>VZTE01000952.1:637268-771038 GCA_013397775.1 Eulacestoma nigropectus | reverse complement strand
CGGGCGCTCCTTCCTTCCGCTGGGCCGGGGCCGGGGCCGGGCGTGCCCCTGGCGAGGGGCGGCGGCGGTGGGCAGCTGGGCGCCCCCGCCCCGCTCTGGATGCCCATCGCGGCTGCTCGGGCCGGGGGGTGGCTGCGGCTCCCCGGCGGGGGGCGCGGGCCAGGATGCCGGTGCTGGAGCGCTTCTTCCCCGCGGCAGAGCCGGGCAGGCGGAGGAGGACGGGGGAAGAGCCGATGCCCTTTCCCATGGGCAGCCTGCCCGGTTATCAGCAGGGAACCCTGGCTTGGGACTTGCCCGAGATGATCAAGATGGTAAAGCTCGTTTGGAAATCCAAGGGGGAGCTCCGCGGGGCGAAGCACAGAGGCGTTTTGGAGAGCGAGGATGCCCTGGGCGGTTCGGCAGGTAGGTTTCCCCCGCCCTGCTCCTCGGGGAAGCTGCGGGGCAAACGCGGCTGGGGGCCGAGGGTGGCGGGGAGCCGCGGACGGAGCCGGCCCGTGCCGTCGTGGGGCAGAGCCGCCGGGGCCGTGCAGCTGCCCGACCGAGCGCGGCCCGGCTGGGAAACAGCCCGTGCTTTGGGCAGCTCTCTCCCGCCGCCGGGACACGCGCACCGGAGTTTGTGCCGCTCTGGAGCCACGTCAGTTTGCCGATGGCGCTCTCCCAGTCCAGTCTGTTGCGTGGTCTTTATACGCGGGGTGATAAAAGCGCGGCTCAAAACCAGAGCGAGTAGCTCCGCGGCTCGGAGGCTGACCTCCGCCGGGGCAGTCGGGCTCCGTGCCGGCGCGGTGAGCTCTCCCGGCCCGCACGGAGCTCCGCGGCGGCTGCCCCGCGGTCAAGGTGACGGAGAAGCGGCGCCCCGGGGCCGCCGGGCAGCTCGGCCGCTGCTTCCCCGGCTGTGTTCGCCGTGCCCTTCCGAGCGCATGGCTTCTCCTCTTCGACCGCCAAACCTCTCCCCGATCTTTGCGTGCGCTGGGCTCCCTTCACATGATCTGCCCGCGCTTCCCTTGTGCGAAGCGGAGCGACTCCCTCACGGCTTGTGTTTTGATAGCCACCACTGTTAAAAACTTGAGAAACGCTGCCCTGTCCCACAGCTTTCTCCTTAAACGTGGTATATTGCTGGGTAAAGAGCACGTGCTTTTTCACTGAACGTACAAATCTTGCCTGTCAGTTTTTTCCCATCTCACTAACATACAGGACCACATCACATGCTTTACTGAAGTCCAGGTTAGACTTGCAGCATTTTCATTAGGTAGAGATGAGTTGTCAGGCTAGCATGGTACTTCTTATGAGTTTATTCTGCATTTTCACCTGTGCTCCAGATTGCTTATGGTTCAAAACATTTTGCCCTCTGTTGGAGGCAACCTCTGTGCTCGTTCAAAACCTCTTGCGTCCTGTTGAAGTCAGGGTCATAGGCCTATAGTTGTCTCAGTACCAGTTGATAATTTTTTATTCTCCTGTAGTTGTACATTAATAGACTTAATGAAACTGTGTGGCTTGTTTCTTCAGAACTCTGGATTATCTTGTCTCTGCAACTTGGTCACTAAATTCTTCCAATGCATTCAGTCTTCAAAGATGATGCCTTCACCTTCCTTTGGTGTACCTGTTATTGAGACCTACAATTTACAGTACTTTGTACCTGAATAATTTAATTTCTTAGGTAGAATCACCTCTTTGTAGGTATTTCGAAGTGCTTGTTGTGTGTATGTATTCTCCGTAACTGTATATATAAACTTGAATATTAAATAGGTATCAGTCTATCACTTTTGAATGCCTGCTAAGGTTGGCAGTTGGTCATTTTATGTCTATTATTTAAAATGTTTGCAGTTTAATAACAAAATGCTTGGTCCCCTTCCGTTTTGAAAAAGGGAAGATAGTTCTTGGGCTCCGAGGAAGATACACCATCTGTCACCCTACTCTTGGGGAATCACTTCAGTTTAAAAGAATAATAAGTAAGAGTGATAGGGAGAATGAAAGAGGAGGTCATATTGCTCTTTAAGACTTGGAGCAAATCAGCTGGGAATGTACCATAGCCAACCAGGGAGATTGAGGCTTGTGTGGTGAATGCTGAATGTTCAGAGACAGACCCTAATCAAGCAACCTAAGAAATGCTGCATTGCTTACACCTTATGTATGAGTAATGGTAGTTTTTCATTGTGCTTGTGTTGTATCTGGTGAAATTACTTTCATTAGGTAACAAATGAAATTCACCTTCAGATTCCTGGAGGCAACTGAAAATGAGCATGAATGTAGAGAGACAGATCAGTCCACTAGCAGGATGTGAGTAACTTGAATTTACTCAATTGGTCATTACTCGTGTCCTGTGAGGGGACAGTCCTCTTCATGGTGCCAGATCCTATTTTGTAAGGTCAGCTGACTTGCACCAGTACAAATCAGGGCAGAAGATGACTCTTAACTCTAAACACTTTAAATACAAATCATCAGACAGTTTGAGTGAACCAGACCTGGGTTGCTGGTTTTTCCTCCTCAGCAGCAGTCATCCTAGTAGTTTTCCCTCTTGTGGTTTCATTTTAGTCACTTTAAGTACATTGGAGTATGTGGGAAAACCAGTAAATGCTGAAATCTAGTATACTTAAATAAGTGCAGAGTCAAAGACTGCAGAAATGGGAAGAAGAGATAATCGTTTGGAAGGCTTAGTAGTTTGAGGTACTCAGCTTCGTATTTGTATGGTGTTTTTTACATGTTTGATTCTTGAAAAAAAAGCTGAACAAAACTTTATAACTTACATCTTATTAAAAAGGCAGTACTTAGTCGGGAATCAGATTCTCTTCAGGTGAAGTTAAAGCAAATAACTTCTGCTTGAGGTACTGCTAGCTAGGCAAGTAAAGGTTGATTGTTCAGTAGTAGAGTTCACAGCACTTTCCACATCAAGGGCTTTTTCATTTGAATTTGTAAGTATTCATGTGATAACTCATGTTCTATTATCACATCCTCATGAAACTACTTTGCTTACTGTAAAAGAGGAAATAGATATGCATTCTGGAAGGAAACTGTCAGGATTTCTGGCTTGCCTTGATCATGTTAATACAGATTTAGCTAAGCACATTTCTTTGCCTTGTCCGAGTGATTGGACTGGGCTTTGAACTGGCTTTTTAGAAGAGTCACAACCCTCATAACCGTAGATAGTGTGGAGGAGGGAGAGCTATATCTGCACACGATGTCAGTTCTGTGGATGGCAGTGTCTTGGGGACTCATTTAGCTGTAATTTATACCACATTCCCCTTTCCTGAGGTAGGAGTAGAGAGCTTCTAGAGAGCAAAACTATCTATGTGTCCTGGGCTCTCATATGTAAGAGCTATATCTGGGTCTTTCATCTTGTTCAGTACCGAAAATAAGCTACTTAATCTCCCTGCAAAAAAAAGGATTTGCAATACATCATGCAGTATATAGTTGGGATGAATGAACAACTCAGATTTCAGTGTCTGCCTGTCTGGGGTTTCTAATGATGATTTATTTTCACTTCCAAAGCAGTAAAACTCACGTCTTGAGCCTTCTCTTCTTGTTGCACTGCTTTTCAATGTTAGTATCAATTAAGACTACAGACCTTTCTCCTGCTCCTGGCCTGCTGTTGCTTAGTAACTCTTTTTTTCCCACCCTGTTTCAATCTCTGACCAAATCAGCACAAAATTGAGATTTGTTGAAGACTCTCTCTGGCTGTGTCAGAAGCCATTTCTGTGGGAAATGGGTATAATTCAATGTCATTCCATACTGTGTTTCAAAGAGATTATTTGCAGTGCCTTTTACTTGGATAAAAAACCAGCATGTGTTGATATTATTAGAGTCAAATTATTCAAATAATTATTATCTGAAACTGTGTTGATCCCTAGGAGGTAACTATTTATGAACATTCTGTTGATGACTGTAACTTTCTTATCACCCTCTCCGAGAGTTCAGCAGTAGCTTTGCACATTAAACAAAGCTGATCAGGGAACAGGTATAGGTTTGCCTCTGAGAGTCTTCCTTATGAGCATTAGCAACCTCTTAAGCTTACAGTGATCCTCCCAGATAACTCCAGAGAGACTTTCTGTACTGAGTCTTGCACATGTGCACATGCAAGACTTTCAGAGAAGGTGCAGTGCTACTAAGAATTATCGAGGTCTGTTGAGACACTGTGGGTTTTTTGAAATAACTCTGAATGTTT
This sequence comes from Eulacestoma nigropectus, assembly GCA_013397775.1. Taxonomy (NCBI): domain Eukaryota; kingdom Metazoa; phylum Chordata; class Aves; order Passeriformes; genus Eulacestoma; species Eulacestoma nigropectus. The sequence goes on along the minus strand of VZTE01000952.1, from coordinate 766,882 downwards.
TTTTCCACTTACCTCTTTCTAGTGGTAGATATTTTCTCAGAAATGAGAATTCTGATTCATGCATGCATCATGGTTGTTGTTAACTGATGAGTCCCTTTGCCATGACTAGGAAAAACAAGCAAGTACCGAACTTCACTCCTATTACTGTTGGAAAAATCTCTGCCAATTATTGGTGTGTCTGTTTACTTCTCCTCAGTCCATTGTCTCCCTTAAAGTTGAGTAGTCTATTCAAACTTCTTGCTTGCTCTTTCAAACCTTAAAGCTGTCTGCTGAGAAATCTTGTGATACACCTGTTTGAATGGTCAGAGTCAATGTGTGTGTCCTCAGTGGTTGCTTGAAAGTCTTCCTTGAAGTTATTCACAAGACTGTCAAAGACTCAGTTCTTCAATAGCATCCCAGGAAACATGCCTTCTACTTAATTTTTCTTTTGTATTTAACAATTTTTATCATGCTTTGCAATAGTTTTTTTATGCATGTTAAAATAAACTTCAGGCTTCTGCTTCCCATCATTGCTTATAGAATCACAAAATTATTTGGGTTGGAAGAGACTTTAAAGACCACCTAGTTTCAACCCCCCTGCCATGGACAGGGACACCTTCCACTAGACCAGGTTGCTCAAAGTTCCGTCCCGCCTGGCCTTGAAGACTTGCAGGAACTGGCATCCACGACTTCTCTGAACAACCTGTTTGGGTGCCTATTTGCTGAATCGTGTTTAGTTGTGACACCTTGAAACTCATGCTTGTGTTTGTAGTTCCACTGCAATAACTAATAATCATAAAATGCTTAAAATCTGCATCTGTGAATTACTGAGAACCAAATGGGGTTTTGGCTAACAGCTTAAAAGCTCATCGTTTTGAGTAGTTGATGTTGAGCATGTAGGTGCCACAAATGTAGATCCCAGCAATAAATAAAATGTGAGAGGTATCAAATGGCATTGTGTTAGCATCTGGTGTTATTGTTTAGATTGAAATCAGCTTTGTTTGTGTCCTGCTGAGAGATGCACAGCAGGCAGGAAGGCAGCTTGATATATATTTCTGAGGTTAGATTTTCTTTTCTTCTTTTTTTCCCACAAGTTTTATGTCGAGACTTGTTAAATCCATTACACTTAGAGGGACAAAGAATGTCAATTTGATAGGATCAAGATTATCTGTGGCAACTTTGATTGCTCACTGGCGGTTGTGTTGAAACTCCTGCCCCTGGGAAAAAGAAATACGCTCTTCTATATTTCGTGAAGAGCTGGTTAAATCAATGCAACTGTGTGTAATGGTCTCATTAAGAACAGTGAAATTAGACAGTGTCCAGTACCACTTCTGTAGTGTGTATACATAGACCAGGAGATAAAATTCAGACCACATCTATGGGTAGTGCTGTTCAAACACAACTCTTCAGTTTACTGGCTGAACGTAAGTTATTAATACATATGATTTGGGACTATTTTTTTCCAAAAGACTATACTAATTAGATAATTGTCTTCAAAGATTAAAAAAAAAAATTGAGATGTTAAATCATGGTTACCATTCAAGTTCTGGTCCCTCTTTAATACCTACCTCTTTACTTTGAAGTATTTTTGAAATGTAGTTTAGAATGAGAAGTTGAACTGATACTAGAAGTCCTTTATTTTGAACATGTCAAAATGAGCTGATGTGTGTTTGTCAATTGAAGTCATGTTTATTTTGAGACTGAAAATTTTCTACTTAACCACTGTGCTTAACCAGTCTCTTCTACTTCATTCTTATGTAAATTTTCTGTTGTGGATTTGTTAGGATTTTGGGTTATTCAGAGTTAAGTTTGAAGTGACCTTTGAGATGACCAAGTTCAACCACTGCAATATCCACCAAAAGGGGAGCTAGACCAGGGGTAAACAGTAGAGAAGAAATAATCTGAAAATCTCAGGGATTTCTAAATGGTCTTTCAGTTCCGCCTGGCTGGCACATTTTTTGTTTGCATTATTGTGAATGTTGGAAAACAAAATTTATTTGCAGAAATACTTGGAGAAGCTCTTTGAGCAGCTGTGCAGCTGTGTTCAGCCACAAAAGAGAGAAAAAATTATGGTATTATAGAGTTAAGACTGCAGCATAAAGTTAGGAGATAAAACGCAATTGCCCAGGTTGGATGTTGGCCAGCATGAAGAAGGGAATGCTGCTGGTGTGCTAGAAAAGTGACAGAGGTTTTATTGGTCTGTCAACTCAGAGACAAATGAGCAGTCTGCTGAAAACTGTAAATACAAATAGAGCAAATTCCAGTGAGCTGTGAAATGGTGGCCAGATCTGCTGCTTTCAGTGAAGCTGTTCTAAATATTAAGAGCCAAAGACATGGCTTTATATATAAAAATGCTGTTTCTAAAGGAAAAGCTGGAAAAACTGCTACACTATAATACAAACAGAGCTGGGGGGTTTTTTGGGGGATGGAATTTGTTGTATGCTTGTTTGCTTCATCAGGGTTAAAGCTGATAGTTTTCTTTTATCTTCAGTAAATTGACTCTGAAGTCCTCTGTACTCTTTGAAGAATTAAACTGGTAAGCAGCTACCAACAGAAAGCAGTAGTGATATTAGCCATGTAGTGATGGTTTTCTATATTGCTTAAATGTTGTGAGAGAAATGTTTAAAATGCATTGTGGGAGTCTCGATACTGCATTCCAACTTCCAAAGTAGGAAGGCATTGTATGCAACATGTTTGCTGTTTCAGCGCTTCTTCATAACAAACTTAGTTTGTGATCTATCATACTTAAAAGAGTGCTTGGAGACATCCATGCATCCCAGACAGCTTTCTGTAGTTCTGCTTTAAGAAGTGTGAGTTTGGCTTTCCATCCAGTCCACAAAAGAAAAAGGGTGTCCATGTCACCATTTTCTCCACTATAACCTATTCAGACCCCCTCCCCAGAGCTCTGCTTTCAGAATATGCTAAACCATGTTACTTAGGATGATAGCTCACATGCTGCCCCACCACTGCCACATTTCCAAGGGGCATCTTTACAAATGGGCAAACTTGTCTGAATTGGGGTTGTCCTGCAGGAACTCACGGGTGTCAGCTTCTTTGAAAAAGTCAATTGACCTCAGACTGATTCTTCACAGCAATTATGCATCTGGTTCTGGCCATAATTCTATAAAACTTTCTAGTTCTCCTGTCTTCTTTTTGTCTGGACTAAAAAGTGAAACACTCTTGTGATATCCAGCTTAAAACACGCTTTGACATTTGTTAAAAACTTTTTGTAAGTCATCCTAACCCTGTTCAAAATAAGCATTCAGCCTACTAAATTATGGGATAAATTACATTATGTTAAGTGCTTGACTGGTCAATGGTGTAGACTTGCAAACGCAAAACAAAAATGTCTTAGGTCTTCATTTTTTTCCTCAGCTTGCAACATAAAATCTCTTCTGTCACTGTTATGGCTACAAACAAACAAACTTGGTATGAGAGAAGGAATAAATCCTTCTTGCTCCCCTCCTGGAAAAAGCATTCTTTTGGCTCCTCTGTGGACTGACAGCTGTGGTTTTCCCTGCAAAAGATGAATGTAGTGTGGTCTAAGGTGTGTACAAAGAGAGAGGTCCAACAGAACAAGGGTTTAGCAGGCTTGAGAGTATTGCTGTCAGATCTACGCCTTACTACAGTAGCAATAGAGGCAAACTCCTTCCATTGCTCTTTGAAGAGAATATCCTGAAATTCAGGTATCCTTCAAATTTCCCTCAGAAAATAAAATTTTGCCATTGACCTTTGCCAGCTGATTTATAATGTCTGGGAATGCAACCCTGTGGGAGTGCTCCCCAGTCCCAGGAACTGAGGAACTGTTTGAAATTGCAGTGAAGCCAGGGGCAGTCTTGCCATGGACGTGGATGGGCTTTGTTCTAAACCAGGATGTTCAGTGTTACTTATAGGTAAAACCCTGTGGAAGGTGTACTCTTAAGTGTCTCTTTATACACGAGAACATTTGGAGAAATTGCTGTGAACTTCCCCAGCTCTGATCCCTTCTGAAGGGAAGTGTGCAAAACTCTGCTTCCTGTGGGAGAGTATGAAATCCTTTCATCTGTAGCCAGCTCTGGCTTGTGTGGAGGTAATGCCCTTCAAATACTGCTATCTCAGTGTTCTCCTGCTATCCCTGACCTAAGGTAAGGACAAAGTATTAACTCAAAGCCCTGCTTAAAAGATGCTCTGTGCAGGTGCAGTTAGAAATGAAGTGTTATCCTGGAGGGTTTTCAGAACGCACTGTGCTGTGGCAGGCATTGCTTCTTTCCTGCTGCTTAAGCGCTGCCTTGAGATTGAATGTTTTGTTTTCAGCTGCTGGAATTACAGATCAGACAGAAGAATAACTCTAAACTACACAATACAATACACAAACTCAAACACTACACAATAGTGTTTGAACACTGCTTTTGAAAGTTAAATTGTAAAGTAGGTTCATCAAGTAGAAGGAATTAGTTTTAAGCTTGCTGGAGCTATGTTCCAAAATAGACAAAACTGGTGTCTACACAGATGTGCCAGGTGAATAGTCAGTTAAAAATCATACAGAATAATTGGAAAATGCAGGTGCAGAACATTTCTTAAGCCATCAAAATTTTGACGGGTGCCAAAAATACCTTCCATACACAGTCCACTATCCTGTTTTTAATAGCTGCTAGCTAAGTTCTTCCTTGTTTAATAAGAAGTGCTTCTGTGAGCAAGCTTTCCGTTAGTTAAGGTTAGCAAGCAGTTAGTCCTCAGGGGCTTATCTCTGCATGTTATCTGGATTATCAGGAGACTGTTCATGAAGCATCCAGGTGCTTATCCAAATAGCTGTGTTCCAAACTTCGCTTATCCAGACATCTTCCAAACAGTTCATGTGTGCAGAACTTAAACTGGAAATCTCATAATTACAGGCTTTCATGGAAGATTTCGTATTTCCTGCTTCCAGCCTGAGTGGATAAACTGCAGGAACAGCTGCCTTCGCAGTAATTGGGCAATTGCATTTCTAATTCCAAGTGGAACTGAGAAAATAAAGGGGTGAGAGAGACTGGGCTTCTGTGAAATGCCAGAAAAAATGATTTGGTCCAGCTCGGGGTTTATGTGCAGGTTTGTCTCATTAAAAGAAGTGGAGGGAGGAAAAGAATTCTGCACGCTCTGCTTGCAGATTATTTTAGTTCTACAGATTATGTTCAGGCACACTAACAGCGAGAAACAGAAAACTGCATACAAGAGGTTCTGAACTTTATAGGTGCTGCACAGCTATTGCACTTGCTTTCTCTTCTTCCTGGAAGCACTAGTGAGCGTACATTTTTTGTTCTTGTTTGCGAACTAAAGCTAACTGAATAAATTAGTACTGGCTAACTAGCTCAGGGCCTTTCTTGAACTCAGTTCTGTGTGCATAAAAGTCTGTATGTTGCTTTCCATGACCACTGGAAAAGAGACTGAAGAATTCACTGCACAGCTGAGAACTACCACCCTAAAATGGCAGAGGAGCGAGGCTTTTAGGTGGGACATTGTCAGCGTACACTTCCAAGCAAGGTCCGCTTGAACATCCTGCTTAGAGTCAGCAAACTCAGAGCTCTCAAGAAAGCAGAGCAGCGAGGAACAGAGGGCACTTAGGGGAGACAAGCAATTGGTAGGAGTTGGAGGGAGAGATGGGAATTTCCTTAGTGCTGTTTAATCCACTAGCATGTCCCAAGTTTAATCCGAAGTTCCCTCCTTGTCAGTCATGAATAAGGCAACAATCACTGCTGCATGTAAGTGCTGGCACAGCTTATTGCCCATCTTCTTTCAGGCAAGTTGTCCTGCCCTTTCATTGGAAACCATAATTGCAGATGTGGATAAGGGCATGGTGACACAGATGAGATGGGCTTGGTGCAGTCATGCGCTGACTCTCAGAGACATTTTTTTTAAGGAGCATGTTGTGAGTTATGGTTTATCAGTTTTTCTAGCTTCATGCATCTCAGCCAAAGTGATGAAAATATCCAGGATAGCAGCTCAAGTTACAACAGCATGGGGGCTCATGCTGAAGGCATGCTGCAGGCAAGTGCATACAGGAGCTGTTACAGGACTACAGTAGTTCAGCTTAATGAGTAATCAGAAGGTTTCGATATGATCTCTTCTCTTTCTTCCTAAGTACTAGTTAACTTACCTATTGTAAAAGTGAAAGGGATAGTAGAACTTGAGGGGTGAGTGTGGATAACATACTGCATGCAAGGTGAAGTGCAGTAAATAATAAGTAGCGTAAGACAGAAGTGTGCCTGAAGACCCTGTTTTGCCTGGGGAGAAAACAAGAGTCAGAAGTATGGGATTTTCCTGTCAGAACCGGACTGGGATGTGTTCACTGAGTGGTCTGCCTGGCTTACTTGTTAGAAATGTATGATCCTTGACAAGATTTTGCAGATCATCCATAGAACCTGAATGCTTGGATCTTCACTAATAACTAGGTCTGAAGTTCTGCTTCAAGATAGAAGCCTGACTTTAAGTGTCTAGGAAGCTACCTGATTTGTGTCAAATAAATGTTTAAGCTACCTACAGAATACTGTTCTGGTTTTCTGAGTTATAAGATGCGATCTGTAAAATGTGATCATCTACTGAAAGCGCATAGCTGTTAAATCATAATTACATTAAAGAGATGGAATTCAGAAGAAAGTTATAATCCCTAACCAAGCAGACTCAGCAAGCCTATTTAATTTCCCCATGGAATAGCAATAGAATAGATCTTCCCTTCCCCCATTGTCAGCCGTGCACATCATTAAATACCTACTAAGTAGCTGGCAAAACAGACTAAAAGTTAAACTAACTTTGCTAATAGTGAGCTGGAATTCTCATAATGAAAATGCAAGGTACCTTATTTAAATGTTGGCCCCTTGACAGAATCTGCACCACAAGCCTCACAAGACTGTCACTAATCTTTTTGTAGGTGCCCTGTGGCTAAAAATGTGCTGATGTCTGGCTTTGCACAGACTGGAGACCTGGGAGATTATATGTTTTGAATAGGATCAAATGACTAGAAGGGGAAAGCACTCTATACTTAGCTGTCTTGTCATACAGACAGAAAAACGTTTTGCATGTGACCTTGTTAAGAGCATGAGTTAAGAGCAACATTATGAATTAGAGGCAGAACTACTGAAGTTTAGATGATCATTGAGAATCTGTGTTTTCCTGGTCATCTGCTTAATTTTTTTCCCCCTGTTCTCCTATTTAGACTTCAATTTTCATGCTGACTCTAGATCACATGGAGAGATGAGGGTGAGAAAAATCACCAGGCCCATTCTCCTCCATTTTAGAAAAGCAGAGCAACAATACAGGATTTCTTTTTCACCATCACTGTCAAGTCCTCGATTTCTCTTAATTTGTTCTCCCTTCATACTGCAAAGTCTGTCCTAGTGTACTCCTCAGCCGCCATGCCTTTGAGCATCTTTCCAAATTATTATGACCAGACTGACTACCTCACTGCAAATTAATTCTCTTCTGTTGCAATGCGCATCTGTCTTCAACTTAACTGGTTCCCACACCTGCAGTCTTAATTGCCTCTTCTCTATTTTAGATAAGTCTTTGAAATCTTCCCCTCCTGTCACCTCCACCTTTGTGCACAGTACATTTTCACTGATGCTTCTTTCAACAGAAAATTGGCATCCCCTGTCCTTTGCACTCCCTCTTCCTACTTGTTACAGGCAGAATTTTATTTACTGCTCCTTTCCTCTACCAAAGGATAGCACATGGTAGGTAAGACTGTGTCCTGTTGGAGTCTGCAGTCCCCTGCAAATACGGCTTTCAATGACACTGTATGAATGGCTTGTGAAATGTCTCATAAATATCTGTTCCCTGCCTCAAGTCAATAGAATTCCTGGTTTTCCCCCGATAACACCCCACACCTTATTTTAATTAGGATAGAGGAAGCTACTGGGACGACTGTCACTGTGCAAAGGCAGGCGTGCTACTAACCAGCAACTGTTTAAATTATGTGTCTCAGCCAGGAGGTATATATTCAATGCCCTATAGGAGCTTCTCTTTCACCTTTGTCCAGAAGGAGAGCATAGATACCGAAACTTAATTTTCTATGAAAACCTCATGGTGTACTGGGTCATGAGCATTGCAGTCACCAAAACCCTATGGCTTGTAGGAGTCAGCAGCTTTCCCAGGTGAGCTGGTAAGGTGCTGCCAGTAGAAACTTGTTTGGCTTTAATACCGTTGCTCAAAAGTTCTGCTCCTGTTCCCAAACCCATCTTTTTAGCAAGAGAAGAGCCTCAGCGTCTTCTGAGTGAGCACAAGCAGGGCATGCAGCAGCAAAACTTTGTATCTGTCCCATATTTCTCTTATAGTTAAGAGTCTGATAAAGTAACATAGAACCGTCAGAGCCACACACAGAGGCAGAAGTGGAAGAAGCAGAGATTAAATAAAATAAAGCATCATGATAGTAAAAAGAAAAGCATGTAAAAACATGAATGCCAGACAGATGGCTTGGGTGGGGAGCACAACTAATCCATGGGATATCAGAACAGTTGGATGACTGTTTTAAAATCTCTTTAAAGAGGGAAACCAGTAATTGAGCCGGATTGGACAAGGATAGAGTGAAAATAAGCTGCACTGAAATGAGGAAAGAACAACTTCTTAGACATCCCTTATGTAGTGCTACAATGCATTACGAATCATAGACTGGTTTGGGTTGGAAGGGACCTCAGAGATCACGTAGTTCCAATCACCCCACCATGGACTGGGACACCTTCCACTAGACCAGGTTTTTCAAAGCCCCATCGAACCTGGCCTTGAACATTTCCAGGAATGGGGCATCTGCAGCTTCTTGGAGCAACCTGTTCCAATGTCTCACCACCCTCATAGTTAAGAATTTCTTTCTTACATCTAATCTAAACCAGCCCTTTTTTGGTTTGAAACCATGTCCCCTTGCTCTGTCACTTCATGCCCTTGTAAAAAGTCCCTCTCCAGGTCTCCTGTAGGCCCCCTTTAGGTACTGGAAGGTGCTGTAAAGTCTCCCTGGAGCCTTTCTGTCTCCAGGACAGCCCCAATTCTCTCAGACTGTCTTCATAGGAGAGATGTTCCAGCCCTCTGAGTATCTCTGTGTCCTTCCTCTGGACTCGCTTCAACAGATCCATGTCCTTCTTATGTTGGGGGCCCCAGAGCTGGACACAGCACTTCAGATGAGGTCCCATGAGAGCAGACTAAGGTGGCAGAAATGCGTCCCTTGACCTGCTGGCCACACTGCTTTTGACGCAGCCTAGGATATGGTTGACCACCTGGGCTGTGAGCTTACACAGCCCATTCATGTCAAGTTTCTCAGCCACCAACACCTCCAAGTCCTTCTCACAAGGGCTGCTCGCAATCCATTCTCTGCTCAGCCTGACTTGTGCTTGGGAGTGCCCCTATCTAGGTGCAGGACTTTACCCTTAGACTTGTTGAACTTTTTGGTTTGCATAGGCCCGCTTCTCAGGCCTGTTAAGGTCCCTCTGGATAGTATCCCTTCCTTCCAGCATACAGAACACACCATAGAGCTTGGTGTTGTTGGCAGACTTGCTGAGGGTGAACTCAGTCCCACTGTCCATGTCTCCGACAAAGGTGTGGAACAGTGCTGGTTGCTGTGCCGACCACTGAGGAACGCCACTTGTCACTTGGACATTGAGTCATTTACTGCAGCTCTTGAGTGTGACCATCCTGCCAGTTCTTTATCCACTGCATAGTCCATCTGTCAAATCCATGTCTCTCCACTTTAGAGACAGGGTTATTGTGTGTGACAGCGTCAACTGCTTTGCACAAGTCTGGGTAGATGATGTCAGTAGCTCTTCCCTTATCTACCAACATTTTAATTCCATTGTAGAAGGCCACCAATTTGTCAGGCATGATTTGTCCTACTGAAGCTGTGTTTGCTGTCACCAATCACCTCCTTATTTTCCCCCACATTTTTTAAATGTGACCATTTAGTGTAGTTCCTAGAGGATCTGCTCCATGATCTTGCTGGTCACAGAGCTGAGACCGACCAGCTTGTAGTTCTCAAGGTCTTCCTTAGATCCCTTTTTAAAAATGGAGATTATGCTTCCCCTTTTCCAGTTGGTGGGAACTTTACTGAAATGCCACAACTACTCAAATATGATGGAGAGTGTCTTAGCCACTTCATCTGCCAGTTCCCAGAAAATCAAATTAGCCCATGAGTGCTGTATAAATCAAAAACTTCTTTGAAAGTAAGGGTGTATATCACCTTCACTTCAGGCTGTTATCCTTGAGGATGAAATAAGAAAATATTTTCTTTAAGGCTTGATATGGGTGCTAGTGGAAGGTGGCCTGTGGACAGGAGGCACTAATTCACAAAACAGGTGGCATTCAGTGCCCTTTTGGGACAGGAGTACTCACTCTTTGAAGGGGACGGGAAGATGGAACAATTAAAACTGTTTTCTCTGTTACTTCTCTCCCTTTGTTATCAAGTGTAAAATCTGCAAACAGATGTTACAATGGAACCAGGGAAAATCCAGGCAAATATTTAATTTTTCTGTCTCTGTTTACAAGATGCTTCTACAAATAAAGAGACATGAGGGAAATAATGAATAAAACCCCAAAACCAGAAGGAGCTGCCTGCCAGCTCCCACTGCCTCGAGTAGTGTATCTTCCTGCTTTCTTTGAGTGGAAAACCACACCTGAATGCTTGACCAGCGGAGAGAGGCAGTAAGTCAAGCTGGTGGAGCCATGGATTGTGATTTTCCTAAATCACCAGTGACAGGCTCTGAAAGTGCAACCCGCAGACTGTTACCAGAGGAGATGGCTTTCAAAGAGCTGTCTCCACTGCTTGAAAAGGAGAGGTGGGAGGAGGATGGGTGACCACTGTGTTGGGTTTTCTGTATGAGTGTTATAAGATGCAGGGTGGAGGAAGGAACTGACTTTCTTCTATTTCCTTTTTAGCTACTGAATGCATGAACTAATTTACAGGAAAGCTGCTTGGCTTTTTTTTTAGTGGGGGGGAGGTGTGGAGAACAAAGACTCTGTGTATAACTTAATGCTTTCTGAGGGAAGTCAGCTAGCATTTAGAGGTCTTTGATTCCATGGTGCAACAGATCAGAAATGAGCTTGGAGTGTCAGCCGTCAAAATACACATAGAAACCACTTTAAGGAAGCATGAATTATGCATGAGGCACTCAGAAGCTGCTCAGGGCTGTGTTGACATGTCGCAAGTGATCTGTACATCAGATAGTGGTGGTCTGGTGGTGCCTTCTTGCTGTGTGGCATCTGGTTGTGTTTCCTGGGCTGCAGGGGAACGTGGAGATTGGGGGCAGAGCTGCATCTCTGGCTCAGGCAGCTCAGCACATTGAGAGCATGGTTGTACAGAGGTAAGCAGGGCCATAAGTGGGGAATCCAAAGGAACCGGTCTTCTCTTCATGCAGATGCAGCGCTCTTGGTAAAGCAGAGTTAAGCAACTTCAGGCAGGAGAGGTTTTGAGATGCTGTGGCACCTTTCCAGGAGCTAATAAGAACTTGAAATAGGGCCCAAGCCCTAAATGCACTTTATTTAGGCTCAGTGGCAGTTTTTCTTACTGCTGTAATTCAGCAGGCAAAAGCATACAAATTTGTCTTTGAGTTTCTAGCTTTGAAACTGCATGGAGTTAGAGAGCTTTCATGTTAGTTGACAGGTAAGATGAGGGCCAAACCTTTTTCCTTCTGGATCTCTTTGCCATCAATGCTGACCTCCAGCAGAGAGACTGTTACGCCTGCTAGTGAGGTGAAAACAGTTTGTATCATAGGCTCCTATACAGTTCACCTTTAAAACCAGCCCGCAGCATGTGGGTACAGATGGATGATAACTTCGGAAACCACCCACAAGTTCATTAGTCAGGTTATTTAACATATTTAATGTATCTTGCATTGAGCGGGGCTAGGGGTGTTTGCACGCTCCTCTATCATAACAGAGCTAGGGGGATGATACTTTCAGCAGCAAGGCAGTTGCTTTAATAAACTAATGCACACTTTGAGTACCATCACTTAACCTGCCTTATACTTGAAGGCTGGCGACTGCCTGGAAGACTTCAGGTTGTTGAAAGCAATGGCCTGTTAGCAAGACCAGCTACCAAAATGGCTGTTCTAACAGAGCAGATTGGGCCCCATATTTCGTGACTGACTCAGCCCTTCCCAATTTCCCAGACTGAACCAGAAGGGAAAGTTTTTGGCTGTCTGACCCCATTTTGTCAGCTTCTGGCCCAGTAAAGCATAGAGTAAAGCCAAGGTTGTAAGAATCACTCAGCTGAAGCTCCGATCCTTCCTCTGAAACTTTTGATTTACTGCTTTATGGCTTTCATATTTTTAAATAGGTATTTTCCTTTTACGGACTTTAAAACAAGGAAGAGTAGAATGGCAGTTGGTCAGCAAAGCTGACTTTTCAGGAAAACTAAAACAAAAATCTGTTTTGATGTGTGATTGAATTACTTAAATGATACTCAGCCCCAGAGGTTCATAAATATGTCTAATTCAGCCACTGAATATTTATTTACACAATGTATAGACAGGTGATCTGAAATTTATGATGTTTCTAGATATGCACATTATTTTATGCCTTCAGGAAAAAATTATCACAGTTTAAGATACTTGTCTTCTTTGTGTTTATCCTCATGATAATTAAAATCTTCCAAGAGTAACTTTAATAAAGCCTTGCGCCTTCTGTCCCTTTGTGCAGTAAGGCCCACTCTGCCCCACTTTGTGCTAGCAAAGAATGAGAGAGAGGAGCTGAGCCTGCCAGGGCCTCTTGGAGTTTCATGAGGAGTTGAGGCATGATTAGAAACTGGAAAAAGGAGACCAAGAACTTTTATGTGTCAGTGAGAAAGGATGAGAGTTTTAGAAACAGTTTGTGTAGAATGTGAGCCAAAAGAAAAAAAAGGTTTAAACTTTTCAAGATCTTCTGTTCCTAGGCATGATAGAAATAAAGAACTAATTGAGCAATAAAATGTGCTTATTGGAGTTGGCTACAGTAGGATCACTTGTAAAAGATTGCTAACAATAGGGTGAGGGTTTTTTCCTCTGCAGGGAAGAGAAATTTAGGGGTATAAAATACATGGCATAATATAGTCACGAGCGTTTGAAATACACATATGTATGTCCTTACCTTCCTTCTGACTTTGGCATTCATAAAATCTTTCCACGGTTCTGGTGAGGAAGGGAGGAATAAAACCTCAGCCCTGTGAATGAGTAGCAACTTCAGTGCCACTTGTGAATGTCAGTGCTGCTTTGGGTGTTTTAAGTCTGTGGAGTCTTGTTTCCAAAGTGCAGGTAAACTGTGTCAGACAGCACATTCTGCTCAGTGAGAGTCTTGATGTAGCCCAGGAGGGCTCCCAGAATAAACAATGTTCCCCACCCTTTACTGTTCTTACTGTTGTAAAACCCAATCCTGAAGGTTACTCTAGCAGGCAACCTAAATACCTGTGTCCTATTATGCTGGGCAGTGTAGATGAAAAAAACTCCACAGTTATTAGGTCCCATAACAGATCTAAATAAACGAATGTAATCAATGGATGTCTTTGGAACTGATCTAAAATGGTGACTACAATTTGTAAGACTAACCACTTTGCTCAGCAGTGAGTAGTTGTAGAACTGGATTTTAAGGAAAGACTGAAGGCAACCAAATTGCTCAGGTGCCAGAAATACCCTGCTCTGTTCCTGTAAGAGAACATATAAGCAACAACAACTAATAAAAAAAAAAGTTTTATTAACTGTTGGAAGAATTATTTCTATTAGCATTTCCCAGTAAAATTGAGGTGACTTAATTCCCAAACTTTCCTTCAAAAAAGGCATTTTTTCAGGCTGTTGGAGGTTGGCCACTAAATGGGTCTGTAACACATTAGGCACTGTTTCTCAAAACACCTTGTGGACTGCTAATTGGGGTTTGCATAATACCGCAAAATTGCAGACATTCCTTTGAAATAAGAAGGAATGAAAACTGCTTTTCTGGGGTAAAAGAGAAAGGAATTTTTTTTATTTTTAACAAAAAGGCTTAACAAAAATCCTTTGTTGGGATATGTTGTTATTATTATTGTTTGCTTTTTTTTTTCCCCCTGAAGAAATTCGTTTGAGAAAAAGTTTCTAAACAGTTTTGAATTACACAAGTTCAAGGAGGGCCTTGTACATACAGTACTACTGTTCAAGCCAAGAGGTAAACAATTATGAAATGCCTTTGAAATGCAAGGCTGGTAAGGCTTTTCAAGGTTATGTGTTTTGTCATTGAACACAACAGCAAGTTGTTAGGCAGTAGGAGTGAGTGATACTTATGCACAGATGTACAAATGAAAAAGTTATGAAATTTAATAGCTCAGGGTAAAAATTCTTAGTTGTAACACTATTGTTTTAAATCTGATTTATCCTACAGGAACCAGTCAGGATCAAAAAGGAAAAAAAATGTCATTAGAGAAATACATCTGCTTGGTCAAAATTCAGAGTTATTCTGCACTGTGGCTGATGAGTACATTGGCATTTCAGGCCCATCCATCTGCAGATCTGGAGCTGTCCTGGGTTTGAGTCTGAGGGTTTTGGGATAGAACAGGATCGAACCAGGGCTGACACTGAAAATCATTAGGCTGCATTCTGTTTTTCTCTAACCATTGGATCACTCTGAGCTGTGAATCCTTTTCACAGCTTTGAAAGTTCAGAATATCAGTCCCAGCAAGCTGATTTTGTTTCATAAGTGTCCAACAACTCATTGCAACTGGACACAGGTAGCAATTCTTCATGAGGGAAAAGCTGGAAAAAGCCAGTTTCAGAGCATTGTGAAAGTGTGACTGGGTGCATGAGAGAGACAATCCTACCCAATTAACTCTTATTTCTGCCTGAAATTCTGAAAGAGTAGATATAACATCTCATCATGCTCTGTATGACATGCGCAGCATGAAAGCATGAACATTCTATTTCCAAATCTGTTTCAACTCGCTGTATGATTCTCTGTTTAAAGCAATAACAGCAAAACGGAAGCTTTGAGGCAAGCAGATGGATGTTGATAGAGTTGGAAACTTACACTGTATTTATCAACAAGAACAGTCTCTTATGGTCAGAATCTGAGTACAGCAAATAATACAGTAGTTTGGAGAACAGAGAGATGTTGGGGAAAGGAGAATTTTTTTGTTTCAAGTGCCGGGTTTGATGGTACATTTGTTTATCTCTAATAAATACCTAATGCTTGGATCTAAGACATGGTATTTCAGTCTTGTATAAAGGTTTTAAATGAAAAGAACACGTCCTTCACTTAAATCAATTACACAAAAAAGGAAAGAAAATCACCTTTTGTTATATTTGAAGCACAGGAGGAGGCGGCAAGGGCAGATTAGCAGGGCTTTGTGCAGCAGTGCCTGTGTATGAAATAAACAACTTTTGACAGGAAGATTACAAAAACTGGAATCATGAAGAGAGAAAAGCTGTTGCTAAATGGTAAGCATGTATTTGCTTTATTTACCCACCATTTTCCTTCTGCTTTAGCAGAGGTATGTTCCAGGCTCTTGAAAATTTTAATCATCTTTGAGCTGTCAAAAAGTTAGTCACCAGTGCAGTAAAGACACATTTGCACAACTTACTGAGTTGGAGAGCCCCCCTGCCCTCCCATGGGCTGCACTGTGCTGCTAATGCTGGGGCACTGAGTTCATGCAGAAATTGTGGCAAATTGCAGAAAGACAGGGTGTCGGGTGCTGTACATTTTGAACTTTGTACATCTCTTTTGAAAAGACAGGCAGATGAACAAAGGAAATGCAGGAGGCCAGAGGTGGAAAAACATCCTGATGAGAGAAAAAAATTCCTTCTTCTAATGAGAGGCTTTGTCACTGAGCCACGAACATTAGAAAATAATGATGAGTGGTCATAGGTATCCACTAAGAGTAGAATTCACTTTAGATTGATAACAAGAGCAGTAAGAGTGAAAAAAACCCCCTCTCTAGAAGAGCACAGCATGCACCCATCTCTCTTTGCAGCAGGAATGAGAATATCATCATCCTCTCCATAGAGTTACGGAGTTCTTGTAAGTGTAAAATGAGAATCAGAGAAAATAGTCACATAACAACTCAAGATTCCCTTCCTTAGCAGTTCTTATTTTCTCTCATCCTGATACAGTGCAGAAAAAAATGTGTAATAAAAATGCTCATGAGTTAAGGTACTTTGATTCTTTCACATACTAGTTCCATAGAAATTTATCTGTTCAGAATAGCAAATAGCAGAGATGTTAGCGATTGTAATTAATTGTAGATAACATGTCAGTATGTCAGCACTTTCCAGAAGCTGGCATTCCTGTCCTAAAGTTTCAGAAAAGTTTTTAAAAGTTAGCAATTGTTTGCTATCACAAAAGGTGCCTTTGCAAAATTCGTATTGAAATGCAGCTTCCTGTTGTAGGCATGCCCCTGGATCAAATATATTCTCTTCTATATCTTATTTTAGAGTCGCTTCTTAGAAATTGCAGAGGGGTACCCCAAAAATAAACCACACGCTGAGAACAGTGTTGTCTGAGACCATGGAAAAAAGTTCTCTTTAGCTTTTTGGTTTTTCTAGCATTTTAATTGTTTCCCCTAGAGTTTCAGTGTTTGGCCCACACTAGTTGAAACATATGCTTACACAAAAGCCTGCAAAGAAGTCTTATCTCAATATTGTTTTGAGGACAGACATGAAGACTGAATCATACAAGGCCTGTCTACGTGATCCTTGACGTGGATTTGTAAGAAAGTAAGTGTTCTGCCTTAGCAGTCTCCGTTACATATGTGGACTAGTCAAAGCCACGGGTGTTGAGCGCTGGTAGAAAAATGTTTTAAAGTAATGTCTCCTGACCTGAAAATGGTAGGTTTGTTAAAGTCCAAAGCCCATCAAAGTTCTTTACTCAAAATCTCATGGAAACTGAACAAAAATACTCTGAGATGGATTATTCCCTTAGTATTTCAAATCCAGCCAAAATGTAACGTAACTTTCTTTGTGACTTTTTGCTAAGACCGAAAATGTTACTTTTCCATTAGCCTACTCCTCTTAAAGGCAAGAAATTACAGCAAAACTCTATCTCCAGCAATGAAAACTTTTCATTTTAGTACTAATTTCATTAAAGAAGCATAGCTGCATCTAGATATGAAAATGCACTGAGCATCAGCTAGGCACCTATAGCATTCCTCAGTTATCTGAGGAAATTGTCATATTGACTCAAACTGCACATATTGACTCAAACAGCACACACACACACGCACACTCACACACACACACATATTTCAAATACCATTTTTTTACTGCCTTGGTGAAAATCCTCATTTTCTCTTGTTGCATATAACTGCTGTGCAGGTGCAGTGAAGTAGAAGCATTAGATACTTCACAAGAGTGTTGGGTGTTACATTTACATTGTGGGACTGAATTTGGAAAGGAGCCTTCAAATTAGTATTCATTAGTTTCAGATAGCAAAGATTATGCAGATTTAGGCAAGCTGACAAAGGATGTTTCCATGTCTTTCAGTGGGTTTGTACAGCCTGAAAGCATCTTGCGTAGTGCTGCTCAAGAATGTATAAGATGGTAGTTAATGAACTGTGGTAAGCTAGAAGTAAATATTCAGATATGGGCACCATAGCGTGTAGCTCAATAAATTTGACCACAATTATTATATAATTATTGTGGTAATGAGTGGTTTCTGAGTTTTGACTTCACAAAGCATAGTTATGTACTGTTAGTAGTTTCTTGCTAAGGGTTTAGTTTAATTAGTTGAGTTTAAACATAGCTTGCTATGAAAAACAAATGTTTAGTGTGTTATTGTCTTCCTGAGTTAAGACTGGGAAAGTATGAATTTACAATGAAAAACATAGTGAAAGCTGGAGTGCTCTTGAGTAATATCCACAAAATAGGTTTCTGCTGAAAACCTATCCAGATGGGGTTTTTTCCCTTGGTACTGTTGAACTAATAGCCTTTAAATCCAATTAGTTTTGTGTCAGATAACAGTTGAAAATATTGCATTGTATCCCCTCGAAAAAAAAAAAAAAAAAAAAAAAGGGTGATTCAAATGGGGTTTTACATGTTATTCCAAATTACCCCCATCATTTAACATAGTTATCTCCTTCTTACACAGCTTGTCCTAAAATTGTAGTCCTTCTAAAGAATTTTGTTCTTGGTCACTAGAGGTCAGTGACTCAGCTCCAAGTTAAGATGTTTCAAGGTATTCAAGTTTGGTACATAAGTTCGTGTGGTAGCCAGTGTAAATTGAGTCAACTGAATACTTCTCTGGGCTCCACTGACTTACTGCTTTGACTGGAATGAGAGCTGAGACATGTGGCTCACATGCAAATGCTTACATTTAAGTATTAGATATAGGGAATTTTCTCTCAGCCTTTAGGTTCTGCTAGACTTTGGTGAGTTTAGTTTGTGATGGCCTGATCTAGATCCAGCTCAATGTTTTTCAATGGACAAGACAAAAATTGGCCACTCCAAGAACAAAGGAATACATATTCTGTCCTTACCTTTGATTGCAGCAGTGCTCAGTATTTTGGTGCAAGTAAAAGAAATTGAGTACAAGGAAGACCAAGAAAGGCTGGCAGGACTTGCCAGGCCATGCAGAGGGGTGGAAGCTGTGGGAGAAGCAGATAGGTATGTGAAGGCTGGGAGAGCGCAGAGGGGTGTAGGGACTGTCAGTGGGAGTTCTGTTCCCCAGGCTGACCTCCCCAGATATGTCATTGTAATGCTGGGATGGGTCCATGGGGGCCCTCACCTCATTGACAGGACAGGAGAAACCCACATCTTAGCTCTTGAGTCCACTCCCTTCCCCAGCTGCCTTTATTTCTTACGTTCCCCAAAGAGGAGCAGCCAGGAGCGCCCTTGTACGCCCAGACCTAACATGCATGGCAGGCCTGGCTGTGCTGCCAGCACCCAGCAGCTCTGACAGCATAAACAAACCAAGGAGAGGGCAAGCAAATACAGCTCTTGCTGCTTAACCCAATCCCTTCCCATTGTGCTCGCAGGGAGAGGGAACAGTTCTTCCTTCATCCTTCTTATGCCTGAGTCTCAGAGGAGAGAGAAGTCAGTGCAGCAGGACCCACACAATACACAGCTGCTTGGCCCCGCTTCTGCCCAACACCTTACAAAGCTGGGCTTTTTTTTAATATTTTGGCCAAAAAAAATTTTAGTAAAGCTCAGGGGATCTGAAGATTTGCTGTTTAGCTATTTGGTGTGATGGTGAAAAATAAGAATAGGAAAAAGTAAAAGAAAGAACAAAACTCACCTGAGTTATGTCTGTCTGCCATTTATGTCTCATGAAGTAGTTGTTAGCAATTCAAACATGATTTTGATATCTCTCCTAATATTTAGTGTGTGTAACTGTTGGCCGCAATCTTGGACTGTTTCCTGTTTCTGGATAAATGGTATTCTCCTTCCACATGCTGAAGCATTAAGGAAACTTCTCTACCATGTTGGAGGCTTATAGTTCTTGTATTTTGTGGGTTGGGGGAGGTGATTTGGTTTTTTTAATCAGTAATGAATTACGTCTTAAAACAGACTTCTGCTTTTCTTTTGGTCTCCCTCCTCAGTACAGAATAATACTGCAGTGTTTTCCGCACTTCACTTGTTAAGGACAAACAGTGTTTGATGTAGTCTGGAGCTTCTGAGAACTGCTTCTTTAATTTTATTTGAAAAATTACTACTTGACAGATAAATATTTTTTCCAAGTAGGTTATGCTACTCTTGATAGGTTGTTACGGACAGCATGGAGCTGTTAGGAGTGAACTGCTCTGTTCAGTCACAGCGTGGTCATTTGTGGCTGCAGCTGTTCCCATTTAGCTCTCTCTGAGTTGTTCTGTCCTGCTCTGCAGTGGGATCCTCAGGAATAACAGAGCATCATTTGCTGGGACAGCAGAGCCCTCAAAATCTCTATTAATTTCCCTGAGAAGGTCACCCAATAGTGTAAATGATGTAAAGACTTGGCTACAGAGAAGTGAACACAAACCAACTTACTCTTAATTACTTTTTAAAGGAAAGCAGATTTTCTCTATAGTGATAATCAATGAGACTTGTGTTTGGAAGAAAGATGGATTATTCAAAATGAAACCAAATCTGCCCAGGGCAAATTTCCAATGGCTCTTACTCCTTTTTAAGTTTATGCTTTCCTAAGTAATTCCCAAATAATCTTTAGTAAGTGTAAATTAAAGAGCCACCCATGAAAAAAAAAAATTTAAAAAAATCAACCAAGGTCTAAATTACTGTTAGGAACAATTTTAAAGGCAGTGGTCCAATTGTGTCAGCCAATACATTCTTCCTACCTTTTATTTTCAATGTCTAAATGGCATTATGAAACACTGTCATATGTATTTCTTTCTGAATCTTAATCTTCCTGGTTAGAGGTCGGTGACTACAGAGTGACTTTGACTACATTTGTCAAATGTGGAAATACAGGACATAGCTTGGGTCCGTAGGTTTTGAGAAGACACTCTTAACAACTCTGTTGTCAACACCATTGTGAGGAATTGCATGAGTCACACCCACGGAGAAGCTGTACTTGCAGTCTCTGTTCCTGTACCCACCAAGTTCAGGTCAATCTCAGTCTAGAACAGCTCCTTGGATGAGAGGATGCTTATACTACGTCTCTTTTGGGTCCAGTGTGTCACAGTGTACAGCCAGGACGTTTCAACTCCGTGCTGCTCTGCCAGCTTGCCATGTCATGCATCAGTGTGCCACACTCCTCCATCCAACACACGACTGGTGTGGCAGGCAGCCTCATGTCCAACATCTGCTTCCCCTTCAGGCTTACAGCTGGAAATTGGAGGCAACTCAAGGCCCCTCCTCTTTCTGGAAGTTTTCAGGCCTGCAGGATCTAAACCCAGTTTTGGCAGGTAATCCTAAGAAATGGCTTTTATGAAAATTAACTTTGGATTTCTTAGCAAGCACTGAAGCTGTATGAATTGAAAACATCACATTACCAAGTTTCCGAGTGGAGTGACAGATTGTTCCACTCTGTCCTATGCCATTATCAGATCAGAAAATTGAATTCTTCACTCCTCACGATGTTTCCTTGAGTGCAAAAAGAAATACGAAGTCTTCGTAGTTAGAAATGAATAATGTCAATTCTGTAATGACAAGATATTTCAAAATCACTGTCTCATGTCCTTTAGAATTTGTTTTTCTTTAGCAGTCTTCTCTGTTAGAACATGTTTACAGTAGGTACTCTTTTAAACTAAAATTTATAAAAGGATTCAAAGAAAGAAAACGGGAAAATTACCTTGACATTCAGTGACAGCTGTAATATCATGTAAATCATTACTAATGGAGACCAATTATGGAGGCTCAGAGTCGACTGTAATAGATTTTTTACACAAAGGAGGAAGGATGTTGGACCTACTGCAGAGCTGTGAAGAAGTAATTACATACCATCTTTCGTACCTAACAAATGAGATATTTTTAAAGATGTCACACTAGCCATCACATGCTCAAGAACATCATGTTCTAGGCAGTGGGGTGTTTTGTTTGCAGTTACATCTTTTAGAGCAGCCATCTGTACTGCAGCATCTGTGTGCCTGCTACATATTTTGGGTGTGCATGTGCATTACCATTTCATTTTGTGCAGTTGTTTGGCAACCTACTGAATGCATTGCAGCCATTTAGCATCCATGCTCTGTATGCTGACTGCTGTCTTGTCTCAACCAATGTCGAAGTTCTTTTTCAAAGTGACTTCTTTTTTACTTATCAGTGGGACCTCCTCAGGACTAATACCTCCCACATAGGAAAGACATCCTTTTTTACAGTGGTATTTATACTGATGTCTGAGAAGGTTTAATGAAATCTAGTCATTTGAGGTTCAAAAGTCTTGTAAGAGATAATTATTTATAGATTGTGAAGATGGAATAGGTTCTATATGAACGCTCCCTTACTTCAAGGATATAATGCTGTTTGCTCCTGGCTCTTCTGTTAATTTTCACCTGATTTTTCAGTTCTGTGTATCACCATTTCCCTTAGTTAGAGTAGGCTTTAGTTAATTACTCTTGTCTCCTGCCTCTGCCTTACAGGTGGTGAAATGTTACCACAGGGCAGTGTGCATTGACCTGATAGATGGAAGGCTTCAGTTGCACTTACAACTAGATTCACCTTTTATTGAGTCCAAGTGGAAAAATAAAGTGGCACTAGGACATGGCCTATTTGTGATCTGGAGCCCAGACTCAGGAGCTGCCTCTCCATTAGACTGCAGTAGGAGAATCCCAAAAGTCAGGTCCAGCTCTGCACCTTAATTTGTATGTTGTTGTGATGTTTTGCGTCACAGAAACACAGAGCTATGTTGTAGGATCATTTAGTGACCCAAGTATAAATATGGGAACCTTTCCAATTTCAAGATTAATTTACTTTAAAACAAGTCACGTTTGGGGATTATGACTCTTCATTTGTTTGTCTGTTGCAGTCGCTTGGGCACAGTGCTTAAGTGCTTGTTGCAGAGATTTCAGGTACTGACAACCTGAGGTGCCATCCTGTTCTCCACCTTTGTTCTGAAGTGCAGAAGTCTCTTGGAGACCAAAAAACCTTAGTGTAAACTAAATGTTCTAATTAATACTAGGGTGAAGGATGAGCAGTGTTCGATGTGAAGGAGTTTGGACTTAATGGATTCTCAGAAGTCAGTTTCAGTTTCCAGCATTAGTTTCCCTTGTATGAAATGGACTTTGTATTTACAGCTACGTAAGAATGAACAGAGCCTACTTTACCTTCATACTTTGCTTGCATTAACTGAAAAAGTCTAGTGTTCTACCTGTATTTTGGACCGGTCAGGTTCTGTCTGACCATTTGTAGAAGGCTTTCCGAAAGAAAGCAACCCCTAACAATACTAGTTAAAAAACCCTGCATATTTTGTGACCTTTACCACTAGTCACATAAAAATTCTTTGGTGTTTCTTGAAGACATAACAGGGGCAGGGCATATGTTTTCCTTCAATTAATCCTGGAACATCTGTTTTCTCAGCCAGAATAAAAGTGTAAACAAGAGAATGAAAGGACAGTTTATTTTCCCAATTTGAATCTTTTTGTCAAACTCTTTCATCTTAGGATCTTACTGGTAAATAAAGTTTTAGGAAAGGGTCGTTCCCTAAATAATTGCAGTGTTTAAACCTTTGTTTCCCTTGATAGAATAATTTACCGTTTTGACTACCTTACCAATTCACTGCTGTGGGAGACATCACATCTTAAAAATCTTTGAAATGTGTTTAAATATATATTTTAAATACATAAACATGTATTTTACATGTGTGTAAATATGTATTTATATTTCCCCTTTCTTTGTGCTTTGCTTTTTTTCGCATTGGAGGGTTGTGCAGGCACCTGGTTGCTCAAATCGTATACCAGTCTGATTTTATTCATGGCCAACTTTGCCACTTGGTGTTTTGTCAGTATAACCTTCAGAGATAGCATAGATCATTGCCATGTATTATTAGGCTACCTCAGTGAAATTAGTTTCTGGCAAGTATGCAATTATGCTGGTCTCTCAGAGTAGTTGTCCAGAGCCATCTGGAAAGGACTGCTTAGGTGAGGAGAGGTTAAACATACCTGTCACCAAGCTAAGCTGAATTTCCACTGAGCGTCTAGCAGAGAATACAGAGAAAATTACTTTTAGGAAAAAAAATGTCAGTAAGGTGAGACCTTGCATTTCTACTGTGTTTCTAGGTTTTTCAGTCCATAAAAGAAATGTCTTTAAGCTGGTTAATTAACATGGCAGGAGCCTCTACAGTGTCTACAGCTACAGCAGGACAACATCTGTCTGCAGTAATTAGGCAGGAACTTCCAAACTGAAGGCCTGCTCACAGGTGGAGCCGATAGCTTGCCAGGCAGATGATGTAGGGTTGTTTATACAAACCCATTTTTACTCTTAAAAACAATAGCAAACACATATCATTGGCAGTCTTTGGGTGTAAAATTAATTATGATAAATCTGAATGTTAAGTGCTTGGTGTTTTGAAAAAAAATTATATTCGGAAGGGAAATTCCCCTCGAAGTCATTCATACTGATGTGACAGAAAAAGACGAGGTTTTACTAAAAGTTTATGTTACTGTGTAAAATAATAAAAGCCTCTGAAGATTGGATAGAGATGAAGTTTTCCTAGATGTGCAGAATAGCTTTCAGTAAAATAAATGTATTTCACACCTGTCCCATTTATTACTGTTGATAAGATTAGAGAATTAAGGTTGTTAAAGAATTTCTTCTCGGAATCAATCAAACATGTAAGACTGTTTTGTTCAGGGAGTACGTTGTCCTCAAGAACTAGGATGTGAAATCATCTGAAGATATTTGAAGATGCCCTGTGGTGTAGGAGGGTTTTTCCAGTATGTTCATTTTTACTGTATGTAATGTTAATATTTATAGAAAAATTCTCATAGCACACTGCCTGCTCCAGTGATTGATGACACAGGATTTCATGTGAGCTAAAATTTACTTGATTTCAACTGAAAATATGGTACGACTTAGCACATAAAATCTCAGAGAAAATACATGAAGGAAAGACACTTGAATGAAACACTGAGGAAGGACACAGAACAGTTGGCTTTGATCTCCCCTGGCTCTCTCCACCCTCTCATAAATGTAGTGAAAACATTTGTACTCTGTGACTACTGGTTTTTTTATGATTATGCACATTTTCTGAGGATTGTACGTAATGCTACAAAGGGTGTTGGCAAAGGTGCTTCTTTTTCCAGTACCTTGTAGTTGTGAAAGAAACTTGAATAACAGCCTCTTTACTGCTCTGGTTTAGCTATGTATGCTCTTCTCTGAGAAGCTCATTTTATAGAGAAAGAAAATCTGATATCCTACCTTTTGTATCTGCTAGACAAGTATTGCTGAAAGCAGTTTAGTGATTTGCTAAAACCTAGTTCAGTTTCTCCATTCTTCACTGATATCTCTGGATATTAGTGTATAATGTAGTATTTTTTCCTTTGTACCTGTTAACCTGTTAAGGAGGGAGGATACAGGGCTTATTTCTGACTAACAGTTACATATATTTCATTTTAGAAAGTGTATATTAACTTCAATTTCTTGCACTTTCTGTCTGTTCCACTTCAGGTATTTACCTCACTAGGACAAAAAAAAAAAAAGCAAGTGAATTTTTGGGTCTAGTTTTTGAAAAGTGTGTTGATCTTAGCTGAATTTCCTCACAGCTTGACATGAGTGTCCCTAGGAGTACTGTGTGTCTCTGCTTGTTTTTAGGAGACGGAGTTCTGAGGCTCTTCGATCAAGGTCTTGAATACATGTGATTTTTACAAGTTGTAATTTCCAACTCAGTTTCTGAACTGAAATTTCAAGACTCCTCAGTATTATGCAAACAGAATAGCGTAGCTTTTTAGTAATGGTAGGATCCTGTTTGCCTGAGTTTGTTTCACCCTTCACCAGTGCCAACAACTTGGATTTTTCACTGACTACAGTGGTTCCTGCAGTATCTGCAGACTTCACAATATCTGAATGCAGACGCAGTCATTCAGTTTCTGAAAAAGAAAGATTTGGGAATAGTGACTGCTGCCTCTGCCCCAGGGGCCTGGGGGAACGCTGCATCAGCTGTTCCTTCTAGTGGGGGGTGAGGACAACCTGTTCCTTTATTCTTGTTACTCACAACACCTCCCCAGACCAACACATTTACTTTTCTGGGATCCCCAGTGATGATGGCAGTTACTGAGATTGGAAAATGAGATCACAGAGATGATCAAGGAATGGGAAAGCAACTAGGTCACCCCCAGAACCTCATTCCTGTTTCCACAGAGTTGAAATTATTTTCCTCTTTTGTTATACAAATGGAAAGTCAGTTCAGAAAAATCAGATTTGTCTTTTCAGGTGAAAAAGCAGGGCAGGCTGTTCAGCTCCATTGTGGGGAGTAACCATGTGTAGCCACCACCTCCACTGGCCGTTGTGCGTGAAATCTCTCGATGGTGGGACACCTGGAGATGGGCCAGCAGATCTCAGAGCAACTCCAGGAGCCAGCACAGGGACTGAAGGCACCAGTACTTGATATCTGAGATCTAGGAAAAACTGTTCTTCCTGTATCTAGGGGCAAAAAAACCCAAGAAACATTTGCTGAGCTTTATCTCACAAAGACTCAGAGAATAGGAACATCTCATACTGAAACAACTAATCTGAAGTATGAGCTGCAGTGTACTAAACAAATAAGATGGTGCTGGCAGAATTGATTTATTTTTCTCTATACCAATCCCTTCCTGCTGCAATGGATCGTGTTGCATTCTGGAGAGAGAATTACTCAGCCATTTGGTATTGGGGAGGAATAAAACAGGAGGCTTACTTTCATGTGAACTGGAATATACGTCCCTTGTTAAGATATTAAACACACTTCTGTCAGCTGGTAGACTTTTAATCAATGTTTTTCACCGTATAGTTGATACAGATCTGTGTTTGAATAGCTGTGAATACAGTGTATATTACCTTGCTACACTTGTGTGGGAACAAATGGAATACAGTCTTTTTCCCAGTAATATACATCTGGTATTATAGCCTGGTCCAAAACATTAGTCAGTTTTAAAACTATAGATAGAATTTTGTTACATTCTTCAGTAATGTGATAATGATGAGCTGATTCCTACAAATTTTCATGG
Organism: Eulacestoma nigropectus; assembly: GCA_013397775.1. Lineage (NCBI taxonomy): Eukaryota > Metazoa > Chordata > Aves > Passeriformes > Eulacestoma > Eulacestoma nigropectus. Next base: position 740,421 of record VZTE01000952.1, on the reverse strand, counting down.
ACTTTCTCATCAGTGTAGAACCAAATTAAAATTTAACTTTTTCAAAATTTCCAAGTGTTTAGGTAAGTGTTTCACTGGTTCAGTCAGTCAGCCAAATATTTGAGAAAAGAAGGTTCTTGTAAGTTTTCTAGCAGGGTTTCTGAACTGCTTTTCTGTAGTAATTTAATGCCTAATTTGCAGAACCTTTATATTAGATATAATTTGGAAGTAGAGTCTAACCAGTTAAGATTATTTTCATACAGATCTTGATTTTTCTTTGCTAAACCTTGGCTTCTGAATATACCGGTAAGGTAGATTCTAGGGAAAACAAAACTTTTTTCGGAATGTTGCTTTAAGTTATACTCAATGTTTATTCAAGCTGATCTGTTTTGAAGAAAAAGACAGTAATCTTACTGTTTTTCTGTTACGTCTTTAAATTCTCAGAACAACAACAAAAAGCTCCCACCTAATGCAAAACAAAAAGAAAAAAAAATCTTTGCTTAGTATGAATTGCACAAGAGTATGAGTCGAGAAATACTTTTTATGTCTTCACATGCACATGCCAAAAGGTCTCTGCCAGAGCTGTTCTCTTTTGGAATTTACAGGGGTTTGTGAAGAGCAAATACTGAAGCGCTATCTTGCTCTTTCTCCTTTAAAATACTATTTGAGGAGGAGCCTGAGGAGCTTAGAAAAGGATCTGTTCAATATCTAAGACAGAACTCTTGGGTTGCTAAGCTCTAATTGAAAGGTAAATTTCGAGATAAAACAAAATTAATTATTAAAATTATTGTTTGCATAGTTTATTGTTCCTTTGGGATTTATAAAAACATCTCCAGTATTCTTTGCCTCCACCCAAAAAACTATCTTTGTTTGTTGAATTACAAGTTTTAGATTGCAGTTCTCTCTTCTTTCTGAAAGACTTGAGCAACAGTTTGAATTCCCTAAGAGTATGTTAACACAGGAGACAAAAGCCTCAGCTTCTGTTTTCAGTCCTGGTTGTGGAGAAAGGCAGTTTTACAGTGTATGCTGTCCATCAGAGGACCAGGCATTTCTCATGTAAAAACATCTGAAATAATGTTAATATTTTTGATGCTGTTTTGGTTTTGTTGTTTTTCTGTATTAACTAAAAACAGGGATAAAATGCACGGAGCTTTTAGTGGAAACTTCAAATATAAAGTTAACCTTGAAGTTAAAAAATTAAATATATTTACTAATGACACTTCTTAAAGGATGAAGTAATTGAAAGACATTAAACAGGAAGATAGTACTGTGTGTCTTGGCTTCCAGAAAGAGTATGATGCCCACATGCTCTAGACTGCCAACATCCCAAAAAGCTTCCTCGCTGGCTCCCTTCAGAGTGGGTTGCCTCTATATGCCTCCTGGTTCTTGATGCTGACACAGTAAATAAAACTTTGGCAAGGTTTATACCACATGGGCCTGAATTGCAGATAGTCTCTAGGTGTAGCTCCAGTATAGTTGTTAATAAATAGAGACTACTGTGCTGGGCCAATTAGCAGATGAATCATTTGTACAATTTTTAAAATGTTAATTCATGGTTTTGTCCATTCATGGTGGTTTTGGAAGATTACTAATCAAATATGTATTGATGCAAATGCTGAGCAGCAACTAGTTCACTGTCTGAAAACCAGCTTTTTTCCTGACTTCTTGTGTAAGTAGGTACAGAGTAGGAGGAAGGAGAAAAATGCTTTGTCTCCCCTGCTCTGTCCGTCCTCCTCAGCAAGGGCCCCAGCACAATCTATTTGTTTCCAGGGCAAGACAGGATTTCCCTCTCCTCAGGTATGCTTGGCCTTTCTTCATGAAGGGCAATGTTCAGTGCAGGTCCCTTATGGGACATTTTTGTTTGTCAAAGTGAAATCAACACTCAGTGTACATAATTATGAGAAGAGGGAAGAAGACGGTGATGTAAAAGGTCCTTGAGAGGGGGTCTGGTTTTGGTAAGCCATGCTTAACCCTCTCTCTGTATCTTGCTAGCTGCTCTTCCTTTCAGGTGATAAAGTTTTGCAGTTTCTGGAATAAAGAGCTGGAGTGGAAGCCCATATTTGCCGTAAGAAGTTGGGTAGAGACTACCTGGCCGCAGCCTGCACATTTGCTGGGCTCAGTGAAGCTCTGGTTGCCAGCACATTGGCTGGGGAAGAGGCCCAAATGCCACTTGCTCCTGCCACTGCTTTGTGCCATGGTCAGGGTTCAGCCATCCTAGGAAACACAAAACCAGGTTCTGGGGAAATTACCAGTCTTTGCTCATGGGAAGCACCTAATTAGATGCGTTTATCAGGTGTTTTGTAATTACAGAAATATGTAGATAATTATTTTCCTTTGACCCAGCTTGTACTTAGCTCTCTTAAGAATGTGCCATGAAGAAAAAAGGTAAACTGCTATTTAATTGTACTTGAGACTATAGATATTTAAGGCAACTGAACCGTAACAGTGAACGGGGCACAGAGACTATGCTAATGTTTGAGTAAAGTGAGAGCTTTCTCTTGTGCCAACCTTTTCTGAAGTTTTAAATTTTAAATGCATCGTACAAAGCAAGAGTGTTCCAGATCGGTGATCTGTTTAAGTGTAAGAGGTAGCATATTTGCTAAATTATAGCCAGATTAGGGTTCTGGATTTGATTATTTGAGTGTGGTGGTTTTTGGTGGGGTTTTTTTGCTTCAGTTTTTTTTTTTTTTAAGATCCAGTGAATTATTTGAAAAATACAGTGTAAAAAACAGGAAGAGAAAAGTATTTTCCAAACAGTAGAACAGTTAAGCTCAGCTTCCACTTGATGCAGCTTTTTTCTTGCATCTAGCATCAGAATGGAACAGGTTCCATTCCGAATAGTCATGTTACCTACATATGCTATCTTTTTTTTAAAAAATACTTTATGATTAAGGAGTATTGCATGATAAGGTGTGGACTAGCCTAGGACTAGCTCAGGAAATACTCATCTTGAATAAGCAAATAATGCTAAGGTTACCTTATTGCTAAAAACCAGTGCTTATTTTGGACAAAGTTCTCTTGCTTTATTGATCAATAGTGGAGGTATTTGTACGTTCTGTAGAGATACTAGACCAAATTTAAAAATAACAAAGAAGATTCACAGTTACTTACCATAGATACTTCTTTTGAATTCAAAAGAAAGAGAAGAATTTATTGCAATCTATAATGTACAAAAAGAATTCAAATTATTAACCTCAAGACATTTGTTCCCGCAGTCTCCCGTGTAGAGATAAAGCTTTTAATCAGAGCAAAGCTTCAGGTTGTGAGTAAACTTTTCTCCTGCAAGATATAACAGGCACCTCCCTGTGCTGCCAAGCGACTGCTCAGCACTTCCTTCTCCTCCTTCTCCCTGTCATTGCTCTCTCCAGCAATGAAGACCCTTGGGGTAGCCTCATGGGGAAGTGTAAGTGGCCAGTGCTGCTAGGCTGGTTGCTACACCACTGCACAGTACTCCAGCCTCAGGAGAAGGCAGTGGGCAGACAGGAAGCTGAATTACTGCTGAGTCTGAGGCAAGGAAGAAGGGTCACAAAAGAGCTAGGGATACATGCATATATATATATATGTGTATATATATATGTATAGTGCAGAGTGAAGTCAGAAAAGAGGAGATGAAGAACATGCAGAGACTGTGACAAGGAAGGATCATCCTGTGGTTAATGCACAAGATTGAGACAAATTTAGTTTATTTGTCTCACTCATCTCCAGCATTGGCTTCGTACTGATGCACTTTAACGGGTTGTGCAAGTACCATATGTTAGATACAGTGAGACAGACTGAATCAGCAGAGACTCAGTCTCCTTGTGTGAGGCAAATGGCAGCTGTGCAATTTCAGCACAAAATCAGAGGCCGGCAAATTCAGAGGGTCTTGTGCTTTTCCCACTTGGCTCCACAGGCTGACTGGCATTCTGTAAAAACTATTGATAGACTTGAGGTTTTGGCTAACGTTATGCTTTTCAAAAGTAGTCAATGGCAATTGCTGTATTACTACTTACAGTTTTAAACATGTGTCTTTTGTAGTTTAATGGGAAAGAGAGGGTGGCGAAATCTTGTGGGCAAAGCTGTGCAAATAGAGGGAAATTTTCTTAAGTGTCACTTTAAATTAGAGTTGAAAGCAAATTTTGATTTAATGGCATGAGTAAACCCCTCTGCATTCATTTTCTTCTGTGTTGTCTAACTTAACTGGTGGTTGTAAAAAAAGCAGAGATAATTGGTGTTTGAATTGTGGTAATGTAGAAACCAGGACCAGAACTGCAGGTAGAAAATGCTGTTGAACCACTGAGGCCCTGCATTGGAGAGCTCACTGTCTACTCAGAACAAACAAAACACAGAAGTGGAAAACTGAGGCATGGAAAGAAAACAGTTTGTTCCATAAGAAACCAGGAAATGAGCTCAGGGCTTATGATTATCATCCTGCATGTTATTTCCAAGCATGCCCTCTCTTTCTCAGAAACAAAAAATGTTAATACCAAATTATTGAACATTAAAAAAAAAGAAAAAAGTTCCATTTGTTCTGTTCCACTTTGGAATTAGCAGCATTTTTTAGTTAATATTTTTGTCATTAAATCAATTGTTATTTTACATAAATTAATTATATATAATATATCTAATTTTAAGCAGTTGCTATGCTAGATTGACATGATTTGTAGTATCAACTGTTTTCTGCTTGCCAACGTAATAGTGCCTTAGCAGAAAATGAGAATGATACCTTGTGGCTCAGTCAGTGCAAGCAATTAAATGTGTATACTTACAAACAGTGGTTCTTGAGGAAATTGTAGAACAAAAAATTAAAAGTTAAGAGATCACTTAACAAATACTGTTGATGGGTGAGAAATGAGAATGCAGAAAATAAGGAAGACTTGGTTGAATAAATGCTCAACAATTAGCTCAACTTTTTGCAGAAAAAGAGTCTGTTCTTCAACTTTAAAACCCTCACTGGTGGATTCAAGGAGTCCAGTTGTGTTCTCACAGTAGAAGCATTTTAAAGCATTGACAATCTTCAAATCAGAAATCCATATAATAAAAAAAGATGTAGATGTTTGAGAGAATTCATTTGAAGTTGCAATACATAGGCAAATACAAAACGGTCTCTGAAAGAGTATCTATATCTAGAATGTTATTACAGTTAAGACAATGTAATTTATATTCGGGATAACTTTGGGCTTTCGTGTATCTATAAGTGAAGAAAATCCTTATCTTTGGGGAATGACAACAGAAGTAGCTTCATCTAATGCACTGGGCATAGAGATTTGAATTCTATACCTCTTTTTGGCATTGGTCTTAGACAAAACACAGATCTTTTGTGCTTTTTCTTTTATACAAAATGAAAGCCTAATGACTTGGAATTGGGAGTGTACTTGTCTTAGAAGTTTGTTATTAAATACATGTTTATTTCAGTAGTTGAGAGTCTAGCTGAAGACTAAAATGAAAAAATTTCAAATTGAATAACTAATAATGTTCTTTTATTTATGCTGTAATTTATTTGGGAGAGGGATAGGAGTAGAATGACAGTAGGATATTATGTTCAAAGTTGCCATGGTAATGCAACCTACTACCTGTTGCTAAGACTATGCTCTAGCTGTTATTACCTTTATCACAGCTCTTAACATTGCAGGATGTATCCTTTAGTTTTTAAGGTGTTACGATTCAATTCCATTTGTAGGAAAACCAGTAAGTTTTGCTGCTTGCCAGCAGGGCTCTAGAGTAATAGCAATGATGGCAATGCAAGAACCTGATTCTGCTGACATGGCTCCTATCCTCTAATGCAGAGCAATTTACAAGCTATCAAACCATTTAGGAAGACAAGAATACCGAGACAGTTCAGTGCCCTATCTATATTAATATCCAGTTTTCCTCTAAAGTCAGTGATCAATATTTGGAGACAGAAATGCCCCACCAATAACGCCATTCAAAACTTCAAGATACAAACAGGTGGTTCCTAGCTTTAGAACTTGGAATGGCTGTATCCACTTTACTAAGAGGGTCCTGTTGGCTGCAGAAAGCGCCAGGACCTCTGTTACTGCCCCAACCCTGCTGAGCAGCCGCAGTAGGCTAAGCCTCAGGTCAGCCAGAGTGCTTCCATTTGGGATCTAAGCAGAGAGATGCTCAAGATGCCATCAGTTGTATGCTACTGTTCTCCCAGGCTTTCCATTTCCTCTGTTACTGTTGACTTTAGCCCCTCTTGGTAGTAGATGGCCCGCTCTTTACAATACAGTGCAAGCAAAATATTTACCTAAGTCAAGATGGTTGTCTAAACCATGCCTTTCAAGTATGGAGGTGGGGATAGATGACTTCTGTCTTCTGCACTTAAAATGCTGTATTTATACAGGTCTCCATTCTTTCTTGTTGGATTATTTTTTTCAAGACCTGTCTCCTGGTTTTAGTTCAATAACTCCCTATTCATTCCTGCTAGGTAACAGCACTTGTCTGCATGTGAGAGCCATTGGCTGAATTTTGCAAAATTTGTACTGGCAAGCTCCTTCCTATATCTGAATCTGTCATGTCTTCGAAAGGAAAAGTTCCTGATTAAGGCTGTGCAAATTGCCCGTTCTTACACTCCCTCTCTGTCTTTGTGTCCTGTGGTTTAGCACTTTATGTAAACTTTAATATAAACTTCTGTATTTTTATCTAGAAGATACTGAAAGTTAAATAGATATCACACAGTAGAATCAAAGAGATAAGTTACTGCATTTTATCCAGAACAGTACTGCAATGGCTGTTGCATAACAAGTGCTGTTTTTTGTTTAACTGAGCTGTGGGATAATGCTACTCTGTACGAGTGTACACAGTACATGTATGTTTTGAGGGTGTGCCTACATTGGTGATCTAAAGGTGTATGCATATGTTATGTTTATTACTAAATAGTCACAGGGATAATCACAGTGAAAGGTATACTCACAGGCACACTCACAGGTAAGGGATTTGGTGTGGTCTAAGCTGTCTGAGTACAAACCTCATGGGTGAGGTCTTGGATTCTTCCCCCCTTATGCTCTGCTTATAATCATGGCACCTAATTTAAGGAAAGAAGGGTCTTAGACTCCATCTGCATCAGTCAGAAACACGGATCTTTGAAAGGTGGTTCACTCTCTTTAAGCATTAGTCACTGGGCGGAGGCACCTACTTCTCTCCACTCATTTAGACCTAGAAGTGTGTGAAATACGTTCGACCTTCAGGCAATAATTCATAGCCCATTATCAAACTCAAAAACAAATGAAAGAATTTCCAGTGCAATATAATACATTGACAGTTTGGAAACCTACCTTTGTTAGCTCATGCAGCGAAGAGTTGATGTCTGTCCAGTCGACTCTGGCCTTTTTTTCAGTCAGATGTTAGTGTTGCAGGCTCTACATTTGCTTATGCAAGAACAAACAGGTTTGTGAAGAGGAAAATGTGGCTACTGCTTCAGTATCTGAATTTCTGATGATTGCTCTTATCTGGTTCTCTATGGCAGTTTTCTCATCCTCTTGGTTTTCACTTATCTGCAAGAACTTCTTCTGAAGTCTGCATGTTGTAAGAGCTTTGCCTCAAGATACATCAGTTCAGTCTTTTCACTGGTCACTGATGTCATATGATATGGTTTAAGAGAGGATTTCAAGAGTGTCTGTAAAATATTCATTTAACTTGTTCATTTGTCAGGATGGACAGCTGTTTAAGGTGTGCCTGTGGATCCTAGGGTCTTCCTCTATATCCAGATAAGACACACCAAGAGAATTCCAGCACTGAGAAGGGTTTTATGAACAGACTGTCAACTTCTCTTTCTTGCATTTTACCGATTAGCACAAGGAGTGCTGACTGAGAGGTTAAGGTACAACAGTGGTATGGATTTTGGTCAGTAAAGGAGGGCAGAAATTAGAGCTGGCAGGTACAGTAAAGCAGTACCAGTAGTTCTTGTTGAACATCAGAACCATCATTCACTTCAAAATACTAAGAAAACAGAGGATGAGTGAAATGTCTCATCTGCAGCTGGAAAAGGAATTTTTAATAGCTGAACTTCAAGTAATTGACTGGTAATAAATAAATAAAAATAATTCATTCTCAGGGTAGGACCACTACAAGGGAAATTAACTGATTTTCTATGTAAAAAAAATCTCCAAAACTGAATTACAGTTTCGACATCATAATTTTATCCCCATTTTGTAAAAAGGGAGTACCAGCAGTTCCTGTCCTTGCAGACCATTTTGAAACAAAACTGCAGAATACACTGAATGAAATCAATACTTAGAAGCTCATTAGGACTATTAGCAGAAATAGTACAACTGTGCACGGAAAACCTTACATTTTGGAATGTTTGCATGCTTAAAAATTCAGTGCTTACAAATTAATGAAGTGAGATGGCTGCTACAGTTTCTCCTGCTGCAAAGGGAAGTTGTTCTGAGGCTGTAACCCTTAAATCAGTCTCTCTGTGTCTGTTCAGAGGAAATGGTTTTGTTCAGATCTGATGCACGTGAGAAATCTTTATTCTTTCTACAAACAAGAATTTACAGTAACATTTATAGCACTAATACAACAGAATGAAAATAATCCAAACCAGCATGAATCACCATGAACGAGCATTAGATCTCTTCGAATAAAAATTTAATTCCAGTTATTCTGGTACTCATTTTTAATGTAACTTTTCATCTGAGTTTGCTTCTTTTACAGAGGAACACTTCCCTCTTCTAGAAAGCTTTCCACTAAAACCAGATTGATGCTTAAAACATCATCAAGTCCTCTTCCTTCAGGTCAGAAATCCCAAGCCTTTTCGTAACTGAAATAGTGGAGGAGCCATGGGCTCCGTGGAGTCCACAAGAGGCCTTACTACTGCTGCTTGGTTTTCCATGAAAAGTTGTTAGCCACTGCAGTATGTGCCCTGAACAGTCAACTTCAGAAATACTGGAACAAAGATTGTAAGAAAGCTTGAGTGGAATAAATACTTGTAACCTCTTGTGAATTTGCTGTGGTATTCCTGACTTACCACATGGAGCTGTGTGCTAAATAGAATCAATAATTTGGTGGTTCGTCCTAACTTCTGCTGGATGAAGCTACTCTGTTGTTCTGTCACAGCTATGGCCCTATTTTGTCTCCTAATTTGTTGTGCTTGCTCAGTGAAATTGAATCTCATGCCGTTTCAGGCAAGTCTTGGAGAAGTTGTTTTCCTCGGTGCAGATGGCTCTTTCCTCCAGATGTGAAAGGCAGTTAAGAGCTGCCTCATTTTTTTCTTAACCCTTCTGAACCATCTTGAAGTGCCCTTGATGCTATGGCTGCAGTAGTGCCATGGATCTTGCACCATAGCTGATTTTCTTATGCCTGTACGCTGTCATGCATGTCAGTCACAACACTGGCTCCTTTTGTAGGTTGCTTTGGTTTATTTGGTTTGTTTTCTTGTCTGTTTTAACAAGGACAAAGTAAAATTCAGGAGCACAGCAGCCCCTGGGAGATGTCCCTGCTGTAAGCTCTTGTGGCAGCTTGCTGCCAGTGAGGGTGCAACCCCTGGTGTTTGCAGCTGCAGATGTTCCAGACTTGAATCTTCAGCCCAAAGCAGTCAAGGAGAACCTGTACCCTGACCATTTCCCTTCACCCTGCTTGTTTCATTTGGGAACCCAATGAGCTGTCAAAATTTCCTGCCTTGTTACCACAGAATCCTTCCTTTCGCTCTGAAAAGGATTATTTATCTAAAACTGCTAATTGCATAAATTGTAAGAACAACTGTTTAGCTTGATTTTTAAGGTGGAGACAAAGATACGGAAAGGTCTCCTAGACGGATGAAAGTCAGCCTCAAAGTAATCTGTTAAAGCAAAAAAATAACGTCGATCGTGTTGCCATGAACAGCCCTTGCCTCTTGGAAATTAAAACCCATGTGCTAAGTTGTATATCTGGTGCAATCCCCATTCCTAGTCTCCCTGTTGAGTGTACTTAGATGTAATTAAAAGTAATAGGGAAGTATATAAATATTTCCCAAATACATGAGCCAAGAAAAAATGGAGGAAGGGAGGTGTAGTTGTTTTAGCCCACCACCACTTCCTAACTAATCTTTCTCTACTGATGTAGAGAGAGACTAGGTGGCACCCGATGAAGTATTTTGAAATAACAGATTCATGAGGTAGAGCTACTTGATAACATCTTTGACTCATCAGAAACTTGCCTTCCCTCAGGATAAAGTTAATAATCATATAAGAATATAAAGATTTTAGTGGCTTTTCCTAAGTCAGCAGGGATGCAGATTTATTCTGCATATAGATTCCTGTAGTGCTAGAGACAACCCCAAATTATATTGTCTGTAAAAAATGTAAAATTACACAAATAGCTGATTGGAATCATCACCATTTTGTCATGACTTCAGTTCCTGGGCTTTGCTAGTTAGTAAAACTCATTCATACTTCTTGCTAATGGCATCAATAGCTCCATTCATTGCTTCCCCTCTCTTTGCTGGAATTGTTCTGAATGGTGTACATAAGCATCTAATTTGGCTAGTCTGTAGTTCTATATGACAGCAGCACCATGGGAGGAAGCTGGGCTACCAGGAGCATCCAGGTAGCTGGGCCACAGGGCAGTTGGGACAGAAAAGGTGACAGCAGCAGCGAACTTAATTTAAAATAGCTGTAGCTGTTAATACCTGGTGTCTCCCAGCATTGTGTTGTCCTCCAGTATCACTGGTGCTCTTCTGTGTCAAGATCATCAATAAAAATTCTTCAGGACCATTACCAGTATGAATTTTCTAAAGATGATGGAGATCGTGAAGTAGTTGTTTCCAAGCAAAAGTTTCCTTTCAGTGTACCATGTTATCTTCTTATTTTTAGTCTTCAGTTTTCGTACTTATCTCCTGCCTTCTCTTGTATGTTTAACAAAGTCCATATGGTTGAATTGCACTACAGTATTGCTTTCTTTTCCTTCTGTCTAACAGTTAGCTATTTTATTCGGGGTAATTAAGTATCTTGTAGGGTCTGCTTTTGGTAAGCCCATGTTGTGTTTTCTTTGGTTTTACAGTTGTCTACCTACCTTTAGTGTTCTTGTCCTCAAAATTTGGGGTCATACTGTCGAGATCATAGTTAAGCAATCTTTCTGATACATGACTGTATATGATTTTCTTTTTCTCTAGAAGTATGATACCTCCTTTGATTCGATAGATATATTATTTCATGTCTAGAAAGAAAATCAGTCTTGATGGTTTAATAGTATTATATACTTTGGGTGTTTTTTCAGGTTTTTGGAGTCTGAATTTCTCTTTTTTTTTTTTTTTTAATGTCTCTGCTGATATAGTCACAAGTGACATGTTTATCAGTGTGTAATGCAGAGGATTACTTGCAGTTTCCTGTTAATTCATTGGAGCCTACAGAAAAACAAAAGCCTCGGTCAAGGCATGCTCTGAATTCACACCCGTTCTTAATTTGCTGATGCCTGTATTAGCAACAGGCTCAAGCCTGCCTGATTTTTTTGAGTTTATATAATGTGTACCATATGCTTGCCATTCTTACTCTTTCTGCCTACATGAGCCAATCTGATGGGGCTACCTGTGGCAGAGAGCAATGCTTTTAAGTCTAGGTGCTGCTTCACGGGCTCTGGCTCGTGGGTGCTGATGGATCTTGCGTTGGTGTTTTACAAACTCTACAGCTATTTGCTCCACCCTTCTACTCTTTAACACAAGGACCGTGGGGGGATGGGCTCATATGCCTTCATTGCCACAAGATGCATGTAATTTTAAACTGCTGATGAAGGTAGACCCACGGCATTACCATACCTTTGAAGTGGAACAGCTGAGAAGCAGGTAGAGGTTTGCACCTCCTGCCCCTGCTATCGGGAGGGGTAAGTGGGGTCAACAACAGCTTGAGTTGTTTTGGACTGGTTCCTTAGAGTGGTTGGCAAGCAGGAGCTGAGAACAGGGAACACGTGTTCTGTCTCTGGAAACAAAAAAGCAAAGTGAAAGTGAGGGTGAGAGAACCTAGATTTATATTTATAATCAAAAGTGACTGTGTTTGAAATATTCTTAATTTGCATGCACGCTCTTGTGTCTTTCGTATCTCTGTGGACCCCTAGAGGGCACGGAAGTTTTCCTCCACCTCAGATATTTAACTTAATAATTCTACTTGGCTTTCTTCCCTTAAACATAATTGTAAGCACATTTTAAATGAACATTAGATAGAAAAAAATAACAGCATTTAACGAGGTCCTTTTATGCTACAAGATGTTTTCTTGTTTTTAAACACAAGCAGTAGAAGCTAGCACTAGCAGCCAAATTCTTAAATTAATGTTGTTTAGGTTAGTCAGATGCTATATTTGTATCCCAGAGGAAGCGCAATTCAAACTAACTAATAATTCATAATTTATTGCAAACTTTGAGAGGACTACAGTGTGAGCTGTGTAAGGATGTGCAGTGGGTATGCTTTCAATACTGCGGTCTCTGTTTCTGTACAGGAGGAATTAGTATGGTGAACAACTAGAGTACTCTAACTAGAACCTCAGAGTCTCCAAACTCTTAACTAGAACCTCCAAAGTCTCTAAACTTCATCTTATTTAAGAATTTTTAATATTTTTGTCTTGCTAATTGCTTGTAAAGAAACAATTACATTGCACTACAAGATACTTAAAGTTATGGAAACATAAAAATGACATCTGCTTCCCGCTACTTCCTGTCTACTTGGAGAGAGGTTTTGTAACTCTTACTCGTCCTGAGGAGCATTTTTCTCTTTAAATTAGTTTTGCCTATTTCATCAATATTACATGGTAAGTCAGGAACTAGTCAGTGTGAATTGCACGGCAATACTAATTCTTAGTATTACATTGACACTTTATCATCTTTAAATATACATACTAATGCTCCAGAGTAATGCTTATCTGAGAACATCAGGTTTTCACTTACATAAAGCAGCTGCAGTGTTTGAGGAGAAGGCTTGCATTTTCCAGAGTGCTCAAAGAGCAGAAAGTTAAACAAAAACAAACAAACCACCCACCTAACTTCAAAAAAATCTTCATACTCTTTTGGGGGGATTTTTTCATCAACTAATGTTTTTGAGACCAGGCCCACAACTTTGGAGGTCAGATGGATTGTGAGCCTAGTCCAGGATAGGACTAGGCTTTGTGTGTGAAGCCATGACAGTCCTACCTAGAGTCCTACCTGTTCTTGCCTGGGAAAAAAAACAGATGTCTGCACTACTCCTGAAGCAATGAGAGTCTGCTTGCTGGGCAAGAAGCTGTTCAACAGGATAATGTTGTGGTTTAATCCCATCCAGCAGTGAAGGGTTTTTTGTGCCTTTGTTCTGATAAGAGGATCAGCTGCACTGCTTTACCCAATTACCCAGGGATGTCATGGGAGATGATTTTTTGGACCTTAGTTTTCCCACTGGAGGAGTGTAATGTCATCACTTTTTATTAAAAAATAGATCTAGATCAAAACAGCAGAGAAAGGCAGCTGCCCCTTCTAATGTCTCTGGGGATTTTGTGTTTTTCAGGAGATGCACGGGTGAGAGGTCAGACAGGGGTTGTCTCCGAGCGCCGTGGCTCCTACCCATTTATAGACTTCCGTCTTCTTAACAGTAAGTGCAACCCTTCTTTCAGGTCTGTATTTAAATAAAAATAAATAAAAATCTCTATTGAAAATATGTGAACCAAAGTATCTCATCTCATACATATCTGTAGCTCAGCTGTCTTCACACAGTCAGCATTAATTCCATTATTTCCACTCAGTGTCTGGCTGTGAAATATTTTGGTTGTATGAATAGTGTCCATAATGCTCAATCTGTCAAAGGTAAATGCAGTAGGGCCACGGGGTGTGCTGAGGAAGGAGAGGGGGCAGTTCAGAATTAAAAAGATAAACCTCTGTGTCCTTTAGCCTCTTAGACAACAGTTGGAACAGATTTATGTGAGGCTGTTATCCGGTCATATAGAATTGGCACAGAAAGGGAGCATGTGACAGCACTGACCAGTGGTTTACAATAACATTAATTTTTCCAACAATTAGAACCCAATCCAAAGCCCCATGGAGTCTTCTCATTGACGTCAATGGATTTTGGGTCGGGCCAGCAGTGAACATCTGTTAAAAATAATCTTAACCTCGTTTGGATTGAAGTTGTTTTGCCACTGTTGTAAATAAAGGACGACAAATCTAAAAAGAAAAAAAAATAAATAGAGACCCTGTTGGGATTTTTTTCACCTCTCTATACTGATGCAAACCCATTAGCAAGTGTGTAAAAAATAACATAAAAAACCAGCGACCATTTAGTCTTGGGGCCTGTAGCATTCAGCCTGGATGCTGAACTTCAGTGTTCAGACACAAGCAGATCTCGATTTATCCTTGAGTACTGCACAGACCCCTCCACGTAACATTTGAAAAAAACTGTTATTCACTGTCTTCATCAAAACAGACTGAAACCCCAACAGTTTTAGTGCTGACACTGTTAGGCTTCTGGCATATTTTCATCAAAGAGCAATTGTCAAACCAAACTTTGAATTCTCCTTTTTGTGCCTCCTTGTCTGGGTGCCTGAGGAAGGGGAAGGGAAGGGAGGAGGAAGCAAAGCGGGAGGACTGGGCTGTCTAGGGAGATGTCCGTGGCGAGGGATGTTCTGGTGAATACTCAGCCTTCAGTCGTGCCAGGAGCAAGGCTCTCCACATAACCCCTCTAACCATAACTGCTGAACCTAAAAAGTGGTGCCTTCTTGTGTGTGCACCTCTGGTCCAACAGGGTGGGGGCACCTGGGGTTTTCTGTTCCCGTGCTGTCTTGGAGACCTTCAGCTTACTCCTTGTACTGCTTTTCCATAATCTGAAATAAGTCAGTATGGCTGATCATGATCTCTGTAAGGGAAAGCACTGATCCTGATTTTGGATTTCCCATGGTTTTCAGGTTTTTTTATATTTACCGTTTTCTTTCTAAGGAGTAGTGTTGGCTTAATTTTTCAGTGGAAAATGAAGTGAGATTTCTAGATACTTGACTACTGATTTTGTAGCTGGCAAGTGCACTAGGCCTGGCTCACTTGGTGACCTACAAGTAGATGAAGATGCTCAGTGTCAGAGCATGCAGATATGTTTTGCCAGGAAGTAAACAGGCTTTTGTGTTATTTGTTCATGTACATCTGTCTGTTAAATCCATTTCCGCTGTGCAGAAGCAGCGAAAAACATAAGCACATAAGCAGCAAAAAACATGATGCTGCGCATCCTATCAAAAAGAAATATATGTAAATGTCACTACTGCACACGTTCTTGAAAAGTACCCAGCTAATACTTGCAGTAAAAATTTGTCACCGTATTGCATTTGTTTGGGGACAGTAACTGGCAAGCAGCAACTGTATACTGAAAGATGTTAGAGCGAGGGAGGGAAGAGGCAGAGAAAATTTTGTAGTAAATATCCTCAGAGGTAATAAATGAAGCATAAATATTACTCCAGCTTCTCACTAACAAACTGAGCTTAAATAGTGATTGTTCCATCTCTTATCTGAAATACTGTTCCAAGTAACAGAACCAGCCTTGTTTTAAAGTAAGGGAAAACGCTGAAGCTCATTCTTGAACAGAGCTGACATCCATTATGTAAATGCACATTTAAAAAAAATACAGGGCATTGATATTTAATGTCAGACTAAAGGTTACTTAAATGTAACTCTTTTTTAGTGTACTTGCAGATTCTGTCAAACTAGTGTATTTTCCCCGCCTTTGTTAAGGGTTAACACTGACTAGACCATATCTTTTGTTTTTTCTGGAGTCCTACAGTAAAGTCACTGTGTAACTTAAGACACCAAGTCTTTTTGGATAGGAAAACTTCCTGCACTCTGAAAATGGGATCTTCTGTAGCCTTAATCAAAGCCAACTGGATTAATGTTGGCTTCTTGCTGTTTGAGCTAATGTCTGTGATGCCACCTACACATTCCTCCGGTGACTCTCTGCAGTATATAGAAAGTTAGGGTTACTTCACCTCGTCTTTGCCAGGCTGTCGGGACCATGAGGATTTTTCAGAATCCGGTCTGGGGGAGATGCAGGGCTTTAGTGTCTTCCTGTCTTTTCTCTGCCTAGTTGCAAGCTTTCCTAGGCAGAGTTGCACTGGTGGGTTTGGGGTCTCTTAAGATGACTCTGGAATACCAAACTGAGTGTAAAATACCCCTGTGTCACTGAGAACTCCTTGGTTCTGTTTTCTGAGGAGTGAATGTTTGCCCCATCCTCTAGAGTTAGTCCCTGCAACTTGTGGAGACCTGCATGTCCTACCAGGTTCTGTTCTGTGTTGATGGCATCGAGTCAGAAGCTTGAGGGGAAGCCATGTAGCAGCTCCTCTCCTGCAGCAAGGGGAAGCTGCATGTTGTCTGTCAGCCTGGTGTGGAGACCCACGGGAGGCAAGCCCACCAACCCTTTTTCTGTCCTGAAAGGGCAACCAAACCACCTGCTCCCAATGACCCCTGGCATCCCTCAGAGAAAAATAAGCCCCACATGACAGACTTGAGGCTCCACATTCACTAGGAGGTTTAATGAACCAGTATCAGACTTCACAAACTCCTAAACCAAGAGATGCAAATTTTGCACAGCCCTATAGGTTTATTGGAAAATAGGGTGAGAGTTTTCTCTTCAATTAATTCCAAACCAAACCTCACAAGTTTTAGGAAATTTTGACTTTGAACTGGGTAGCTCAAGCTTGAAACTGAACCTGATGCAGGTTGAAATTGATGTTGGCAGCTCATTGGCACTTCCGCATTTCAGTGAATTAAATGAACCTTACTGTATTCACAGGACAGAAAAGGAGTTAAGCTGAATATTTCCAGGGTAATAATTTAGACTTTGAAACACTTCTGCAGTGAAAATTAATCCAATTTTCCTTTTAGCAAAGTATAGTTTGGATTTGAGGAATAAAGGAGCATAGCTCTGGTAAGCAATAATTTAGTTCTCTGATTCACAAAGTTGCTCAGTGAGTCATTGAACCAGATCCCACCAGTGACTAATATGCATTGATTTAAATGAATTTGACTATCTCATTACAAGTTTTTTTGGTGACTGTGATGGTACATTTCTTTATCGCCTTAACTCAAAGTTTGAGGGAATTCCTTGTGATAAATCTAGACTTGTAGGTAAACATGCAGCAATAAGCAAGAAGACCTCACCCAGCTGCAATTATGTTAGATACTTTGTTTTATTGCCAGGTTCAATCAAGTAGTGTAACAGAATAACATAGTTTACAGCTGAGATAAGTAACTTACTATTTACAAATATTCTTGTCAAGCAAGTCAGAAGACAAGGAGGTTCTTAAGGCTTAAATTCTCCCTTTCCCATCTTGTTTATGCTAAGCTTTTATCTGGATTAAATTTTGGCTTGCAAATGACAAAATTAGTAGCCTTTAATTGACTGTATTTAATTCACTTCTTCTGTATTCACTTCAGTATTTATATATGGGACCTGCACTTTGGAGTCTCTGTACCAAATAGTGTTAGCCAGAGAGATTTCTATTTTCTTGCACCTTGCACAACAGGAACAGAGAATATGTAAAATGTCACAACATGTCTGTAGGCATTCCAAAGGTATGTCTCTGTATTACTTAGGTTCTTGATCTTGTCCGGCAGGCGGAAGTTGAGTCCAAAAGAACTCCACCTGCTTTAAGCTTAGCTTGGCAAATTAATTTATTACAGATCATATACTTTTAACTCCAGATGGTGATAAATGGTAATATTAGGTAACATTCAATCTCTGTCCTTGATTTGCTGTCTGATGTGAGTCAAGCAAAATACTCTGGTTTTCAGTTTGTTTGCAAATAAAGTGAATTCATCACATACTTTGCAGGCATATGATGAATTAGGTATTGGAGAAATGAAGAGTGTTGTCAGGATTAGTAAGGGAAGATATGAAGTCATGAAAATGTCTCCATCTCAAAGAACCAAAGTCTGTGGACATTTGAATCTGTGGTTTCTGCCTGTCTACAGAAGGGTCCATTGCAAAATTTACATTCATTTTTGGGTTTGGATTTTGAACACTCCAGGGCTTTCAGGTAGGGCCCATCTCCAGGGAAAATAAAAGTTAACCGCAGCCACCAACCCAAAACTGAACCATCAAGTAACCTGAACCCAGTTGAGTGAGGTTAAAAAGAGTTTGGTTAAGTGCCTTGTTTTGTTGCCTTTGGCTAGAAAAAGAAGTGGGAGTGAGAGATGCCTTTTTAGATATTTCTGACCTAGGTTAAATTAGGACGCTAAAAGTCTTGTGAGGAAGTTTCAAGGCCTGATTGGATTACTCAGATCCCAACCCAGCCTGTGGAGATGAGTCCAAGTTCCAGATGGTTTTTAAATTAGAAAGAGAGAGATCTTATGAGGTCTGCATTATTTCAACATAATACCTCCCCTAGTTCCTCATGGATAAGCCCATCCAAAAGATACTCATCAACATCCCTAAGACACATAGACTTCTTAATCAGGTTAGCTTGTTTGAATGGGACGAACATTTCCAGAACTGTGGAACTGTCAGCCTGCGGCCTTGCTATCAGTTACCTTTTCAAGGAAGAGAAATTGGAGTCCTCTTAATATTTCAACACAGAGATTGTTCTCTTTTCTAGTAACTCCTCACTATATTAAAAAATTCTTCCTGTCATTGGAAGTCAGTCTGGTTCACCCTTTTCATCAAACAACAGCAAGGGGTTTTTTTTTGGTGGAAGAATTTGCATTTTTGTATTTTTGTAAGTGTTATCTGCAAAATTTAATAACAAAGTTTGATTGAAAAGTATATTCTACTTCCTGCCATTCATGCTCCTTGTTTAGCTTTAATGCCATATTTGGCATTATAAAATGAAAGCCAGAATGTAAAACTGATAGATGCACATGCCCTCATATGCTAACAAAATGCATCATTTTGGGTTATGAATGCTTCAGGAGGACTCATGACAGCAAGGAAAACAAACAAAAAACCTACATGTGCTTCACACACGAAGTCTTAGTGTAACATTGGCCTGATCACACACATTTGTAACTTACTTCTTTAGTACAGACTTGGGATTCAGTTAACTGAAGATGTCCCTTTAAAAGTTGCCAGATCATGCGTGACCCATTCTGCCACCCCACCTTCTTTTCCTTGATTAGAAAAGGGAAAGGATGTACTGAAGATAACACTGAGGATACTTTCCAAATGACCAGAGGAAAAGAAAGAACAAGGAGAAGGGATCATTAAAATGATAAATGAAAGTTGGGTTTGTTGTTATTACAGGTTATGTTGTTTTTTCTCAAGGGGAGTGAAGGAGGAGGGGATGCACCATTTCCTGTTGGAGAAACTGTAATCAGCTATAGAACATTCGCAGTTTTAGGAAGAAAAGGTCTTGACTGCTGTACAAAGATTGAAGTGGCAAAGCAAAGGTTCATATTGAAATGATAATGAGATTGTGACAAAACAGAACACAACATGCCATTTCTTAAGAACTTGGAGGAGGCTTAATAAAAGATGCAAAAATGTTTGTTTGCATAAAGATGAGTGAAAGCCCAAATAAAGGCTTCAAATTGTGATAAGAAACACATCTAAATTCGTCTTAAATTTGGATTTAATGTATTCCTCTTCCTGTTATTATGGCTAATATTCTGTTACTTAAATGGTCTTTGAAACCCTGATTTCTCCAGAACTTGTTGTAATAGGATTATTCAGTATATAACTGGGATTATCAGCAGAATTCTTAAATTCTATATTCTTTTTCAAACAGTATCAAAAAGAATGTATTTTGGGATGAGCAGGAAGCTGCATGACTAGTGTTATTGAAGATGCCAGCAATTGTGCAGGAACTTTATGAGTTGCAAACAGAGCTGTTACAAGCCACCATTACTTCAAGTGATGTTCAAAGAAGAGGAAACTCCAAAGCTAGGTCACCTAGAAAGGTGGTGTCTTGAAACCTCTCACACTAGCCAGAGAAGCACATGAGCACCTCCTCTGTGAACAGGGCTCTGCATTGGTTTTGTGCACTTGTGTATATGGTTGGTGAGCACAATTTTTACTCAAAACAGAAAATTTTAAAGTTCTTTTGCTATACTTCTAATTTCGTGCTTTTCTCTGATGTGTCCAGGGTTCCCCTCTCTTTCTCACAGCTTCTGCCTAATTGAAAAAAAGATTACCCCTCTAAAGAGAAATAATGCAGTTGCAACCTATATGAACAATGGCAGCTAACAGAGAGCATTTGATCTCTGTTATCACCAAAAAATGAATTTTATCAGAAATCAAGGAACAAAGAATATTTTACACGTTAGAGAAGGAAGTGAAAACAAAGTGTTTATAACACAACTTTTTTGTATCCCATATAGTTTGAGGAAGTCTCATGAGGATTTCTGCATTTACAAGATTTCCGTACAACAGTTTTTTGTCTGTAGATATGATACAGTGCAAGTTGTTCATCTCTGTCTTCTTAGTTGCAGTGACCAGTGTATATTCAGATGATAAACTTAACACAATCTTACTGTTTTTGAATCAATCCTGTTTGTTAGTTTCTTCCACCAGTCACAGATGATTGAGAAGTAGAACTGGGGTGTTCATCTGAGCTTCTTGGTCCTTCTGCACTAGACTGAAAGCTTTTGAGTGACAGTCCTTCCACATGGGCTTGTGGTGCTTTGTGCATTTTCTCAGGCCTTTCTTCAAACCTTCAGTGTTTTTTTTCTGAAGGCTATTTTGACTACAAGGTGAAGCATATCAGGAAGGCCTAGACAGTGCAGAGTGAAGAGGTTTTCTGTTCTAGTTGACCAGTGCTTTCTCCAAAATTAAAATTTAAAATATTAAGTTTGTCATTAATTTTTAGATACCTCAGTTAGTTCAACTACCTTTACTAATGCTGCTGTTGTCTTTTGGACAATATGATAAATCTGTAATGTAAGAAGATATTAGGAAGGCACAGAGTTTTTTTCTATCACCAGTGCTATGCACTCTTCTTTATAGGAAAAATTCAGCAACCAAGCATGCAATGAATATGCCAAACAAGACCTCAGTAAAGGTGATCTAAATGCATGGCGTAGTTTTATATATTAAAAAAAAAAAAAAGCGGACAAACACCAGCTATTCCTCCTAATTACATACCTCTCAGACTCTCAAAGAAAAGCTTTCTAACCAGCTGTCAAGCCAGGAACCAGTGCGGAAAATTGTACGACCAGAGACAAACACTTTTCCAGAGTCCTCACTGTGTGCAGACTGTCCGGACCTAAAGTTGCAGGACTTGCCTTCTCACCTTATCTTCCAGATATCCCAGCACTTTCCTACCACTCCTGCCTGGCTCGTCAGGCATAACGTGGCTGTGTATAGAATGCCTTTGCATCCTTGGAAGAGGGGAAAAGGTGTTATTATAAATTGTATGAGTCAAAGGTAGCTGCTTGAGGATCTGATTTATTTTGCATCTTTTAGGAAAGAAGAGGGAAAAAACATTTTCCTTTTCTGAATCAGTTCACTTTTGAACATTAATAAACCTTTTTTTATCCACTCATGCTGCTGGGTGACCTGTTTTTATTGTACACTGAAGTGCAATAAAATAACGAAAGAGTACTGTGAAGAAAAACTCAGAGGCTTTATTTGAATGCATAGCCAAGTTTGTTTACTTTGAAAGAACAGTAGCAGTGTAATGAATGTCTGATGCAGAGTTAAGTACATCCTTGTTCAAATTTGATTTAAGTGATCATTTCTGGATGTTAACTCAACCATTGTTAGCATAACCTCCATCATTTTTATATTCATGCTGTCTGTGGGCACGCGCTAGCGCAGCAGTGTGAAAGACATGTGTAAGAAAACTGGTAGCAGCTACCAGTGCAGGAAACCTCTTTCCCTGAAATAACAGAGGTTGGTGTGTAGTGAGCCATAGATCAATTTAAAGCGAGCAGATCAGTGTAACTGGAGGAGCTGTGTTAGGAGAGAGAAGGCAGCCATTGATTCCTGCAGCTTATTAACATCTTGAGGGCCACGTGCGGTAATGCAGACATCATCCATGGTCTGCTGGTGTGTGTGTGTGTATGCATGATGTGACTATCAAATTACCTGAAGAAAAATGCAGCCACTTTGGTTGCCTGCTAAAACACATCAGGAGATACGCTGGGAGCTCAGTCCGCCTGAGCTTTTGAAGGCAGAAGTTGAGCTTTGTGAGGAATGTTTGTACGAACACTTCTGTAAACGTGTATGTAATTCATACAAGACGTCTGTGTAATTCATACAATAACTTTGTTCAGTGTACAAAGGAGGGTCTCTGCAACCCCTGTGCTAGGCAGTAACTCCGTAGCATGAGAATTGGCATCTTTTAAGAGATACAGATGATGGAGATTTTTTAGGTAAACAAAACATTCAGAAGTTGCCACAATGATTAGAGTTAAACACAGTTTTCGAGGGAAGTTTTATGGGTATAAACAAAAGACATTCTTGTTTGTCTTTCACATTCATTTCAAAATTACACATAATTACTAAATCCTTCCCATGTGAGCTTTGCAGTTCATGTTCTTTAACCAGATGTTTTAGTACCTATAGTTCCCCAGTTGAAGTTCAGGAATATCTGCAGTAGTATTTTTGGTTCATTTACTTTGTAATTCAATTTAACCTGAAGGCACTGTATGACTTGTATCATGTGTCATCAATTTTATATTTACGATTTAAACTGAAATTTACAGTTGTCAGTAAAGAAGTCCTATGATCAGTATATTACTATAAGTCATTCACATAAACTCTTAATTATATCTTCAAATGCATCTTGATTTTATGTCAGCTGGTGGATCCCATATGCTAGGAATGGCTCTTTGCTTCTGGGAGATTCAGATGCAACTGTTGATCTGAGGACAGAATTTGAGTGCTCACTCTTGGCTGCTTTGCCTTTTGCTCTTCTCTTTTAATCAACCATTTTCTCTCAACTTCATATAGTTGTGCTTTTCTCTCTTTTTTTTGGCACTGATCTTGGGAGGGGAAAGAGAAAATGCTGGTGAGATTATACTTCTTTGGAGTGTGTTGTGGTCAGAGAAGGACAGAGTCTTAGTCCAATTTTATGCAAGACACCATCATAATAAAGTACATTATTGTGGATGTCACAGTAATCTCTTATGGGTCATAACAATCAGCTGAAAAGTCCTGTGATTCAAAGGCAAATCAGTTATTACTAAAATGACCCAAAGGGTGTGATTTTAACGTGATACTCTTTGAAGCTGACATCCAGAGTTTGCTTGTGGATAGTCTGCAGTGCTGGATTCGGGCTGTTCTGTCAAGAGCCGAGTTTTGAAAATGCATTTGCTACAACTCTTTATCAGTATTATGAACTTCTTCCCTTATGAATGAAAATACAGGACAACAGATTATTGTGGGTAATCTTTTTTGCATAATTCATTGGAATACAGCGCTCACCTGAAGTATCAAGTCAGGTTTCAGGGGCACTGTCTCCTGATGACTGAATTTGAACTGAGACCCATGACAACCATGCAGGGCAATGGGCAGCAAGTTTGATGGTTCAATTGAGAAAATATGTTTCATAATAAGAAGTTATTTGCTTCCATCTGATGTGTTTGTGCTTTGGCAAGTATTATTTATGGTAGTGAAATGATGTGGTAATCCAAAGGATAAAATAACCACTTCTTCATAATCCAATGTACAGCTGCTTGTTGGGACTCAGGCCAAACCTTCACCTTCAGATCATCCACAGCAACTCTGTGTGTGAGTTTTAAAGACAGTTTAAGAGAGTGTAGGTGGTAATTTCAGTCATCTGTCTTAAACTGAAAAAGCAGGTATTAACTTAGATAAAAATTACTGGGAGCAACTTCCAGCTTTTAATGTAAAAAGTAAAGTTTTTGTACTTAAAAGTTTAAACTTGTTACCTGAAAGTAGTGACAGTTTGTGGGCAAAGATGGAAATAGGAAAGTTGGAAAGTTGAGAAACAGCTAAGACAAGTTTAAAAAGTCAGTTTCTTTTAAGAGTGTTTTGCTATCCAGGAATTAAGCGGAATGCCAGCCATTTCGTAGCAACCCTATATAAATGAAAAGAAATACAAAACCAAGTCTTCTGGTTCCTCCATGTGTCACTGCCACTGGGTAACTGTTCGCACCTACATTAGTCACTCCTTCAACAGGCCATGAAATTGTTCCAGCTTTTAAAATGTGTGAGAAAATTAAGGCAGGTGCTGGCACATCATAAATGAAAACCTGACCTTCAGGCTGGTACAGTAGTGGTGTTGTTACTGTTTGCATTCTGGAAACCACATGGCTTGTCAAGTTGCAATAAAGTTATTTTGTGCTTTTATATTATTAAAACTCAGTGAGGTCTTTGGACTGCCCATGAGAACCATGAGGCTTACTGGTGTTGGAAGTTATATTGATACTCAGTATGTAAGGATGGCTTTTTTTGATGTTGTTACTGGCTTCGTGCCTCTCAGTAGCTGTTGAATTACTTAATAAGGAAGAAGCTTCCTACAGAGGGTGCTCGCACATCTGCTGTTAGAGAAATCAAATCCTGAACCATCCATGATCCAAAAAAACCTTAGCGACTTCTCTGAAAATCCTCTCAGAATAATACCACTCATAGAAGCAGCAGACAAGTGATATTTTAATTTCACAACAGAACAAACATTCAGTATTTTTTCATAAAAAGAGATGGAAAAATAGAGAATAGAGAGAGTCATCTTCAGTGCATGTATATTTTTTGTGAGCTCTTACTTAAACCTGAAATCCAGTGAATTGCTGTGAACTTCTTATATCAAGAAATCATTACTGTTCTCTCAAAGGACTGCTTGATCTTCAATGTCTTACAAGGTTTGTCTTACAAATAAAACTGTATTGAATCTTGCTACCTTCGACCACCTGTCAAGTTTCTATCCTCCCTTTTTTCCAAAACTTATACCAGATGGCAAAATGAAAACACCACAACTATATGTGAGGTTCTGTTAAAAGTTCAAATGAAATTACATACATCATTATGAGTTTTAGAAAGCCTCCATATTTTTCTTACTAACAGTAAGGTAATTTAATTACTCTAATTAGTGATTTAATCAGTGTATAAAAACTGCCTTGGTTTTTTGTGTCACATTTAGCCCTATATGAAAATCTCCTAATACGGCATTAGGGAATTAGAGTTATCCTGGTACTGAGTGAAAAGAACATACTCTGTTGTGTAACCAGAAATGCCATCTGAATATACATGCTTTCCTCATTGCAGAGCTAAAATATTTTATTCATTTATAATTTGCTTTAATATGTAGAAAGGATAGCAGATAATGCTATAGGATTATTAACCTATTCTTATTTCTTTCTCTCTTTTATTTCATTTTCCAAAAGTGGGTCACATATTTGTGTTTTCAAACTGTATTTTGAGTTCTCTTTCGGTGTCACTTTTTTGATTTTATACCCAAGATCACCTTGTACTCTAGTGCTCTGCAATTTTTAATATATTCCAATGACACTCCTGTGAGGTAGCAAGGTAATGTTATTTTCAATTGTATAGCTAGGGAACAGAGGCAGAGAGGGTCAGAGCAGTTTTCCTTGTGCCTAACTCTGCCTAGTCATTTAGGCTCCCTCTAACACCTAGAGTTAGGAGATGTATCACCCCCTCCCCCAGTGACTGAGCCTGGGTCACATTAAAGGCTGTGGCAGGCATGCACTGAACTCAGATCTTCCAAGACCTACATTAGTATTCTCTTTCCTGGAACATATTTCCTTTCGGAAATAAACAGATGTATTATGCTGAAGTGATTTGAATACTGCTCCTTCATGTGGCTTGGCAAGAAGCATGAACTTCATGATTTTTGTATTACTATTTTAAAGCTTTTGGTATTTCTCTTATTAAACTGACAATGTCATCCATCATCTTGGGTTTCATGGTTTCGGTACTGATTGCTTTCCACAGATACTACACTCTCAGGGGAAATCGGCACCAAGAAAAAAGTGAAAAGACTGTTAAGTTTCCAGAGATACTTCCATGCATCCCGGTTACTGTGTGGAATTGTACCACAAGCCTCTTTGTACCTACTGGATGAGGACTACCTTGGGCAAGCAAGGGTAAGACAGGTCTCCGGATCTCCCTTTCTTTTAATAATACTACAGAGAGTGTCAGTTTTGTTTCAGTCTTCAGATAAAGAAATTTATGGCTGATCTTTCTTAAATGGCCCATGTTACATGCCTGCCTCACAACAAACAGATTGTCCATTCCTTATTTATGGTTACAGCCTTGAAGGCTTAGGTCTCACAGCAACAGAAAGTGTTACTACATCTATTCAGCATTTTCAGATTCCAACAACTGAAATTATAATCTGGATTTATTAAATAATTAAGGATTTCTGGTTAAGTTACTGATTTAAGTGCAGCCCTGACAGAGGATTTAGTTCATCCACTTTAAAAAATACAGGTGTCTCTCAGCTGGTATGGAACAGCTATTAGGCAACCCATGATAGCTCTCCATAGTGGCAAAGGCTAGGAAACAGGGAACATTGACTGCAAAGAGCTTCACAGGGATCAAAATATAATTATCTTATTTTGCAGCTCTTATACTCACTTTGAATGGTATTTTCTAGCAAAACTTGCACAATTTATGGCATTGGGATTATGTGCCTAGGCAGTTTTTATTCTCTGCAAGAGGAGATTATGTGCCAGGTGTTAGAAAGTAATTAAGAAATCCAGAACTGTTTGAATATAGACTAGAGATGGGAGTGATTGTGTATTTCCTTCACACATACACCACTGTAGGTCATACAGCTAATCCAGAATCAGTCTCCTGACTCAACTGATGTAGCTGTAAAAACACTGCACATTTGGTGCTAATGGTGGATTCTTCCGCATGTCTGAGTGGGCTTAACAGTAGCACTGTATCTAAGTTTATAAAAGCTATTCCTGTGTACTGCTTTGCTTAGAACATTGTAACTCATATTCACCATGAGAGCTAAGATTTTAAAACACCATATTAAAAACCTAAGAGAATTTGCTCTGACAATTCGGAGACATGAAGGAACAATAAAGAATTTGTGCAGTAAAAGGGAATATTTTCATAATATTTTGGTTTATATTATTCCTTGTTTTGAGTTCCATTTAGAAGGTATTTTTAGTGTTATGTTCAAAACCTCCTCAGTTAAAAGTGCAAGTGATATTTTTTGCAGTACAGCTACATAAGCCTGATTTCTGATGTTTCAAGTACAACCTCTGTATGTTTCTTGAACAAAACTTTAAAGCTGCAGTAACCAATCTTGTGACTGATTAATGTGGAATAATAATTAAAATCTGCTTTACAGTGTGACATACCAGTCACTGGCCTTTTCACATTTGTTTTTTCCAGCATATGTTATCCAAAGTGGGAATGTGGGATTTTGACATTTTCTTGTTTGATCGCTTGACAAATGGTAAGTAAATTTTTTAAGTCTTTATTTTAATATCTTTTATATATGACTATTCAAAAACTCCCTAATGAAGTATTTGCTAAATGTTTCCAGTTCAGATTACTGAAGAGGAATTGACCACATTTAACCTCTGTTAAAATCATGTCCTGGAGCTTTTTCAGGCTTTTCCTGATCTATAGGGTAATGTTTAAAGTGTGCTTTTGTATCAATCTAATCTCCTACATTTGTTGTCGTCACCTTTTCAAGGTGTTTCTGTTTCCTTTACCTGGGAAACTCCCAAGCTACTTTAAATGTACCTGTTAGATACATTGGTCAATAAATCCAGATCTCCATAATCAGTCAATTTCTAGCAATACAAAAGACATTTGAGTGAAGATTTGGTTCTGTTCAGCAGGAAAAATTAGGAAATTGATTAAGAGAGTAAAAATCTGTGAAATGTTTTCTCTAAATATATGCCTGTAAAACCATCCCCCTTCTCCCGAATGTCTAGGCATACCTCTTGATCAGGTAACTGCTGAAGAGGGTCATGATCACACCTTTCCCCTTTCTGTACTGCTCATAGAACTGAGAGCCCTCATTCCTCACCCCTAATCGAATTAGGTTTGGTTGGGGCAGAAGGTGTGGAAAAAAGCTGGTTTAGAGGGTCATTCAGCTGAGTGACAGGCGGTGAAGAGTGAAAAGGGTTGCAAATTGCCTGGGAAGCAAAAGCATAGTTCTTCTAAATTACCTCTCTGTGCCCCTGCTCAGTAGTCGAGACCAAGTAAGTTTCCATGTGTTCTTCGTACAGATATTTATTTTCTTTCCTAAGTTACGTTAAATAAGAAAAGACTCCCTTCAAACTTTGTTTATATGTAGTATGGGTTGGTTGGTTTGGGGTGTTTTTTCTAACTTTTATGGAAACAGTGCCACTGAATTAAGCAGTGCAAGCTTTTAAAAATATTGTGTTTATGTATAGTTGATCCTGTAATACTAGTTAGCACAATTTTGCCAGTGTTCCAGTGTTGGATTTACAGCAAGGCCAGTGCAACATTACAGTGGGACTTGAGACTGTAAATGCTGCAACTCATTTTTCCTGTCTGTGTCATTGTTATGAGATGCAATTCTAGCTGAGCTAGTTTACGTGGATTAATTATATTTTTGTACAGCCATATGTAAAATAAAAAATTTAGTTCCGAACTGCTGATTTTTAGTAATTAATTAATTAATACAGTATGACAAACCGAAGTGGCAGGAAAGCCACCCTTGTTTCTGCTGTTTCTGAAGATAGACCTGAGTTATAAAGGTGATGTTGCACTCAGACAAGCCTGTCAAAAGATTTCCAGTTAAAACCATGTCAGTTTGCCTTCTTCCAGTTAAAACCACAGTTTACCTGTCGTGTTGAAACAGCAAACGTGACTTTATGGCACCTAGACACAAGAATGGCACTCCATTGGTACAACCATGCCATCGAGTCTTGATTATATATAGGAGTAATTCATATAAGTGACTTCTGAGTACAGGAGTGTCGTCTAAGCTCACTTCATTGGAGATAAGGTGATAGGAGCTGAGTAATAGGAAATTACCAAGATTTTTAGTCTTGCTGGGTTTGTAACTACGTGTTGAGGGAATCTAAGAGTTGTTCCTTTCTGCTTTTAGGAAACAGTCTCGTAACACTGCTTTGTCACCTCTTCAATGTGCATGGACTTATTCACCATTTCCAGTTAGACATGGTTACATTACACAGGTTTTTTGGTAAGTGCTCACCTCAAAGCCATCTTTGAATGAAGTTTAATGCTTAAATAGAGCGTCAGGGAAGGCACTGGCTTGGCCTGTGTGTCTATGTAAAAATTTTGATGTCATTGCAAATATTTCAGTAAAACATGTCTATGATACATGTCAGCATACAGTTTGCAGGCACTCAAGTACTTGGTTCAGTACTTAGTCAGCGGAGGGACTTCAAAAGGCTCTGCATTGGGCTGAAGCATCCCAGCACCACAGTCACACTGGTGACTTAAAGTAAAGTATGCTCTGCAGAGATGTGGCTGGCTTAGGCCCACACAGACAGACGGACAGACACTGCAGAACCTACTCGTGCACAGTACAATTGTGGTGCGGTGTAATTGTTTTAGTGACTGAAAGACCACTGAGACCCAGGGCAGTTAAAAGCTTATGTGCAGAATTTAACAAATTATATCAAGCTGTCTACACTGAATAGTGCTGATGAAAGCCCCTGCTGCTGTTATTGCCAACAGAAATATTAGCCCCATGCTGTCAGTGAACCAAAAGAAGACATTGGCCAAAATCAATTACTTTTTGCATCACTTTTTGAAAGCAGCTAGACGCCAGTTTTTCAGGCTGTCAGGCAGAGTTTCCAAAGCAGGGTCTCTTCTTTAAGACTGCCTAATTGTCGCTTCTGGAAAGCATTCCTCTGGTGTGGAGACAGACAAAATCTCTCTGCTGTTTCTAACTCCTGTGGGCAGACATGGACAGTTGGGTAATTAGAGCTAGTGATACTCACAGTTTAAGGGATTACCCACTGTACCTCCAGATGCTTGTGCTGCTGGAAACAAACAGAAGGCTTGGACTTTCTTTGGCACTCCTCATGCTGGCAGCAAGCACCATGGGAAATCTGCCTGTTAGCTTTCCATTTGATTAATTTGATCGTGTTTGGAGGGCGCCTCAGGCAAGATCACATGCAGCTTCCAGCGTTCACGTGATGGTGTCCCAAGACCATGTAATGGTGCACACACTGCTACAAGGAACAGGGCGGTGTGAAGCACACATCTCAATGATTTTTCTGTCTGAGAGAAGGCTGAGAGTTAAGAGGTTGGTGCTCCTGGTCCAACTGGACCAGTTCCAGCACTGCAAACTAAAGCAAGAGGGACTGCATTTTAATATGACCACATAGATGTGACTAAAATCGTCACAGGAGATTTTGCTGTGAATATCCCAATGATGTATCTTTTGATTCTTCACCTTGGGGATGTAGGAATGCCTTTGGCTGTAGTTTGTCACTCAAATAACAGATGATGGCAGGATATCAGGGCCTCACTCTCTGCTGTTATAAAATAGGTGGTACTGCCTTAATGGCACACTACTACCCTATGACAGCAGCCTAAATAATTACACTCCGTT
The DNA here is from genome assembly GCA_013397775.1 of Eulacestoma nigropectus. NCBI lineage: Eukaryota > Metazoa > Chordata > Aves > Passeriformes > Eulacestoma > Eulacestoma nigropectus. Next base: position 710,115 of record VZTE01000952.1, on the reverse strand, counting down.
GTGGATAAATTTGCCTCTCTTCCTTGTTTATTTTACTCCTCAATGAAAGCCTTCACTAAGGCAAGAAAGAGGTGATTTATGCACTAGACCCAGTACATCCCCTTGGGCCTCACAAATCCTTTCATGCATTTTTTCTCTAAAGGTATCCCAATAAAAGCAGCAATTTAAATAAGCTACAGCTATTTGAAGAAACTCCTTAGGCAGCTGACTGCAAAACCTCAGATTGTATTTTAAGTCCAGTTCCCACTTGTGGCCATGGCATTCAGAGACAAAAGGATCTTTGTTTTCTGTTTTGATTCCCAGTTATGGTTCAAGAAGATTACCATAGCCAAAACCCATACCACAATGCTGTCCATGCCGCTGATGTCACACAAGCTATGCACTGCTATCTGAGGGAGCCCAAGGTAATGACAACCTTTCACACTGATGTTGCTTTCAGATGGTTCTCAGATTTTTTTCCCAGGATTGAAATAAAAACCCCAAAAGATAACTTCTAGACAGCAGAAAGTGATGGCATGCTGGAAGTCAGCAACAAGTCAGGAGCAGCCTCAGCTACAGATTACAGAAGTTTCAGTCAAGCCACGAGTCACTTCTCATTGTGCAGGCATCGTGTCTAAGTGCTGCCATATGAGCTCCAGCCACCACCACGGTGTGAACCAGCCACCCACCAGTGCCTGCAGGTCTGCTCCCATCAAACTCAGCAGGAGGCAATGCATGTCTGTGCCTCAGCCACCTCCTCACATTACTATTTCAAAATACCAGATTGGGCGGTGCCACACCAGGAAAGGGGAAAACAGTCCCTTCAGAGGGGTCTGTTGCAAGGGTGTCCTCTGCACGAGTATTTGACTGCTGTTGCAAGTTCTCACAGCATCAGGGTGGTGTTGCCTTGTGTGTTACTGGAAGGCACTGAGATATTGCGCTGCTGAGCCGCAGTATAAGAACATAACTAATCTTTTCTGGCTTGGCTTAAATGAAAGGATGTTCTGCTAGAACTAGCAGTTTGTTACACCAGAATATAGCAATGGTAAGTGAGGACAGGAGCAGGCCCCACCTTTCCTGTATTTTCTTCTCCTGCAAGATCTGCAAGTCTTTTCTTGCCAGGAAGTGCAGAGGACAGCCAACATCCAGAAACTGTACCATACTGCTCATCAGTTCTCACCTCAGGATGATTCTTTCATCTCACAGACCTGTACTCTGTACAGACTCATTGGGCTGGTAATAACTGCCTAACTCTCATGAACAGAAAATGCTAAGGCTACCTTTTTTTGCTTCTAAATGAGCTCTGTAGCAGAAAAAAATCTGGACAGGTTTCCCAACTTGAATGTTTGAAGTTAGAAAGGTTAATTATGTTCTCTAATAAAATATATATTTGAACTGAGATAGATATTTAACAGCCAAGTTTGAAATGTCAGAAGTTGATAAACTCTGCATTATATAACACAGTGCTATGCTAGAAAATTGAAGCTTGATCTTTTGTTGGTATTACTAAATACTTGGAGAGGCAGAGCTCTTACGATGGATGTTAACATATGCCAACCTGCCAGCATACCTGTTTTCTTTTTAAACTGTTTGAGACTATGCTCAAGCACTTATATTACAACAATCCTTATATTGTCATGAATGATAAAGAGATAAGAAATACAAACTATAAAACATTATTATATAGTCTAGTATCTTTGTAAATGTTTGTTCAACACTCACCTTAAAAATGTTCACAAAATTTATGTTTGACATTTGTATACAAATGCCCACAAAACCAAGCAATGCCATGATGTCAGCTGGTTTATTTACCAAAAAAAGTGTTTACTGTCATGTTCTCATTGTGATTAATGTGTGTGATGGTTCAGCTTGCCAACTTCCTCACGCCGTCGGATATCATGCTCGGACTGCTTGCTGCTGCAGCTCATGACGTGGATCATCCAGGGGTCAACCAACCCTTTCTGATTAAAACTAAACACCACCTTGCCAGCTTGTACCAGGTAAAACTGCTCATCAAGTTGCTAATGTGTAAAATGGAGTCAAGCAGAGTTTAAGCAATTTGCAGTGAACTTTTAATGCCAAAATGTGGCAGCAGGAGGATGCCGATCAAGTCATCGTGCACTTTAGAGTCTGGACAATTTTAGTCAAGCTCCTCACTGGGTGTCACTTCTTAAAACAAAGCTGACACAGGAAAAGAGGTGGAAATGTCAGATTTTGTTGAGGACATTTAAGCCAAATCAGTTGCCTGGGTTGTTTCTGCTGTAGATCATCTGGGGTGAGGAACTGTGGGTAGGAGATTTAAAATCATGACAAGATTTCATCATCTTTCAGTGAGCAAGTAAGCAGCAGGCATGCTCTAAATTGGTATTGCATTAAAAGAAACCTTTGCTTCATGTGGCTGTAGTAAAATAAAACACTTAATGAACACTGCATTAAAAAAAGAAAAAAACAGGAGATAGATGAAACCAAAGGAAAAGTTGTAGACATTTACTGTAACATTCCTCAAGATACAAAGAAAGAACTTCAAGAAAGCCATTAGGTCACACCACAGGCTGTCCAGACCAGTCTCCTGTTTCTAAGAGCAGCCAGTAAAACATCTCAGAGAGAAACGTAAGTCTGGGATAAGTACAGAGTTGTCCTTCACTTGGTATACATCCTTTCAGCTCTGGCAAGCAGTAGTAGAAAACTTCCTGAAACAAAAGCACAAACCCTCTTGTTCAGTAACTACCAATGAACCCATGCTGCCTGATTTTTGTGGTCCATTTTGAATATATTTGAGGTTTTGGCCCATGGCAGTCATTGTAGCTCTGCATTTTATCTAGAAGTGTCCTATGAGTATAATCTTCACATGCATGTGTACCTTGTTATTATATCTGCACACCTCTCTGTTCTTTGCGTTATACTTACATATGCAATCTGCCAGAGCAATGCTGTAAATCTTAATTTTGGTTGCAATACCCATAATTCACATGTAATAAATGGAGATAGTATTGATTTCTAGCCTTTAGGATCACAGAATCATAGAGTCATGAAGGTTGGAAGAGACCTTTAAGATCATCAAGTCCAACCCAACTGTTCACCCAGCACTGCCACTGTAACCCCTAAACCGTCACCCAGCTGCAGATCCAGACACATCTTAAACACCTCCAGGAATGGTGACTCCACCACCTCCCTGGGAAACCTATTCCAGTGCCTGACCACCTGAACAGTGACAGTTTTTTTCTGATATCTAATTTATCTCAGCTGAAGGCCATCCCCTCCTGTCCTCTGACTGCAGGCACAGCAGGAGAGGCCGGCCCCCACCTCACTGCAGCCTCCTTTCAGGTAAATGCAGGGAACAACGAGGTTTCCCCTGAGCTGCCTTTTCTCCAGAGTAAGCACCCCCAGCTCCCTCAGCCACTCCTTGTAAGACATGTTCTCTGGTCCCTTCACGAGCCTTGCTGCCCTTCTCTGGACACGCCCCAGCACCTCAGTGTCCTTTTTAAAGTGAGGGGCCCAGAACTGGACACAGCACTCAAGGTGTGGCCTCACCAGTGCCAGGTACAGGGGAACAATCACTGCCCTGCTCCTGCTGGCCACACTACTGCTGATACAGGCCAGGATCCCACTGGCCTTCTTGGCCTTCTTCTGGGCCCCCTGCTGGTTCATGTTCAGCTGCTGTCGACCAGCACTCCCACTGGGCTGCTTTCCAGCCACTTTGGAAGAGTCAACTTCAGCCTTTGTGATAAGGTGTCAGAAACAGAATATCCCAAGTTAAAAATTAATCTACCCAAAGAAGACTCACTAATAGCTACGTACATATACTTAGCAAATTGAGAGATTGCTGTGATGTGCTTACTACTTGATAAGAGTCTCTCTTGTTCTCCTCCACTCAAGCAACATTTGGGTTTTCCCATAAAAAGTGGATTGTATAATGGTGCAACTGTTCTGCCCTCAGACGTGGGAATGGGCTGGATATGGGACCCCCAGCCAAGGCACAGTGATGCTCAAACACTGAAAACTTTGTGACTGGTCTCATCATAAGCTGATGCAGTTTATTACATCATACCCATGTGTTTCCGGTTCATTTTATTCTAGTCTTTTCTAAATGTCAGGCCAGCTGAGTGAGGAGGGAAAAAGGCCAGGGGCCTAACCTGGGGTTCTTTGGGAATGTTAAGGGTGCTTTGAAGAGGAGTGAGTAGAGCCATTCCACAAAACCCCTTGTCTTGTGAAAAGGTACAAACAATTCCTTCTCAAATTAATAGTGGCAAACAGTAGTTTATAGTTAGGTTGAAAAATCAGGCTAATCTGAAAGACATATAGCTAAAATATTAGTATCTTGGAGAAGTGGTTCCTACTCAGTTCTTTGGGTTTGAATATACTTATAAATGTTGGTTAGAAAAGGCAGTGACAATGCAGAAAATGCAATCTTTCAACAGCAAATGAGATTTTAAGTATCCTTCTTAAGGACATTCACTGGCGAGTTTGAGTTATTTCAACTGAAAATGATCCCATATTGTTTCCAAAGATTTTAGTAGTATGCAGTACATGGATGCCAATAAAAATAACTGCTGGAAAAATGTTTTGCTGAAAGCATTTTTAGTCAAAAATTTAGATTTAGAGAATAGTCTTTAAAACATGTACTTTAACATGTGCTTGAAACAGAAACAAAGTTCTTAGGTTTTTGGTTTTTAAGTAGCAGAGCCACAGAACTGCTGGGATTAATCAGAAAAAGGATCGAATGAAAGTAAGTTTTAACAGAGCTGGCAGTCATCTGTCATTGAGACAGTGGACTTAGCCATGTATGGCATTTCTTTGCTTTTAAATGTGTCTTGACATTTAAATTAGAACTTTACATTTACACTTGGAAGAAAAGGTTTTGCAAAATGAGGTAGGTCAGTTTTTGACAAAGATGTGAAGTGTTTGACAGCTTCTGAAGTGCGTGTATGAGTAGAATCGTATTTCAGGAAGACAGGTGACATCACCAAGAACTTCAGCGCTTTCAATATTTGTTTTCAAACTAAATCCATATTTTATGATGCAAGATACTTTGTTTTGTAATCTATAGGGTAATTTCCACAAGAGTCTATCGCATGTGATTGCATGCACCATAATTTTCTACAAAAATAAAAGCACCTCATTGAAATCTCCAGCCTTACAAGGACAGTGGAGAGCATGGAAGGTGACTCTAGTGGTCTGGAGGTCACTTAGTTTTCCTGTGAGGAGCACAACAGCATTCCTTGTAATGTGTTGCAGACCTTGCTTCTAACTTTCATTGTCTGGCTTTTAAATGAAGGATAAAAGTTTAGAAATGTGGATAGATCACATACAACATCTGAAGTACAAAACAGGTTTCAGAAAACTATGAAAGGACACTTTACAACTTTAATATAGATGTAGGTAAGCTGGAAATAGGAGAGTATGTTTTGGGCATCAGTAATAGTTCTACTTTGTAGTCTTCCTTAAAAGCAACACTTCTAATATAAGTGTCATTTTTGACTATTTAATATTGTGCAGTTAAACCAACTGCTCAGTGAGTAAGAATAGATTGAAGGGATTGAAAGAAATTCTGATCCCTTTTGATTCTGAATTAAAATTGAAGTTTGCTCTGCACCTAGTTAGTAGCAAGTCTCCCTCTCTTCAAGTTAGTCTTCTTTTTCAAATGTGTCTGTCAAATGCAGTGGTTTGAATAGCTCAGGTTAAGTAACAGATTGGAAATACTGAGGTAGTTTAAGTAAAATAAACAGTCACAGTCCTGAAGTCTCTGTTATAGCAGTCCACTGGGCTTGGGCTGTAAATGTGACAAAAGCTTCCTATAGAGCAGCCTTTAAAGCAAAGCTGCACTACTCAGTTTTTTAAAAAACTAAACCACCACATGAAGCAGAGCTGAGAGCCCCCGCCTGCAGGCCAGCACACAGACTTTCCCTGCATGGGTTGTCTCCCACCAGCCTGGGTGATCAGATAGATCATGGCAATTAGTCTTAATAAAGCAGTATGTTCCTAGGTGGAATAGCTGACTCTACTAATTGCTGGCAGCCGCTTCAGGGATTCTGGCTCCTTACATTTAAGAGGGGAGTCATATGACTTCATGCTCAGTTGTTGCTTGTTAACTTGACCTTTCCTTTTCCCTCCTCTCTGTAGTTTCAGTTTGGGAAGCTAAACAGTGCAGCAGTGTCAGTTTAAAGTTCCCCCTATAGCAGCAGGCAAAGAGCAGAAACTTAGAGAAGTGGAAATACTCTGAGATGATTACCTGAGTTTGCTTTTTCCTATGAGTAACTACTAATTGGATGGAGGAAAGTTCTCAGATGCCTACATGCCTAAGCCCTGTTCTGGCTGGCCTTTGGTACAGCCGAGGAGCAGCTGCATCCATGGAGCGTAATTCCCTGTTTGAGGCAGGTGCTGCTGAAGCAGCTCCTCACAGCAAGTAGGGCTGCCATGCTGGAAGGGGTGTTCAGCACAGGGTGCTCCGAGGGGGATCTTCCCGGTCACGATGTTTCAAGGATGCAGTCAGACCAGGGTTGCAGGAAACTGTGCACGCAGGCACTGTCTTGAACAAGTGTAAGCCTTCCCAAAAACCAAAAGTGACAGTCAGGTAGAGTTTGTCCAGTGTAGTAGGAAGATGGCAGCCTGTGGCTGTGGGGTGAGTCTTGGGACAGTATTCAGCTCTGCAACTGGGTAGGTGAAAAAAAAAAAACAAAACCTGTTGTTATGTCCTATCACATTCTCTTATTTTTCTTGGTCAGAGTGTAAGGTTGCAAAAGTCCGTCCTGATGTATTTAGGCAAAAGGAGAAAAGGGATATTTATGTTGGCAAATGAACAGAATTGCTGTCAAAAGTAATTTCTGTATTGCGTAACTAATATTGAGATCTGAGTCCATCAGCTCTTCCTAAGAAAAGGAATTGGCTTTTGCATGATTTGAAAGTTTTGGAGTTGGTTTTACTTTGGTTTTTTCCCCCAGTATCTGTGATTTCTCTAAGGGAAACAAGCAGACAAACCCAGAGAAGTACCAAAGCAACATTGTTTGTGTGAGTTCAAAAGCAACAAAAAGCACTGCAGGAAGAACTGTATTAGGAAGTCAATCCAATTTGTACTCTCACCTTTGCACTAGGCAAGAAGATCAAAATGCAAATTGGATTTCGGTTACTGGCAATGTTTAGTGTTTTAACAGTCTTTAGATATGACAGGACTACAAAGGAAGATGGGAAGACTTAGGGAAAAGATACTGCTCAGTCCTTCTTGGAAAAGTGGAAGTTGCACATCATGTCCCATGGAAGAGTAGTACTATGGCAGCAACACCTCAGAGCTATGGGACTGTGCATGAGGGAGCTAGAGATCAACAGCGGCTGGAGAGAGGGATTCTGACTCCACTTTCCCCATTGGCAGTGACAGGGTGGAGTCCTTGTTCTGCTGCCTGCTCAAAAAGTTTGGTTGTGTTTTGTTTTTTCTTATCCAGTCCTCATCTACTGCAAAAGCTGTGAACTGCCCAAAACAGGGAATGGATGATAGAGGTTTCTGAACAAGTGACATTTCTGAGGCATTTGGTACTCTGAGCAGAAAGTACTCTGTGAGCTAAACAAATTATGATTGGCAAATGCATTGTGTGTTAGGATAGTAATTTCAAGTCATCAGACATAAGATAGCAAATTTGTTGTAATTTACTGACAACCTAGAAAGCTGGGTTTCTGCTCCCTAGCAGTTTTTTTTCCAACCTAACTATTGTTCCACTTAGTTGAAAGCAAGGAAACAAAGAGGAGTCAAAATTTGTTGCAGACTAAGTTGCTGAAGCCTGCAAATGCTCAGCAATACCGCTATTCCTCTTGCTTTCACTGAACAGCTGCAGGCAGCTTCCAGTTCCCTGACTTATAGGGAAATTTGGCAATTTAGTTTTCCTTTTGTTGTCCACTCTGCATTAAAACTGTAAAGAGTGAAAATTCAACCTGGAATCAATAGGAGGTAAAAATACGATTTTGCACTCCTGCTTTAATTCATTTGTTAATAAATCTGTTAGAATGCAAGCTACCTCCCACTCAGATGAGATTAGCTCGTCTGTTCACAGCAGGACTCAAAAACTGCAGAACAGCAGGGCTCTAGGGCTGACCTTAGCTAAGAAACCCAGAAGCACAAGGTCCTTAACTATAGAAATCTAGACCCAATTACTCTAATCCAACTGTGGCTGAAAAGCACACACTTTAGGCTCATGTTACAGCATGTCCAACCAGCACTGGGTATCATGTGATATGGCAAATCCATATGTGTACCATGGATACCATCCTAATCCTTGCATTTATTGGTGTTACTCCTCCCCAGAACGTTTCTGTGCTGGAGAACCACCACTGGCGCTCTACCATTGGCATGCTTCGAGAGTCGCGGCTGCTCGCCCATCTGCCCAAGGAGGTCACGTAAGTGTCCACCAGAAGAAATGCATCACTGAAACTCGGCCATGGCCTCCTTCTCCCTTCTTAAAAGCACACTGGCAAAGAGGCCCAGGCTTCACAATAGGCTAAACTTCCTGCCCCTTCTTGGTGCCACTATGAAATTGTGAGACAGTTATACAGCAGAACTATTTTTTAAGACCTACCCACTTCTGCAGCACAGGAATGGCCACTCTCAGCACCAGGAACACAAGCAGTCTCAGCAGAAGTGGACTTGTTCAGATGGATTGTTGTCAGTTTTCACTTTACATAGCACTAACTGAATATGGAAAGATTTAGTGATTAAAAACAGGAAATTGAAGGAGTTGGTCGAGGAGCATCAAGACTGCTCCGGACTTCCACACCTCACTGAGGGAATGTGGTTCAGTCTTTACGGATGAAGCAAAAAAAGAGCAGCAATGTGGGCACCTTGGCCAAGTTGCTGCTAGCTTTTTACTTGCTGGTTTTGTGCAGTGTTAGTCCCACCAAGGATGGGAGATCGAGACAGTGAACAGACTGAAGTATTAAATTTTAAATCACAGGTGACCCTACGAAGAATTTAAACAAGTTACCTGGAAGCAATAAGCTCCATATCCCTCCAGAAATTCTTTGCATCAGACCAACAGCTTTAAAGGACTTCAGTCTAGACCTTCACAACTTTGACTGCAACATCAAAGTTGCAGTATTCACCGCTCAGCTCTGAGCAGATGAAGTAAGACGTGAGCATTTTTCTTGATGCAACATGCTGTTGTTTCGGCATGGGTTTTTTTGTACTTTCCTAGCACTTTTCACAAACTTTCAGAACAACCTGTGCCAACAAGCATTTTTGTTCTACATTATCTATTCTTCTTGAACCCATTTGGGCAGGTAGAACAGTTGTATCCCGCAAACCCCAGCAGAGGCTGACCAAACAAATCAGACTGGATCCATGAAGAAAGAGGGAACTTTATGCCAGCTCCAGTGATCCAGAGCAGGTTGTTTTGAGCTCTTAAAGTTGAATGGTTCCATGATGAAAGGGGCTTATTTTCTTCCATTGCAGACAGGACATTGAGCAGCAGTTGGGCTCCCTGATCTTGGCAACAGACATCAACAGGCAGAATGAGTTTTTGATCCGTCTGAAATCTCACCTTGACAATCAGGATTTGAGGCTGGAGGATGCACAAGACAGACATTTTATGCTTCAGGTAACTTCAAAATGTTTGTTTAATGGTTTTTATTAATTTTTCAGGTCACAGTATTTCCTAGTATATGTTAAGAGTAGCATATGATAGCATGTCTGGACATCAGCCTCTCCTTACCTATTACCATAAACACTTTGCTTCTGCCACCTTCTGGCACGTCAGGCAAGCATAAGGTGCCTCCAGTATTTCCTTATGTAATTTCCATGAGTTAAAAAGCTGTGAATGCAACAGATACAGGAGAGTGTCAATTGCTATGGAATGAAGATAAGCTAGTAATTATTTTATTTCCAGAACACTGCTTCTGTTGCCGGGTAATGCTTCAGTTGTAGTGTCTCTCTCCTGGCAAATGTCACTCCACTGGCGTTATTTTCTAGCACCATGCAGGAGAGCCCCCTTGTTGGTGTCCTTTCCAGGACAGCCCGACGTCAGGTGTCCAAGTCCTGTTCCTGTGATGGATGCTCAGAAACTGCCTCTGCAGAGACAGCTGTTGCCATGGCTGCAGATGCTTCTCTAGCGCATCTGCCCAGTAATGAAAAACCCATGCTTTATTCTAAAATCAAATAGGTTCACACTGGTTCTTCCAGCTAAGCTGCAGTCATTAGCAGACTCTTCAGAATAAACCTCTACCTATTAAAGCATTACTGTGATTAACGTAGCTACGTATACTTGCTTCTTTGGAGAAATTACATTCATTTCATTCTTAAATACATAAAGAAGTTGAAGTAATCCTTTTCATTTATAAAACAAACATCTACATATTTTCCTTCGTCAAAGTCACAGAAAAGGTGACAGCTGCAAGGAAAGAAGTGCTGATCTGTTAATTCTTCCCCCTCCAGCAGCATGGGAAATGTAGTAGCTTCTCACCTGTCCCGCCTCAAACACAGTCTTCTGTCATATTCCTGCAGAGACTGTGCAGGGCAGGATGACAGCTTGACCGTATTTCTGGACAGATGAGGCAAGAAAGTTGTGCAAATGCCAAAAGCAGAGGAATTACAGCTCTCAACGATGGCAATAAAGGTTTCTTTTGCACTAGGAACTGAGGAACAAGGGAACAGACATAGTAAGATTTACTTATCTGGTGGATTAGTTGTGGAAGAAGAAAAGAAAAAAATCAAGAAATCTTGATTGATTGGAATAAGCTAAAGAATGTTTGAAAGATCCTTGTAATAGACAATAACATTATGGCTAATCAGCTTAATCCAAAGAGAAGAATTACTTGGAGACTTCCCTTTGCTGGTTCACAGGTCTGAACTCTTACAGGAAATATTTCTTATGTTTTCTTCCCGGGTGCCAGAATGACTTCTGCCTTCTGTCAGAGTGAATGACTGTGTTCAGTCTGTGAAGAAACAAGGCACACAATATCTTGTTCCAAGGCAGTAAGACAGGCAGACTACTACATGGTTTACTTTTCTGAAGCATTTACTTGGTTTTAAAAACCTCTTCCCCTGTACTCATTCCCCTACAAAGCCCTTAGAAGTACTAGTTAACTAAGTGAAACCAGGCCAGGGGCAGTGTGGAGAGCCCTGTGCTTAGCTTTGTAAACAAAAATATGCAGACATTAAGATGAAGTGTAATTGAAGTGAGATGCCAGGTCACTCACTGGGACCGCAGAGAAATCATGCCCGAATACACCAGCTTGGCTCTTCCCTTCCTTGTCATCAGCCGTGGATGCTGAGCCAAGCAGTCAGCAGGAGCCAGCCTGAGGCTTTTGTTGGCTTATTCCTTGCAAGGAATATCCAAAACACTTTGCAGCCTTGGAATGTGGCCCTGCTCTTGTTCTCACTACGGTAAAGCAGAGGGCTGAATGAAAGTTTTGTTTGCAGCTTAAATAAATGCTCTTTCCTCAAAGGGCACATTTGGGTGAAGCTGAGTCTCTGAAAGGTAATCATAACCCTTCCCAGCATCACTGGCGAGGCCTGGGAGTTTCATGATTGCAGATTTACTGCTGAAGCACTGCTAAACAGTAACTTCTTTTCTCACTACTACTTTTGTTCTTGCTTTCAGATTGCACTCAAGTGTGCTGACATTTGCAACCCTTGCCGGGTCTGGGATCTGAGCAAACAGTGGAGTGAACGAGTCTGCGAAGAGTTTTACCGGCAAGGTCAGTCCCTTCAACTCACAGCAATCCCCTTTCATCTCACCTTTCCACGGTTTTTGTGTGACAAGTCAGAGGTAGCATTCAGCATACCCAGCTTGCCTTGAAATGTCCCTTGAGAATGAGCTGTTCAGAGATATGCTGCCTCACTGGAAAAGTGGGAAGGGGTAGAAGAGCAACAAGTGTTTCTCTGCCCTCACTGCTCCTCTACCAGCATCAGGCAGGAGGGAGGGCTCTGCTGTGCCTCAGCACTTGAATTCAGTTGAAAAGCACAGGGCTGGGTTCTTCTCTGAGACCCTCCAGTCACCATGAGTGTTTCTGAGCTGGAATGGTGCCGGCGCCACACTGCCCCAAAACCCTAGCACTGTGTTTTGTCTCGCTTTTCATGCTCCCACTGCAACTCTGATGGGAGCCTTACCCTCACTGTTTCCCAAATATGACACATTCTTCTGCCTGCAAATGCAGAGAAAGGGTTCAAACGCTCTTCCCAGCATGCTGTTGAAAGGGCCAAAGCAGGCAAGCCAAACCTCAGCTAGAACCTACTGCAAATGTTTTCAGACCCCTGCAGAGAGCACAGTCAAGCAAGGGTTTTTTTGAAACACAGTAATTACACTATTTGGCTCTATCTGCATAGGCAAGGTCATGCTGTGCTACAATACAGGGTGCAGCAGAGTTTAATCACTGCTAAATTCCTTGTTCAGAGCATCCTGAGAGTTGAAGGCAAGTGGTACAAACACTGGAAGAGCACACAGAAGTTCTCAGTTCATTTAACATTCTGCACTACAAAATTAAGCCACCTCTGAGCTGGTACCTGGTACAGTTAGTCTGTAACAAGGACAAACAGGTCAGCAAGTTAATTTTCAGCCATTGTCAGTTTAAGCTGGTGAAATGTCTTTGACTTTGATGTCTTTGAAGCAACATAAGCAACTTGCCCGGTGCAGGTTTAGTTAGTCAGATGTGTAGTGAAAGCACAATCAGTATCCAGCTCATGAGGTACAGTACCTCACCTTTAATGTATTGGGGGGCCATGCCGAGAAAGACAGCTCAGCTCTTACAAATGTAAGCTTTTTCCACAGCCCTCTAGTCTGACATCTAAAATATACCTGTGAAAGGGGATACCTGAGTACATGAGACCAGTTAGAAGCATCACAGGGAGAAAAGGAGCATTTCATATGGGGCAACATACAGGAACTGTGTTCTGACTAGCACTAGTGGCTGTATAATCCTGTTCAGTGATACAACATCCCCAGTATTAAATAGCACGCATTTAGATACCATTATCACTTTAAAGTGTTTTTGTAGACCTCTATACCCCCTTACACACAATGATGGGGCTTGAAGGTATTTTTTGGCACTAAGTTTTACATTTGGAAACCATAAGGTCTCGTGTTTTGATTTTTAACTAGAGATGAGACAGATAATAGCACAATTAGTGCTTTGTTTAATCTTCCTTCTGGAACAGATACAAAGTTTTAACATCTTTTTTTATTGAGCATTTCTAAGGCCATTTTAATAGAGATTCAGATCCTGATCTTCCAGTGTTCTGGTGCATCTGCACTACATGTTAGTAAATAAAATATACGATCCAGGTACATTTCTGTTCTGCTGCCTACAGCAGCTCCTAATAAAAACCTTTCTGAGAAAAATACTTTAGTTTGTTCTCAGATGTTTTAAATGTCAACACAGTTAGGAACACAGGGTAAGTGATACAACTTGATTTGTATATATGAAACTGGAACTAGTAAGAAAATTCTTTCAAGAAAATAGCTAATGTTGAAGAAACATTAATGATCAGTTTCTCTAAAGAGGTTTTAAAATTGCTTGGAAGGTCTTCCCCAGCAAGAAAGTTCTGAGGAGCTAAGTCATGCAGTTCCTTTTATAGTAATTTGAAACAAAAAAATTGACCATCATTTTAAGTCCTTACCATGCAAAGTCAAATCTTATTTTTGTCAATTAAGTGGCTTCTGAAAGACAAAATGTTGATACACTTGGAGGCAGACAGGTCAACTGTTTTCCACCCAGAACACCTACAGAGGGGATATCACTGGAGTTAGAAACCTTTCAGTCAAAAATTTTTGGAGGGGTAGATGAGAAGAAGACAGTCAAATTGCACATTTGGAAACATGAGAAACTGTTACTTTGTCTCAGTTTTGCTAAATTGTTCCTTTTGATTGTTCATGAAGCTAAAAATGTTTTCCTGATTCTAAGTACTCAATTAGAACTGAAAATACTCTTCTCACATTTAAGAAGTAATTGCATGCTGCAGAGGGAAGAAAGGCAAGGCTTAGAAATGCACACAGTGTTTCATATGGGGCTATAGAACCTGAGTAGCACAATAGCATTTGAGTCGAAACTATTAGTTGGGAGAACAGAGCTTTTAAACAAAAACAGTGGGTTTAAAGCAAAATGTTTCTTTATGGGTTGAATACAGTGTTTTGTCTAAACTAGCAGGTCTGTCTTTCTTACAGGAAAGTTTTGCCTAACCAGCCCTCCCTACATCCTTATTAGTAAATCAGATGGACAAAATATTATTGTCTGAGGGGGAGTGACACATCTTAGCTTGCGCACAGTTAAGTCTCACTTCCCTTCTGTACTGTAGACAGGAAAGGTCCTGTACCTCATGCAGTAACCAGGATTGTACACTGGCACAGAAGGCTAACAGTCACACAGGATGAATGTGTTGCACTCACAGACAGAGAGTGCTTGTTTTAAAAGAAAACCCTACACCCAAAACTTAACTCAGAGCAATCTTTGCATGAAGTAATTGGAGGCATGGGAGAATGCAGTCTCTCCAGCAGAACAAGTGACTGTTGTCTGGATGGCAGTCAGCAAACGAGACTCTCTGAGATGTTTTTCTGCTGAATTCTTAAATCCAGCATGGTCATTGCTATTGATTACCCTCAACTCCATAAAAAACATCTCCTGCCATCACTATGTTCAGAAGCCTGTCCTATGTTGCCATTTCTGCAGTAATAATTTCTACTGACTGTTTATAAGCGTCTTCTCAATGCCAAATCTGGTCACTTCTGCATCAGGAGCAATCTGAGGTGGCATCTGCCGTGAGCAGATCCCCCAGCCAGATTTTTTTTCCAACAATTTGAAACAGTCCCCAGGGCTAGTCACAGCAGGAGCTGCCTGCAGGAATCTTCAGGGCAGTCCCGGATTTGGAACCAGAGACCTCCTGGTCCAGTTAGTCAAATATTCTGCTATGAAGGTGGCTCGGAGTTCAGCCAACTGCTTTGCTGTCTTGAGTCAGTTCTGTGCAGATGCCTCTCTGGGGACTTCCTGGACGACCCAGGAAATAAATAGCTCAGTGCAGCAGCACAGGCATAGCCTGGTACCCAGCTACAGCACAATAATAATATGGACTTCTAATTTCCTCCTTTTTCCATATTTACAACTTAAACTCCATAGCTCTTGACACTTGAAACGTGTTGCAGGAGTCCATGCTCTGGCCCTTATTAGTTTGTTAGTGCAGCTACAGCTGTGGACTGCCAGGCTCCAACACTCCTCCCTTTATGAGCCACTTCTACGAGAACACAGCATTAATTTCCACTACAGTACTGCTGGAGATGTGTTTCTTCTGAAATTGATATACTGCAATTTTCTGGTAGGAAGAGATTTGAACAATGAGCAAATGAAGTAGAATGTCATAAAAATTTTTCACATGAGAGAGTCTATTTTAAAAATTAAGGTCCTCAGAACACTTACATGCTCAGATTTAATGTTCATTCAAAAGTCATCTTTTCTTAGTTTTTTCTTTGTATGGGTAATTGGTTTCTCTGATACCTAAAAAGAAAAAGTCCAGAAAATGAAGGTATTTAGACATTTACCATGGTCATCATTGGTAGAAGATTCCAACTCCTCACACAGTTGCAGACACTGTAAGAGTCTGGCATAGGTATGGAGAAGAGATAAAAGTGGCAGAAAAACATTTTCTTCTTTTTTCTTTTTTTGCAGGTGATCTGGAACAAAAATTTGAACTGGAAATAAGTCCCCTTTGTAATCAGCAGAAGGATACAATACCAAGCATCCAGATTGGTAAGTATTAGTTTCATTCTCTTCATGTTTATCTCACTGTGGCACAAGCTCTAAGAGAAACTTTGATCCACCACGTGCCCCACTCTGATCCAGTTGTTTTAACAATAAGAGCTGCAGATACAGTAAGAGTTAAAAAATAATTTGTAATAAAAAATAAATTTAAAAAATAAATTAAAATGTTCAAAAAGAAATCTATCTAAGCCTATCTAAATGTTTAACAGAAAGAAAAAGGAGTCTTTGCATAGGGGGAAAAAATTGCAGCCAGCGTGTGATTAAACACTGGTTACTTTCTTGTCTGAAATCTCCTCAAAGGGTTGCTGACTGTCACAGAGTTTACTGTGACACACACAGATAAAGCTGTATCTTGTCATGTATGCTGGTCAAAAGCTGTGCATTTCAAAAGGAATTGATGTCTGTTTGAGAGTTTGTTATTTCTTACCGGGGCTTTTGCCACTTGCATTGCTCTGTGCTCGAGGCACTCCGTGGGGCAGTGCACTTGTGGAATTAATTTGTTGCTCACCAGGTGTCCCCTGTGTGTTTCTGCAGGGTTCATGACATACATCGTTGAGCCACTCTTTGAGAGGTGGGCCCAGTTTACAGGCAACACTCCCCTATCTGAAAATATGCTAAACCATCTCAGGAGGAACAAGGCCAAGTGGAGAAGTTTGCTCCACAAGCAACACAGCAGCAGTAGGAGCAACGACCACTCAGGCCAAGTGACTGACAGCCAGGAACAGACTTTAAATGAAGAAGAGACTCCTTAGTGGCAGCTTTGCACTTTTCCTTCTAGCTCTGCTATCTTGGTCACAGCAGCAAACAAGGTCCCAGGGAGCCAGGAGCCTGTTGGCAACACCGTGCAAAGGGAAGAAATGGCAAAGCTCTAAGGGCCCTCATGAACAGCCCACAGTTCTGCTGGGTTTCTTCTTGATCTTCACGTTCCTCTCCCCTCTCCATTCTGCGCATGCCTGATGCCGTTCGTCACTCCTGATCCTGAACTGCCCCAATGCGGAGTCCCAGTAAGCAGCAGGGAAGCCGGGCCAGTTCTGACTGCTATGAAGCAGGGAGGATTGCTGAGAGAACGGGGCACAGAGAGGCACTCTTGGTGATCTTTTCATTTACCAGAAGTCATATTGTGACATATGTATATAGGCCCAGAGTGCCACACCCTTTCCAGGCTGGCAGCTGGGCTGCACATTAAACCACCAGCATCTCCAGCATCCAGAGGACATGGACTGAGCGGGATGGTGCTCACAGAGGGCAGAGAGTCAGGTTGTTTTAGTAGTTAAAAACCTTTTTAACTTTTGTATTCTGTGCACTAAACAACAGATCTATAAACCTTGGACTGAAGTTACTCTCCGTATACACACCTCCAGTGTAACAAGGCTTGTTTTGGTAATCATTTTTATGCCACTTTGGGTAAAAGACAGGCATCTTCTCATTGCAAGGAACAGTAGTCCCTCGCACCTGGAAGGGAAGGTGTAGTACAGTCTAAACCTTTGAAACACGAACAGATCTATCTTTTGAGTACTGTTTCAAGTTACCTGTTTATATTCATGTGTACATTTTCTGTAAATACAAAGCGCTACTGATTCCCATGCCAAAATACTGGAGTACTGTGGGATGATTGCTACCTGTAAAAACATTGGCACTGTGAACAGAATACTGTTAGTTTTAATACAAGAGAAAGCATTTGTAAATATGGTATAGAATTTATTAATATACACCCTTGTTTGTGGATAAAAGCCTTAACTTTTAGCATCCTTCATCTTCTGATAGCTGCCAAAATCATATGATTACAAGATACAATTCTGAACTGCCTTTCCACTATCTAAGGTGTATCAAAAGTCATTAAGGAATGAAGTCTGGCAGGATAACTTCTTGAAAACTTCAAACACATTCCATATGGGTCCGTGTTGTTAATCCATGGCACCTTGCACATTCGGTCTAGGCAAATGTTTCACAGAGCCTGAAGTTTTAAGTTTAAAAAAAAAACCCCAAGCCCCACAGCAACACCACATGATGTGACAGTTCAACCTGATTACCATTTATTCAAGAGTGTGAATTTTTACTAAATAGCTTTGTGATCTACAAAGCGATCATTCGAGAGTTCGGCTGTTTTTTCCAGAGATGTTGCAGTGTAGCTGATTTTTTCCCCACATTCCCTCCTTAGACAGACAGCATCAAAATGCATTTGTATTTTTCTTTTAATTAAAAGAATACTTCAACTGACTTTTTAGATTAGTCTCAGTCAATGAAGGAAAAAAATGTGTTGTAGTCAGACTATTAAGAAAAATCCTCTTAGCTGTCATAGTGGCTGAGGAATTTTCTGTGATCTCATGTCTGTGAAAGACACTTGGCCTTAACTATGCCAGAAACAACCTCAGTTTGGAAAGTCTTTATTAAACTTTACTTAAGCTTCCACCACTTCAATGAGATTGTATTCTCAGACACTACTGCATTGCACCAAAGGGATTGTCCCATGCTCCTCTGCCCCCAGGAAGGATAACTGCATTCAGGTGAAGTACAGCGTTGTTGTGAACCCCCCCGTGCATCAAATCTCTACAGCTGCTTTCCAAAAGAACAAGCAGATATGGCCAGGTATGGATAGTCACCTTTGGATGTGAAGACCTTGGAAGAGGCTGACAGAGAAAGAGCTTTTTAAGTTGGTGTTTGAGAAACATGAGGAAGATGTTTACTCGTAGAAGTGCAAGAGAAAATATAATACATTTTTCTCAACTACAGGGGATATTGACTTGGTGAGAGAAAGTTCATGCTCATAAGGTGACTAATATGTTTAATGGAAAATAAAAAGCATGAGTTTAGTGAAGGATGATTTACTTCACTAATTCTTCGTATGTATCTTCAGAGAAAAGAGGCTTGAAACCCAGTGAAGTAGGAAGTGCAAAACACAGTGAGCACACGAAGCACTCCAACAATGTTTTTCTGCCCCTCCACTGTTATGTAAGGTACAACCAGTAAAAAACCTGCTTCTTCCTCCTACTAATCTAAATGAGATTCACATAATAGAAGGACCACACCAAGCAAAGGGCACTCGGGAGAGTTGTAGTAGAATTAAATTTTTTCTACCTACAGGACATAAATGTCTTCTTAACCAGATGGGGGTGGTGGGGGTGGAAGCACCACCACTTTGCAGCTTTTTAGGTGTACCTTTCCTTCTGAGAGATGTAGGACAATTATTAGGACATTATGTGAGCGATGTAATGTGCTGCTTAGAAGCACTTAAGTCCATACAAAAGGATATGATTTCCCATGTTTTATCTTTTTACTAAGAAATGGAAGCCCTTTTCCATCTAGTTCAAAGAATTTTTAAAAAATGTTCTGAAATTTAGTTAAACCCAGCAGCTAGCAGCATAAAAAGCTCTTGACAGAAACATTGTTGAGCTGTTTCTGAAGAGCTTCGAGAAAATAGGTCCAACAGGAAAGCTTAGGTACAAATCAAATTTTGTTACAGCTACATTAAACCCAAGCTCTTTTCTGCAGGTGGAACCTACGGGGTCCATTACAAGTTTGATCTTACCTAGTTAAAACTTCTCAACTTTAAAAAGCTGTTCTGAAAATTATCAGGCTGTGGGGGATTTTGGTGCACTGAACATACCTGCTAGATTTCCATCGCCTTGTCTAATGAAACAGTGTTTGAAATAGGTTCAGGGTGGCCCCAGCAATGCTTCTGTGCTTGTGAGCCAAACCCATTACACAGGTTTGGGCCTGGGCCAGTTTGCCTCAGGTGCTCCAGACAGAAGTGCTCGGAAAGGTTAGGCTCTGGCAGCCAGATTCCCTGGGGTCTGTAATGCAAAATGCAACCATTTGATTTCCCATAGAAACCATAACTGGTAGCAGCCGATCCAACAGCACCAGTGCTCAGCACTTGCATTTTGATGCATATTTGGTATTCTCTGGTTTGGAGGGCATTTCTGCAGTGGGGTTTCTCCCCAGGACGCCAACAGGCTGCTGACGCACAGAATAGTAAAGCTATGCAGATAACACAGATTTTGGTGGTGTCAGCCCTATCAGCCACTTTACAGAAAGCCCTTGTAAATTATTTTTCCTTCTTTCTTGGGCCAGTGCAGCTGAAAGATTTTGAAGTTTTCAAAATGAGTTAAGGTTTTCATATATGGAAAGAGGAAAAAAACTGTAAAAGCAGGATGTTAAAATGTTTTTATGCCCCACAAATGCAATTTGATTAAAATCTAGCTCCTCTAAATGAAGATTTCATACCATCTAAGAGGCAATTCTGTATAATAACAATAATAAGTGAAAATCTTAGGCTGGTTAAAATAATGCATGCATATGCATTGTCATTTAGTAAAGATTTTTCCTACCTTT
The DNA here is from genome assembly GCA_013397775.1 of Eulacestoma nigropectus. NCBI lineage: Eukaryota > Metazoa > Chordata > Aves > Passeriformes > Eulacestoma > Eulacestoma nigropectus. The sequence continues at coordinate 690,084 of VZTE01000952.1, read as the reverse complement.
GTGGTTTTAAGTGTCAGTGGTCCAGCCACCAGTCAAATGGAGAATAAAAGGACTATTGGCAACATGTACCTTTGGAATACAAGGAGCAAAGACAGGAGTAGCTGAGATTAAGTGGAGTCTGTGGAGGAAAAAGAAAAAAACAAAACACATGATCTGCAGTTGTATCTAACCTAATTTACAGCACAGGTCAATTATTTTTGTATAAACTTGGTTTTAATGAAGAAAACCAAAGTCTCCCCAACAATTAATCAGAAAGCTGTAAATGAGATAAGGCTGTTGCTACATGCCATAGCGATCTCACCAGCTTTTGCAGTCTGTGGTTTAAATTTCTGTCAAAAGTTTACATCAAATTAGACACAGAATGCACACTTAGCTCATCCAGATGAATTCTCCTCAGAAAGGAGAAACTCAAGTAGTCACAATTTTATTTTCAGGTACCAGCTGTAATTTATTGCCTTATATTTTGTCACTCAGCTGAGTTGTCCATAAAGTCTGCCCGTTCCCCTCCTGATGTCACCATGACCCCCATGGCCCACAGAAATCAATATTTAAATTTGAATTAAAACCCTGCAGATCCAAAAAAACCCACCCCAAAAAACAAAACAAAAACACAAGGCAAGCTTCACGCCATGAATATGTATTCAGATTACTTTGATTGGTGCAAACTGTTGCTCTATTATTTGTTTCTATAATCCATCCAATATTTTAGGTACATAAACTTTAAGTGCAGAGCATAAGCTTGACTTGGATGTAAAATATATTCTGCTTATCTTTGAATTCAAGATTGTATATGTCATGTTTATTGTAAAGCATTTTATATATACATATTCACATATCTTATACAACTCTATGGGCCAAACACTGGTCCCCCCAACTTCACTGGGACCAAGAATCAGCCCCCATGTGTGCGTATATATGCCATATGCATCATTCTGAAAGGAAGCACTAGATTGTGTGAAAATGCTGTGACTGCTATGCAGTGATGCCAAGAGACTTAACTGTATCTTTTTTAACATACTGCTGTAAGTATTCATCATGTCGAAGAATGACAACTAATAAAAAAAAGAAAAAAAAAGTGAAGTGTCCCAAGTTCTTTGGTAAAGCCAGCTGATGGAAGGATCTCCTTTGTTTGCAGAAGACATTCTGGTTTGACAAGGCAGCAAAAATCCCACTGCATCCATACTCTCACTGCCTCTCCTTCCTACCAACAGAATAATCACTTTCCTAGTGTGCTGTTTCTGAGAAGAACTTTTCTCTAAATTTCCCCTTAGACTTGCTGTATGAATATAAATGGAGTTCCCAGCAAGGAAAGCATTTCCATGTAATTTTCCTAAGCATGTAGTAGAAGGATTTTCAAACCCCAGGGAAAATGTTTCCCTGGTTAAGTATTTAAAGGAGAGTTTTCTTTTACTATTGTTTCAGTTCCAGTAATGAGTTCTCCTTAGAATCATTGGTCAGCTTTAATCTCAATTTTCTCATTTCTCAGTTTCAGACCATGTTATTTATATGTGCAACATGGCAGAGGCTTGTGAAGTTTAATTGAAAATATGAGAAGTATTGATGTTCTACACTGGTAAGTATTTCTAAGGGAGAAATACTTGTCATCATTGATGGATATCACTGCAGGGACTCTTCTTGACTTTGACACATTTCTAAAGCCAGAATTCATTTGTACCTCAAAGTGTTCAGTAACAATACTCACATAGTTCGTGCCATGCAAATACTACAATTGAACCAAATGTAGGAGCTGGAAATATATTTTGTTTCAGTACTATTTGGCCAACATTTTAAATTTAAACTTTTCAAAAAAAAAATCCACCCTTCAGAATCACAGTGTTTTCATATGTCCCCCAGATGCAAGCAGAACTGCAAAATGAATTTTATAATGAAGCCCCTTAGAGATCTGTCCTATATAGGGTTGGAGTTGTGATGGTTTCTCCAGGAGCAGTTCTTCATAGTCAGCATTGGAAAACCACTCCGTTTTCCGTAACAGATTTAACAGTGGTATTTTCAAGTACAGCTGAGTCAATACATCTTCCCACTCTGCACTTCTCCCAGACACTGTCTGGATGGATGCTGATGTTTAATGGTTCAAAACAAAAAATGCAGACCAGCAAGTTGAAATGTATCAATGAACAGCAAAAGAAAAATTAATTATGTGGCAATATTTTTGTCCTGGCCAAATACTTTACTATGGTTTAAAGTTCAGGTGGAGAATCTTAGAAGTACAACTATTCATCAGGAGAAGAAACAATGAGATATGCATGTGACAATCAATTATATGAGAGATAAAGTCAGTGTGGTTACAAAATACCTTGGTTTTATCAACAAAGCAGGTTTATGGTGTCCCCAGTTCTACACTTCTTAATCTTTTAGTGATGTTGCATCCGGTACAGTCTCAAACAGCTGTTTAGGGACAGACTGAAAATGAATCACGGGTTAGAGAAGAGTTTGAAGTGGCTCTGCCACTAAAACCAGTGGATCATCTCACTGTATCCTGGGCTAGTTTGGCTCTTAGGCAGAGTTGCACTGAACACCATGCAACACCTTAATCCATGACAATTGGATTTTGCTACCAGCAGCAGCACTTCCTAAAAGCTACCTTGGGTGTCTATGCAAGGCCATGCAGACCTAAACAGACAAGGAAGTATCCCAACAGCAGATGAATTTCATGTCAGATTTTATAGTAATACAATTTAGAAAGAAGATTTGAATTCTGTACGCTACAGAGCTCTAAATATATTGTACTAGGTTAGGATGGGGAGCTGGGTGTCTTAAGAAGGCGTAACTAAAATGGAGTATTAGAATTCGTACAAAGAGAGGAGTTATCCTATTATTTCTAGCACTCCTACCACCCAGAGATAAATTCAATTTGTATATCAATCATCCCTCTCTAGAAAGTGCAAGTACAAGAGTGGGAAGTGCAAAGGGTGGCAAAAAGCAATTTGAATCACGAAAAACCTCCAGGAAGGAGAGAGAGAGGAAAAAATACTGTAGCTTCATTAGTACCACCTATAAAAAAAACCTCAGAACATTTGGGCAGACTGAGAGCTTCTGCTTCACCCAAATCAAAACATAGGTAGAACGAAGTGCAGCAGTACATACGGAAGTTGCTGCCATAAGAATATATTAACCTTTAACCACATAGAAAAGCATAAAAGATTGAACATTTAGATGAAACAAAAAGGGAAATCCTGGTTACAAATAAATAATACTAAAATCGTAATCCTGAAGAAAATACAATTTAATACTTAAATCCACCATTAGTTTAAAATGATGCTTTCCTGACCTACTCGTGCTGCTCAGCAGCTGTTACATTCCAAATCCAGATTTTTCCATTCCTATGTGCAAAGGATTCCTATGAGCTTAGCTCATACATAAGCATATTTATGAAAGAAATACAGCTACCAAAAAGAAAAATCTAGTGCTACACCTACACATGTATTTGATGCCCAGCCTCATTTCTATAGCCAGACCTACCAACACCTGCAGACAAACTCGGGGGCTAGTCCACGTCAGGCCATCAAAATGCAAAGAAAATAGGAAGTACTGGAACATATGGTAGATTCAAAGGCAGATTCAACAAGAAAAAGAAAGTATTGTCCCAAAGATCACTTTTTTATATCTGCTGTGCTTTGTGTTGGATAAATGTATTTCAAGTCAACCTCTAGAAAGAGGAGAAAAAACAGAGACATTGGTATCATCAGCTGAGAGACCAAAACATGAATGGAATTGCTTTGTTTAAAAAAATGTACTGTTTTGCTGGGATGAGGTGCCGTGCAGATGACAAGTATTTTGGGACATTGCCACTGCCCTCTGTGGTACCTCTGCACAGCACATTTCCCTCAGTGTATCAGGAAAGTCACTGCCACCAGCTCCACCGTTTCTGCGTGGGATTAAGGAGTGGCCATTTTCACTTTGGTGCTTTGAAGTCCCTTTCATCAGCACTAAGGCTGAATTAAGGTGCCCACATATGTGCATGGTAACTGCCTCGGCTCCCACATGAAAAGGAAATCTTCCTCAACGCTGCCACTGCCTGAAGACTGCGTAAGTAAAGACAGGTATTAACCAAATCAAGAAACATAAGTAAGATTTGGGATGGGTACATCAGCCACTCAAAATGGCTAAGTGACATTGGCACATTGGCTTTAGGTGCATAAAGGTGTGTACTAAAGTTTTACAAGGGCAAACACACTCCCTTCATTTATCTTAACTATAGCTATGAAGATAATACAGAAATTATGTTACCTGAAGGTATTAGTCAATTAAAGTGAAGAAACTTGCATAAGAAGCTGTGTAGTTAATTTCCTTCTGCACTCGATCCTCACAAATCCTCTGTGCTTGGTCTATCAAGAGTCCTGTCTGGAGACAACTAAAACTGGTTATCAAGCCTCATTTTTACCTTCTTAGATGTCTTGCCTCATCTCCTCCCCTCCATACCTGATTATGGTCAGCTTCTCAAAAACACCAACTAATCACAGGCAACACAAAAAATAATTTGATTTGAGAAATGATGGTATTTATTATGATTCCAAACATATGTTATATTCTTCTAAAGAGCAATGTGATTTCTGCTTCCCTCTCAAGAGAAACAGGGAATTCTTTCTTCTCGGAGATGCTCTGGATTTAGCTAGAAGATAGAAAGATCAGAAACTGCAGGATATCTCAGGCAAGAGAGCCATAGCAAGAAGCTCACAGCTCACTTGGAGAATTCAGCACGTAAATAAAATTTGTGTGAGCCTTTGCTGTCAGCCAGACATGAGAGGGGGCCTAAGAGACTTTGCTGCAACTCAGAAAGGTATTGAGTTAAGTGGAAACAAGGACTTGCATGCAAGGTCACAACTCCTTTTTTATTTTCTGTCTTCCTTGATAATTCCGGTGCTCTCCCTAGATAAAACAATGGAGGTTTTACTGTAATAATGCCTGGCTGTTTGATTTCAAGAGAAACAGCTTCCTGAGGCTCAGATCCACTTCAATTCCCATCCCACTTTTTATTAAGCATATTTTACAATGGTATGAAATATTTTCTTTTTTTTTTTTTTAAGAGCATTTCACTTTTCCAGTTTTAAGGAAGAACAGTCAACAATATTAGTGTTTGCTTATGATGAAGCATAAGAGAAGTGTCTGGACTTCAGCTGCCTTTTGCCAAATCCTTCATCTGCCCAAGACCTAAACATGTTGCAATATAATCCTGTGTGACCAACAGCCTCCATTTTCTTCTGACCAGTTCCACTACAGCCTATTTGTTGACAGGTTTTGAAATGCAAACCACGGACAAAATGATCTGGCATTTTGACTGTGGCAACTCAGCAGTCATGCTGTATGAGAAATGCTAGATAGAGGTGGAGTTTATTTATTTGCATCGTGGTTACACTTCAGAGCGCTCTAGTGGATCAGGAACTGCACAAGGATCACCAATACTGCTCCCACCATAAGCTGTTATAATAGAAATAACTTAATAACAGATTCATGTTAGAGGTCAAGAAGAAAATCATCCCAGATCCTGAAGAGAGCTAGATGTGAAAGGACAGCTTTTACTTTAATGATAAAGGAGCACAACTTCTATGGTTTTGTGGAAAAAGTGACTTGATCACCTCTCCAGGTACATTAAAAAAAATCTGTATATGTTGCTAGGGTTTTGGGGTCTTGGGGTTTTTTTTTTTTACTTTTGACTTTATTCCTTTACCAATCCAACTGCAGTTCTTTCTTCCTGATACTTCAGTGTCATTAATTTAAAGGGAGAGCTTACATCATCACTCTTGAGTTACTTGACAGCTTGAAGTTTTGCCTGTGGGTGTTACATGCTCTCAGGGACATCTTATATAATAATGCAGATGTCATTTTTCAGCTGGCACGGCACATCTACAAGTTTGAATTTTACTGAGATTCATGATAAAGTCGTCTTAAATATCTGAGTATCAGCAAGGAGTTTGCACCTTCAAGAGTATCACAAGTTTCTCTGTGAAACTAAAAGTTCTTTTGAGATGTAGAACAAGTATCATAGTAAGAGCTGCTCTCTTTCCGAGACAACCTATGATAGACTAGAAAATAAACGTACGAGGAAGAAAAGGAAGGCACCATTGTCAAAAGGTGACAATTGTTTCACTCCACAGTTGTGTCTCTGTCAAACTAGCATTGGGTTCTACTACAGAAAAGAAATAAAGAAGAATCACCACTTCCCACTGTGGATGTCATGCTCATTATTGAAATGCACTCTCATTTAAATTATTTTAGTTTTCACTTCCTACAACTGGTTAGTATTACATTTCTCTCTGTCACAGAAAGAGGCTTTTAGCACCTTTTTTAATCTTCATGCATTCACAGACAAATCAGGTCATTCAAACAGATTTTCTGTTTCTGAAATTATAATACAGTTTGAATGAAACAGCTTTATAGTTTTTCAACTGCCTGTACTAGAATGTACTTTCCTTCTGAAGACCTAACCTGCTACAGCATTATCATTGTGGCTTTTTGCCATCATCCACATCTTCATTATTTCTCTCTATGTAATTTCTGGTTTTAATTATCCTCAAATTTTATCACTTATTCATTACTAAAAATATGAAACTGGATTAACCCACTACCATTCTCTATAATCTTAGCAGAAATACTTCCTTTCAGTGATTATCTGCCAGCTAATCAGTTCTACATCCATTTAACATCTACTTTGTGGGTAATAAAAATGCTATATTTTAATTTACACTATTCTATTGCAGCTATTTTTGTTAAAGATGATTTAAAACATCTATTTTACAAGAAAGTCACAAGAGATCAGTCCTGTTATCTAAGTATTTCCAATTATGCAAAAGGATACCATCATGCCGACTTTTTTGCCTAGAATTGATACATGCCAATTGACCAATAGTCATGTGTCTTACCCACTTTTCTTAAAAAGAAAACTTATAGATGACACAATAATTTTCTGAATTTCTGTATTACTGGAAAGTTTATTCAAAGTAAATATAAAAGGCCAGATATGTCCTTCAGCTAGCTTCTTTAGAATTTACAGATTTAAATTCCTTAGCCATCTGCAGTTCAAAGTTTTTTGTTCTAGTAAGCAGAGTTTAACTTGTTCCTCCATCAGATAATTAATTACTTCAGTGGTAATTAGTGATCCTGGTTTTTTTCCTAAGTAAATACATTCCACTTTTCCTAAAATCTATGCAATTCCTAAGTGAGACTTTGATTCACATTTAAGCAATGGAAGACCAACAACTTCCAAATAAAAGTGCCAGGGCCCATCACCAGGTGTGATGTTCATCATCCTCAACTTATATTGGGCCAGCTATTCACCACTGTCATGCTCAGTCAAGATCTGGCCACGTCTCATTTTCTTCAAAGCTAGCAAGTCTTGACTGTAAGTGAGACCCGTATGCTGAAGGACAGCAAAGGACCTAGTCCTGTGGTCAAGATCCCCCATACCTTTTATTACACTAGAGAGGAGGAAAAAGGGGGTACATGGAAGAAAAATACTGAGTTGGTACAGATGTGTAGAAATAGCTCAAGTGTCTGTGGGTTCCCCAGGCAACTACCAGCTTGGAGCACTGTTACCACGCTCTTCTCCTAGCAACAGCTCCGAGAGCTCACAAGGCACGAAGCAGGATCTCACGAATCCTGTTTATTTTGCTCGCCTTATGTCAACGTATCTTCAATATATTCTTTTATTTGTGAACTCAAAAACTTAACATTAAAAACTAGTTCAGTGACAAGCTAGGTTATACAGCAGATTATTTGGTAGACATAAGTGTCACTAGCAGCTGCATTGTTCTAATCTACTAAATACAAAGTATACTCTTCAAATCCAAAACAAAAAGCTATGCCGCTACTAAGAAATAATAAATGGGCTGGGGATTTGCTAGAAGTCTTGAAAAAACAGAGACTCCTAGAAATGTAACTAGTAAAGCCTTAATAGGATTCTTATACATGCAGACAGTGCATATGAGAGAACAGACAGAAGAAGCAAACAAATGGATGAAAAACATTGGAGTGGTCAAATGAGCAGATAGGAACAGGGGGTGTTGATAAAGCCCATATTTCACCTGAGTCAAACCAAAGTATAACTTCAAACTACCTATTTTTACTATCACAAAATACTGAGTTACAGATTACTTTCCCACTGTACATGCTGGTAAGGAGCTCCTCACTTAATAAATTAAAACCAAGAACATTGAGCTTGACTCCTCTTCAGAAACACTTCCTTACAAGCAAGGAGTTTAAAAACAGCCTGGCTTATCAAGCCTGCCCCAGGAGATGACAGTCAAACATGGTAAGTCAAGCAAAAACACCTGCTAGAAAATGGATAATGGAAAAAGATGAGTAAAATACCAGATACACAAAATTGAGTAAGAAACAACAGAATACACAATGAAAAACCCCAATACTCTAAAGGACAGAAATCCCTCACTTCAGTAGTAGAACACACAACCTCTGCTATTTCAGAACTATTAACACAGATTCCTACAGTTCTCATTATAGAAGAAACAGGACAAATACTTACAGGCTGTAAACTGTAAGGTGCCAATGCATCAAACAGCCATGAGGCAACAATAACATGGGGAAAAAACTAAAACTAAGCTTACTTTAAATTTCTTCCCACTGCTCCTTTATACCAGCAGCTGTTGCTCAGTGGCAACTGCCTCCCAGCAAACACAGCTGCTGTGTTACAGCCTGAGAACTATAAAGTGAAACAGAGAAGTGGGAACAATCAATCCAGTTTAACTTTCCCCACTAAATAAAATAAATACTACCAAAGAGAAAGCACAGATGGCAAGAACGAAGTTGACACTTTGAAGATTGACACTACTGAAGGTTAAAATTTGCCCAACTCTGCAAACATCCCCTTACCCAGATTTATGGATGCACCTAAACTCGTTCAAGTCACTGCGTACATGTGAGGAGCAAAGAATGCATATGTTGACAGAAGAGCAATATAGTCTTTCATCTGAAAGAAAAAATGTGAATTTCTATGCCCCATAGTCACTTTGACTTTTAATCAGTAAAAAGCAGCATATTTTCACTTGTATAAGCTAGAAGTTATTTATACAAATTTTTGCAATTTTGTGGCAGTGTTCATTATACATGTACTAGAGCACAAAAAGAAATCTCCAATGGCCATTTTACATGGGATAAAGAGAATATTTTTTCAGGAAAAAACTACTGCCAGGTCAAGCTCTTTTCTAACTCACCACATGAAATCTTCAGCCTGTTCTCCCAGAAAATGAAGTAGCAGATTTATTTTATGAAGAGAATAAACTAGCCAGGTGTTGAGTTTTTATTAATCCAATCATAATGCTAGTAAGATAGAACCATCCATCTCTACAATTTAGTGTATATCCCTACAAAAATAAAAATATAAAGGGATTAAAATTTTGTTTGTTAAATTAAAATTTAAAAGTTTCTTTGTTGAGACTTTATGCTGACAAAGCGGAATTCCTTTTCCGTTTAAGACTTGCAACGTAGACACGGTGTGACACTGCTCTCTTGTGGCTAAACACATGCAGTTCATCTGCAAAATGTAGCAACTATTTATATCAATTATTTTAAAAGATTTTCAAATGTATTTTAATCTAAGACATTTTTTGCTGATCAGAGGTTTAAAGCAGCCGGTGCCAGCTCCACCCCTGCAGACTGTACTGCTATGTCTTCTGTTACCTAAAGAGACAATTCAGACTGCTGCTTTTGCTTTTTCGTCCCATTGAAATCAAATGCCTAAATCAGCCTTAAACAAAAGGTAAGAATACATCTCTCTCAACAACAGTGAAAGTCTGAACACTCTTGATGACATACATAAATAAACTGTTTTTAAATAATCTGTTTTAAAGCCAACTTTAGCTTTCCAGGGTGGATGAAAGTGTAAGCAGAAATTAAAATGTAAAAGAGGTCTAGAAACACAGCTGGAACAAAAGCACCATGCTGTTTTTCTTTCAATGGGAAAAAAAAAAAAAAATTATTCAAATTCCCAATGCAGAAAGAGAGATCCTGCTGGCAGGATTATTGGGGAAAATAATGAATATCAAAAGAAGGGCCTTTTGATTATTATCATCAAAATTTGTAAATAATCCAGTCAAATAATACTGTAATGGGCAAAATTTCTCTGAAGTAGAAGGACAGCTGTCGTCTTTAGCCTTTACTCACAATACAATTTTAGATACTGCCAAAACTAGCACCACAATTCAAGACTGAGTTCCTAAACAAAGTGTTTCAAGGCGTTAACTATGGAGTATGATGTACATTGTTCTAAATCACTGAAACATCTACAAACAGCAAGCTTGTCAAAGACTTCCAGATTGTGCCTTTCATATTTGCCTAACTCGAAAGAAACAAAAGCAGAATCATTTACACAAATAGATACAAGCATTAATGCATGTCATGTTTCTTTTTACATAACTCAAATTACTCTTTCTAACAACACATCCACTATTTATGACTTTATAATTCTTCCTTTTCTTACAAAAAGTCTTCTATACAACTATAAAATACCTGTTCTTTTTGCTATACTGTTAATACAGAGTGACTTCAGCTTCTTACTTCAAAGTATTTTGAGAAATAATGAAAAATTTCCCTGTTTATATATTGGTAATTTACAGCAGGTATCCTATTCCTGCTACTTAAGCTACATGCTTTATCTTCAGATCTTTGAAATTAAATTTCCCTTCTCTGGACATGCCCCAGCACCTCAGTGTCTTTCTTGCAGTGAGGGACTCAAAACTGGACACACAACTCAAAGTGTGGCCTCACTAGTGCTGAATACAGGGGAACAACCACTGCCCTGCTCCTGCTGAGAACACTGGTCTTGTTAGATACCAGGATGTCATTGGCCTTCTTGGCCACATGGGGGAATGTTTCTTCAGCCACTGCCAACCAGCACCACTAGGCCTTTTTTTTGCCAGGTGGCTTTCCAGCTGCTCTGCCCCCAGCCTGTAGCTCTGCATGGGGCTGTTGTGACCCAAGGGCAGGACCTTGCACTTGGTCTTGTTGAATCTCATACAACTGGCCTGAGCTCATTGATCCAGCCTGTCCAGATCCCTCTGCCAAGCCTTCCTACCCTCCAGCAGATCAACACTCCTGCCCAACTTGGTGGCATCTGTGAACTTAACGAGAATATACTCAATCCCCACATCGACATAAAGACAGGACTGATTCCTGGGATACCCCAGCTGCCAGCTGGATGTAGCTCCATTCACCACCACTCTCTAGGCCTGACCATCCACCAGTCAAGTTTTCACAATGCATCCATTAAAGCCATGAGCAGCCAGTTTCTCCGAGAGAATGCTATGGGAAACTATCAAAGGCTTTACTAAAGTCCCCAGTTAGCCAGGACTGATGATAAATGATGGAAAGTGGCTCGGTGAGCATTTCCATCAGCTCCTTCAGTACCCTGGCTAGATTCCCATCTGCCCCCATAAACTTGTGTATGCCCAAGTGTGGCGGCATGTCACTGGCCATTTCCCCTTGGATTATGGGAGCTTCATTCCACTCCCTGTCCCTGTCTTCCAGCTCAGGGGGCTGGGTACCTGGGGAAGAAGTGCTCTAGGTATTAAACGCTGACACAAAGAAGGCATTAAGCACCTCAGCCTCTTCCTCGTCCTTTGTCACTACATTTCCCTCCATACCCAGAAAAGGATGGACCTTCTCCTTGGCCCTCCTGTCATTACTAATGTATTTATAGAAACATTTTTTACTGCCTTTTACTGCAGTAGCCAGACTAAGTTTTAGTAGGGCTTTGACCCTTGTAATTTTCTCCCTGAGTTATCTCACAAAATCTTTGTAGTCCTCCTGAGTTGCCTGCCCCTTCTTCCAAAGGTCATAGGCCAAAGCTCCCTGTCCAGCCAGACTGGTCTTCCCCACCAGCTTGTCTTTGAGTCTATGGAAACCACCTCCTCACCTGCCACTAGCATTTTCTTATTGAAGAATGTCCGTCTTTCCTGGACTCCTTTGCCTTTTGGGACTGCCTCCCAAGAGATTCACTCAGCCAGTCTCCTAGACAGGCCAAGTCTGTCCTGCAGAAGTCCAGGACAGCAGTTCTATTGACTCTTCCTCCTTACTTCTCTAAGAACTGAATACTCTAGCGTCCTGTGATTACTGTGCCAAGATGCTTCCAACCATCCCATCACCCACCAGTCCTTCTCTGTTTGCACACAACAGGCACAGAAGGGCACCTTCCCCACTGTAAACTATTCACTTTCACACAGATGTGCAACAATGTCCTAAAATATCATACACAATTAATTAATAGATTATTCAGATAAACCTGGAAGGTAATACAGACGTAGCTGAAGTCAGTGTCACTATGAAAAATGTATTGGTAAATCACATAGGCATCTGAGGACCTCATAGAGGAATCAGGATGATAAATGTCTCCCAGGTACCTACAATCACAAACACATTTCAGATAAAGTAGAAGTGAAATTTGGCTGCAGACCTCGCTTAACACTGGGACACAAGTTGTTTCAATAGTCTTGCCTGTAGAACTTCCTTTCCCCAAGGCATCTGATCAGTAACTTAAGGCTAACTTGTTTAGCAGGTTGCCTTTGTCAGTTAGACTTTTGCAAGAACCCTGTATATCATTTTACTATTTAGGTGAGACTAAAGAAAAATGCAATTAATTCCTGACAAGAATAGACTTAAGGAAGTGAATACTGTTGCATACTCTCCGCTCTGCCTTTATCCAAAAACTCTACAGAGACATACACATATAGAGAGATTATATAGATTAATTATATAATATAATAATTAATATATATGAGATTATAGATGAGATTAATTGTCCCTCACAAGTAGTATCTGGACAGGTCTGGTATATTATAGGAGTATGTCAGCAGTGATATTCTGACAGTAATTGTCAGGTGATTGTATTCATTAGTCTCCTTGTAATGGGAAGCTCACTGATAGCAAACTCAAATCTTTTAGGATCTCATAGAAGAAAATCTGTAAAAATGTTTTTCAAAGACCGCATTATACTTTTCCTTCTACCCCTTTTACTCTAAACATTTGAAACATTTACTCTGGTTTCAATTTTATCAGCTGGAAAATTTGATATAATATACATACTTTTAAGTCTTTCTAGTAGAAGAACAAAACCAACTTTCATTTCAGCAACCAGCCCAGCATCTCCTGAAGGAAGACATCCAAAAATTCACTGGGAGTGGTAGCAGAGTAAATTTTTTGGACTTCTCCAGTGACAAGAAAGCACAACCTTTCACAAGATTGTTCCAGCAGACCAATAGAGCACTCATCTTCCTGAGTCTCTTCCCCCTCCCCCAGATCAATAGCACAACTCCTGAGCTGCATTGTGACTGAGCAGTTCAGTCAGGGACCTTATGCAAAAAAGGGTACTTGTAGGTAAAAGAGGGAATGCATTCTAGGTGGGCACAGGAAGCTTCAGAGAACCTAAAACTGCTTCCAAGTTGTTGATACAGAAGCCTTAGTTAAAAAAAATGAGATGACAAAGACACGTTTCCATCGGTTCTGAAAGAAAAATCTCTGCAACGAGTGATAGAACTTTCATTACTAACTATTCCTAAGCTTTGAAACTCCTTAGTATTGAAAACTGTCAGATGTTACCAGATGCCAAGCACAGACTTCTTTACATCTGCTCTCATAACGTGTTGGTGGGCGAAAAAAGTCACATGGCCCATGACTTACTCTTTTCCCTAAGGAAGGAAATCAGCTAAAAACTGTATCATTGCACAATTCACATCAGAATGACAAAAATCAGAGTATCCAACTACCAGAAAGGTCACACAGCTCACTAAAATTTACGGATGTTTCTGACACTACATAGGTGTCTTAAGAGGTACTCAGAAATTTCTCAGAAGTCCCTTCTAAAATGAAGACACGTCCAAAGCCAAAATTCTCACCGCAAACTGCTCCTGTTGGCCAAACTTCTAGTTAAATGATGAACCCTTGGGAGAACAGAAGAATTGCAAAAGAAGCCCAAAATAATAGTTCTTCCTGAAGAAACTGTTGGTCACATAATGCAACTGATGTAGGGGAGAAAGAGAAAATATAGTACCAAGGGCTTTGCACACAATTCAGTCTCTCAAAGAAAGAATTCCATCCTGTTTGTCAGTCACAACAGCATGGCCACAAACCCCAAAATCCCCTGGATCTAGGAATGCTGATATAAACCAGGAGGTAACTTGCTCCACCTCACCACACTGCAGATACTGAGTAAGAGGAGCCAATTTATAGCCCTTATGCTCACTGGGACTCACCTGCCTTCATGTCCTCTTCAGCAGGCACTGCGTGCACTTCCTTCACTGTCGCTCCCTGCTGCCCTTGTACAGCAGAGACCAGAGCAGCAGACAAAAGACGAGGAGCTTTGATGGAAGAGGATAAAATTACCAAGTATGGGGCCAAGCTGGAAATCTAATCTGTATGGATTTCATAGCAATTGTCAAGTTTAGGTAGAGAAGGCAGTAAATGCATATTTTGGAAGAAAGCAAAGGCCAAACTGTTATGGACCAATCAAGGAATGGGAGAGTATGATAAAGTTCAACAATTACTAAATCCAGAAGAAATAAACACCTAGAGGATTTAATTTTAGAAGCATAATATATCAAGTCACTTAAGCTGCAGTTTTAGTCAAAAAGATAATTTTTAAAACCAATACGCAAGTATGGTATTTGCACACTAATTTCTTACAACTATGCAAGTAAGATTCAGCAGTAAGAGAGGATGCAGCTGTCAGTCTACTCTCTGTAAGTGAGCAGGGAAATAGAAGAGACACACTCAACAGCCTGATAGGATTTGAGTTTTATACATCAGGATTCTTAGACAAAAAATTAAGTGAAGGCAGCTACTGTAAGCAGTGGATCATAATGGATTTGTAAATAAGTGGCTCCATTAAGTACTCTGGCAGGAAAAAATATATTAAGTTTTAGATAATGCAATTTAAGAACTTGTCTAATACGATCAGTTCTTAAGATACAAAGGAGTCTGCAACACAAAATGCCACTACCACACACATCTATGATATAAAGAAAATTTTATTTTATAAGCTCTTGTGAACAAAACTGAGTTAGATGCACATGCCAAATAGGAATTAATATTTACTTACATATGGAATTTAGACTGTGTGCAAGCAGATCTCTCTACAAGGTCTTTTTTACACCTCAGAACGCAACTCCCTCATATTACAGGCATTTAATAGACGACCTGCAGGTTACTTACAGCACAAAGTTCCACAAACATGAAAGTTTATCTCCTGACCCAAAATAAGTTAGAAAACTGTTTGCACATGGAATAAGGAGTTGCAACAGCAAACTGCAAAGAAAACCAAGGCAACTATGCCACTCTCATGAAAAAGTATTACCATTATATACAGTAGTTATTATACACTAACAAAAAGCTTACACTTCCTTGTTATTTACACTGGAGTGAAAACAGAGCATATACCTCAGCTCCCATAGTAATCAATTTTTGTTTTCCCCCCACACACACTGCTTTCTTGCATTTCCCAGGTTACAAAGACACTGCTCCATAGCAATGGAAGCCTTCTTTCAGTTCTGTGCTTCTTGTAAAAGCATCACATGCACAAAAGTTTGGCTACCGAGAAACCAGAGAACAAAGAGGTAATTTTACAAACCCTGCAACACCCAAACTTCAATAGCATAGGAAAGATATGTTCTAGAACAACACATTACAGCACCTTACAGCAGTTTCAAAGTGGACCCACCACTTATACAAACTGAATTTTCCTTGGATGTCTCCACTAAATATGAGCTCTCGCATTCCATGCTGGTACCTGCTTAACTCCATCAGTTCTTGTAAGGCTGGGTTTTGCACTTGGCTTCAGACTGCAGCGTCCAACCTGGGGAGCAGGGATAGAATTAAAACTATACCCAAGAAACTGAATTAGAAGATGCTTACAAGAAAAACATTTTGAAAGAGTTGTTGCACTTCTCTCAACATAGAAAGAATCAAATAGTAAGTCTGTGTAATTGGTTTAAATACATTCATTCTTAGAAACACTAAACAGTTAACAATTAGAGGCTTGGTTACAAACTCGTAAGATTATTCTGCTTTAACGAGAAAAATTCCATTATTTTTGTATCTACTCCTGAACATGCTGGCCTTAAGCAGTCTCTCTTCCAGGTCTTTATAATCCAGCTGTCAGATCCTACAACAAAAGCTATTCCATATACAAGCTGTTCCTGGAGCTATTTTTGATCTTTTTATCAAGAATTAGGTAAGTCAGCTATGCAGTGCAATAGTCTACAGCATCCAAAATATCAGCACCGTTATTTTGAAGATGTTTTAATTTTTCCCTTGAGGGAAAAAAAGTCAAAGAAATGTATTAAGACTGCACCAGAACTGTTGACACACTGCAGTCTGTAAAATATATGCTTGGAAAATCCTTGTGGCAACTGAAATAAAATAAAATCAAATCATTATAGCTAGGCAAGAGGAACACACACACATTAGTTTTCCTCAAGTTTTCAGCCATACAGCTAGCTACACATAAGAGCAGCCTCCAAAGAATGTCTGGATTTCCATATATGTTCTGCATTACTATTTCCCTCCATTAGGATAACAAATGCCATAGTCCAAATCTTTTATGTCACTCTTACAATAAAAAGACAGAACTGCTAAGCAGAGAGACAGTTTAAATTAGTGCAACCTATTTCTATCCATCTCATCTGAGCAGTTCTGAGGTTTGTGGTAATGCCTAACAACCAACCAACCAAGAGCACTGCTGGACTGTATAAGCTGAGGTAGCTGGCACAGGCTGATCTCCAGAAATCAGTGCTCAGAATCACCTTAGTCCAAGGCTCTGCCTACCACTTCTTTGTTCCTAGGAAAACCGGTATTCTTCATGGGCTTTACAAAAGAATCACAATTCGTTCTGGATAAAGATTCAAACCGTGTGGAAATTACACTCGAAGAAAAATATTACAGATTGTGCATTTATTTTCATTTCTGAACCGCTGGCATATATTAGTCAGACCTTTCTGCACCTTCCTAACATCCTTATTCGAAAAATTAGTCAATAACTACTTAAACACACAGTTTCTATGCATGGATACCTGCCAGGTACCATCAAGCTAATGTCCATAGTTCAATCAACTATGAGCTGAATTTTTAAAATCAGTCTTCTAAGCTTTTTCTCTTTGCATGTCTAGAAGTGCATTTACCAGTCTAAATCCACCCAAAATAATTTGAGATTTTCTGCTTCAATTATACTTTAAAGAAAGTAACTACCTAGGCTGATGGCTTAAAAAATTGTAGAGAAGTTCTAGGCTTGCGAGAATCCGGCAACTATCCATGAAAACAGCTGTCAGTTCAAGAATACAAACACACATTTTTATATAAAAACATACCACTGGCACCTCAGGACTAGAAAATGGAGAGCTCTCAAAAGAATGATTTTCTTTGTCCAGGGAATCATCTTCATCATCATTTTTATGTGCAAACTTCTGCTTTAGAGCATGAGTTAGTAGAGCAACCGGATCCCAATCTGAACTTTGCCTCTTTTTAGGTCTAGAAAGAGGAGTACCTCCAGGAGACCTACGAACAAAGAAAAAAAAATTACTCTCTCCTGACCCTAATCCTGTGCTGAGTGATCCAAAATCAAGACACAAGTTCTGCAAACACCCTATCCTATAAATAATGCTGCTATAACTTTAAAGCAATTCATCAAATACAACTGATGCAATTACACCCAACAAACTGTCAGCCACATTCTTAGCCTGAAAACACAACTTGATGCTGTTACAGGAAGAAAAAATGGAGTAAATCGACACAAAGTGTTAAAGTACTGCAAATAAATAATGAGCAAAAAAAAGGGAAAAATTGTGGTTTTTATACCAAGTCATTTATAAGTTATAATGAAGCATGTTAATGGGAATGTCCCATTAACATTAAAGTATTTCATAATCACTGTGAACACAATTTGATTTAAATTTTATTCATTTTAGGTTCATTTAAATTCAAAAATGAAAACGGCACCTACACTCCAAAACCTACCATAAATGTGGAAGCGAGTGACTAGTCCAAGACAATAAATCGTAAGAAGACTTTCTAACCATTGAAATATCTGGGGGGAGCAGGGTGGAAAAATCTAGAGCTCAGACTTCTGCTAGCAAAGTGCTGTCTCCAGGCTGGTGATAGGTACCTAATAATGCACACTGACAACACCAAGTTCTAAGCCTGGCAGTTACAGTAAACGTTGCTTAACACAAAACCTGAGAGGACTAAGTTCACACTTCCTATAAAAACAAGCCCTCAGAGCACTTGAACGATGTGTAAGATGGTGCTTGGGTGGTAGAAACTGGCATCTTTAGGCTTTTAATTTCTGAGAACAGAGGACTTCCCTTTGCAGTGCATGCACTAAACTATTGTAAGAAAGATTGTAACAATTTTGATCATCATTACTCCCCCCAAAAATATGAATTCATTACTCCGTTAAGTTCTACTTCAGAATACAGGTAGATGCCTAAATCCAGAAAGCATTTTGGATGTACAACCTACCACTTCCTGCTAATTATGCCCCTGCTCAACATGTTAAAACTGTCAACCTGAACATCTCATTTCCTTCACTCACCATACATGGAATTATATAGAACATACATAAAGGAACACACGAGTTTACCTAAGTGCACTTTATATTTGCTTTATTTACTGTGAGAATGCCATCAAAAGCATAAATACATGCTTTAGATTTGCATGTAAATTATTTGCCCAAGTTTTGTGCTACTTATTTTCAGGAATAAAGCTCACAGTTAAGAAAATGCTGAAATTAGAATGCAGTAAGTTTTGCCAAGTGACATTCTTCCCACATTATGAGCTTCAAGTATTCATTCTAGTCTCCGTTTCTCTTACTGTTTCTACCCAAGAAGCCCAGAAAAGAACTCTGAAGGTGTAATCTCTATTACATCTAGCATAGCAAAGACCAGAAGAGGTGTTCCAGTCTGTAGTAAAACATTTTTGTTACAAGTCAACTGCACTTAGCATCAAAACAGCTGACCACTAAAAATATTTATAATCCAACTTCACTATTGAAATACAAATTTATGAGACATTTTCAATAAATGATACAGCACGTGTTTTCGTTAACACCTCAAAGCTTGAACCAGGATATTTTGGGTACACTAACAGTAGTTTTCCAAAGTTTCCCCAAGGACTTGGCCTTTCACAGTGAATCCAGAAGGGTTATTTTTTCAGATCAATTTCCTGTGACTGTGCATGCAACCTTGTAAACCATCTCTCACCTCCCCACACCAACTTGAGATTTGCATACTAAAGCAGCAGAGTAGTTTTAAATGCTGTGATAGCCAGCATGTTTTAGATGCATTTAAAAGCCATGTCACAAGTATCTTACATTCCACACTGTGAACTCAGAAGTTGCCAACTTCAGTTTGTCAACAGTAGCTGCTCTTGAAATGATTGGTGTTCTCTGGTGCTACTGAAGCGCTGTTGATGCTTAGGCAGCCTCGGCTTGCTGAGATGCACATCCAATCCAACCTACCTCTCAACAGCTCGCAACTGAACTTTGTTTAGGTCTTTCAAAACATCCATCATACTGGGAATGTTCTTTGTCCTCTGATGATCAGTACTGTCAGCTGCAGCTGAATCACTGTTTCTTGCAGCTCGGCGTTGTTTTATAAGTTCCAGTGCAGAATTATTAGCATCAACACCAGATGGTGCACCAGAAGGAAGTGGAGGAGGCGAGGGAATCACAAAGTGTTTGTGAGAGACGGACAGCGGTGTAGAAGTCATGGCTGGCAGTGGGTAAAATCCATCTGGAGTGCTGAGTGCTTTAAAGGCTTCTGGATACAGTTAGAGAAGAAAAACAACATATATTAACATCTAGGATGAATCAGTTTTAAGTCAAGATAAGACTGCCCTCTGAAAGCACTTTCTTACACACCTTGCATATTACAACACAGAAGAACCAAATATAATACAAAGAACATTACTTCAAACCCACAAATTCAGAATACATGAAATAATGAATCTGAGGTGTCTTCTGCTGCTCTGATTTTCTCTACTTGTGTCTTCAATCTAGGCACTAGATAAATCAGCAAAGCAGCCTGTTGCTACATAGAGAGATCAATGGTCTAGAGGTTACAATAACCTGCATGAAGCAAAAGAACCACAAAACGTGTAAAACAGAATACTGAGTGCAATGGAGAACAGACAGAGGAAGATCCAACAGAAAAGCTGAATCACAGAAGTGCCTCACAATGACACACAAAAGTAACTACCTCGCAGCAGTCCAAGTATTTCAGCAACCACAGTGGGGTTGGTCTGCAAGTAAGACAATTGAGACTCAAAACTTTTAAGGGGAAGAAAAAGGTCACAAGATGGTAGTGCATATTGGAGACAAACTACCTAGGATGCATCTGTTTGTAGCACTTGTTTTTGTTAAAGCCCCAACCTGACTTAGAATACTTTCTCTACTCATTATTTTGATAACTTGTTAGAAACAAGTTATCAAAGCCCCAAAGGGACAATTAATAGTCTGTAACTTTTTTTAAACAGTTATTGGTAGCGTACAGATAGTGATGTTACTAAGTTCCTTCACTAACATGGAAAAGAGTACAAAGCTTAGGATCAATTGCATTTGAACTTGGCAAGCAGATGACAAAATAGAAGGGAGAAAGTGCACCAAATAGCAAAACAAAATATTATATTCAGTGAATTTAGTTGGTGTATCTTCAGATAGAAAAGTTAAAGATGTTCTCTACTGGTATCAGGCATGGCAAGCTCTAAAGCAAAAAAAAGGAACACTGGTTTGCTTCAAACCGGAAGGGCTTACGTGAAGGAGTGCTTCCCAAGGTCTGCACTGAAACAATTGCAGCAATCTGAGCACGAAGAAAGGTCAGCTCATCTTCAAGCGCAGAAATTTTCTGGAGTGCTGCTTGATCAACACTGTCTTTTTGTGCACTGTTTTTTGGAATGCTCTGTATTGAATCCGGAGCTGGATACAGGTCAAGAGGAGCTGTACTTTTCTCTTTTCTCCTCAATTCAGTCCTACAAAGCAAAAAAAGACATAGTTTCAAAAGGCTCAGCCAACAATGGAAACCTCAAAACTACTCGGGCTGTTCAAGCAAGTTACCGTTATTCAGCAAGACCGAACTTTTCAAACTATTTAAGGAAACTACACTTCTAACTACTCATAACTCTTAAAATGTTTCAAGTCTCCCTTTGCTCAAGTACAATGCAGATCCTTCCAAAGTCATCATAAGAATTAGTCAGATAATTCACTCAGGGATAATTAAACATCGTAAGTCATACAGTAGGATTGAGTTGTCATTATTCAATAACTATTAGACTGACACCGTAAAGTGTCTTTCCCTTCTCCCCACATGAATATGAAAGGCAGGAGAGTCAAAGAATAATGATCTCTGAATTAGGCTTCAGAAATTTTAGTCTTTTATCAAACTCTAAGATGAACACTGCAAGCAGCAAAGTACTTAAAATCTTTGAGAAAATGTACTCAACAATAATACAGTGTAATTACAGAAAAAGAATCTCATCTTCTGTAAGCTACTATAACCAAAGACAGCATTAGAAAATTGTGCTATATATCTCAGGTTTTAATTTAAAAAATTGTTTCAAGTCTGTGCCTGCAGAAATAAACTTAAAATACAAGTATATAAATGAACTACCAGAATTTCATCATGAAACATGGGAAGAAATTAAATTTACCTGATTCACTTAAGATGCACTAAGCTTTGATTGAAAAAAAGCCCAGACCTCTTCCCTTATTTTAAACATTCTTTTACTTCAAATCAGACCTGCAGCACTGCTTTCTGATTTGCCAAAAACCCCTTGCTATAAACACTCCTTGAGAAGGAAAAGATATCAACTAGAATAGCTGTTCTTGAAAAACATCCCACAGAGCCAGAAGAGGAGGAGGAGCAAAATATGGAAACAACAAAAGAATGAACTGTCATAGTTCTGTGAATCCGACCAGCTAAAGGGCAGCACGAGCAGGACAAAACATGCCAGGATTTTTTTGTTCTTTCAACAACGTTCTTCTTGTTCTTCTGGTATTTTACAGCTGTTACAAACAAACTGTAATAATTTAACAACAATGCCTCAGAGAAAGCATAACATGGAACACACTGTATTCAACTTCTCCAATGAAAAGTGTGTCATTTGAATTCATCAATTTCTTGTATTTTCATTACTGGCAAGCAGCACAAAGATCACAGACAAACAAATGCCAATATGAAGCAGAATTACATTGTCCTATACAGATGCAGTACAAGACAATACAAGTGTCCACATTTTAATCTTGCTTCTGGCTCTAACTCATCCTCTGATTTTGAACAGATCTTTAGAAGAACAGCAAGACAACTTTCTGTCTCCTCCAGTGGGGTGGGGGGAAGACAAAACCTGTATACTATTTGTGTCTGCAAATTCCTGGACAATTTTCATTTCACAGTACCTGAAATATTTTTTAATTTGTAAAAATATTTTCCTTCAGCCCTCTATAAAAGCTAGAAACATTTATATAAACTATATTCAAAATTATTTTAAATTTTTAAAATAATTATGTTTGGTTTTCCATCAAAGCAACCATCAAGGCTTACACATGGCATTGTAAATATCAAAGCCAGAAGGAGATATCTAAATATTTTTTTTTGTTTTCCCATTTATGAAGTTTATCAAAAAGGTTGTAAACTACAGGGATAAAGATAGGAATAATCTTACAGTATACTGCAACAACCAGCTCCCACCCTCATGAAATACTTTGTGCGTGAAAATCATTTAAAGTACCAGTAATGTACCTGACATACTACTATGAAGAAAAAAGAGAAGACTCAATTTCAGAAATCTTTCAGAAAAAAATGCTTTACATAGTAAGAATTTTCAAATAAGGAGGAAGTTCCCCCCCGCCCCAGCCCAAAATGTTTCCAGAAAAGGTTACGAAAAAAGAAAAACTAACTTAAACACAAAATCACACACCATAAAGGAGGCCAAAGTTATTTCTATTACTCTTTTTTACACTTTCACTTACCTAAGTCTAGTACATGCCTGTCCTTCATCACTTGCCACCCACAGGACATCAGCAAGCGATGGAGCCACAGGAGCTGGAGCTGCACTTTGTTCATCATAACCCGACGGATTTGGGTCTTGAGCAAACTAAAACCAAACAATGCCAAAAAAAAGTATGAAGGGAAACTAGATTCAGCACATACTGAAGGTTCTGCCTCACCAAAAGGAATTTTTAAACAGTACTATAAGGAAGTTGGAAACAGTGAGTAAAAGGGATGCAACACACAACTATACAAGCTAAAAGGAACAGAAAAGCTATCAGCAAATTAAGAAACAAGAAAACACAAACAGGTGAAGTATACATATGACAATAAATTGCTTACTTGAAAATAAGGTCTGGGGTAGGGCTCCAAGGAAAGAATTGTCCCAAGTCTACGGACAACACTTCGAGTAGATCCATATTCCTTTTTTTGGCAAACAGATGCGACCTAAAAATTGGAAAACCTTTGAATCTGAGAAGCAAAATCAAAGCCCTCAGTTCTTACAATCAAAGTTATTTAATTATTTCATGTTACAGGTAATTAAACATAAGGCAGTTTGGTTAACCTAACTTTTGAATGCTCTTCTCAAGCTGAAAGCTCAAAGAAGTCTACACTGGTATGACAGTGTCTAAACCACTGCCAAAATACAGAATATTTTTAAAGAGCACAAAGGCCGATATCTTGAGATACTGACAAAAGCATTCATTTAATTAACTACACGCATTTGTATAAGTCTTGGGAAAGAACAATTAGCAAAGAAGTGAAATAAATTTAACATACCTTGGCCTGATACTTCCTTATGACAGCATATAACTGCTGGAAATGCCTTCCTGATGAGACTGCTGAAGGAAGGCATGTTCCGAGTGTACGTCTGATACTGCTTCCAAACACGCGAGTTTCAAAAAACATGGCCTGCCAAAAAAACCAACAGCTTCCAACAAAGGAACCAGAAAGTAAATAGGACAGCTCGGCCAAATCAGCACTCCTGGAGACACTCTGGTCGTTTGCCATAAATAACGCCAGGATTGTCTCAGAACCTACAAGCTGCAGCAGTGCCTCATTGCTGACAGCCTCCACGAGGAGCTGCCCACGACCTCACGCTCCAACATCAGCCCCTGGCACTGCATCAGTGCGCTCTTTCAGCTTCCCACGCCGCACCTTTCCCAGGTCTCGAACACACAGGATTAACTACTGCTTGGGAAGGGGCACGTAGCCTTTTACTTAAAACAGCAAAGCACGAGCAACCAACACTACTGACTTTCTTACGCTCGGTTCAGGGCAAAAAGAGCCACTTTGACCGGCTTTGTCAGGGCAGTGGCCCCACGCGTCCTCACGTGCGGGCAGCGTGTTCCGACAAACCCGGCTGTGGGCAAGGAGGGCGCTGAAGCCGCCCCACCGCCAGCGGGGCCGACCCTCCCTCCCTCCCTCCGCCGAGCCACAGCGGCTGCAGGCGAGACGCCCGGCTGTCCGGGCGCAGGCAGCCCCCCGCGCCCCGCGGGGTCTCACGTGGTGGTGCGGCCAGCCGAGGAAGCGCAGCAGCCGCCGGAGGAGCTCCAGCACCAGCGCCATGGCGGGAGCAGCCGGCGGCAGCCGCCCAGCGCCGAAGCTGCCCAGCAGCAAAGCCGCCCGCGCCCACAGCGCCACCCGCGGCTGGGGGCGGGGCACCACGGCAGCTCCGCCAATAGGAAGGCGGCAGTGCCTGCGACAGAGCCAATGAGCGGCGAGGACGGGCGCGGCGCGGGGGCTGTCGGGAGGGAGAGGTTTGAACGCCGGCGCTGCCCGGGCCTGCTCCTCTCCCCTGGGAGAGCTCCCGGGAATGCGGGCGGGATGGCGGTCACAGCGCACCGCGGCCAGCTCCTAGGCCTGACTGATCAAGGTGTTGCACTCACGAGAAAACGTAGCTTCTGCGTCTGCGAAGGCAGAACACAGTAAGCACCAACAGAAGAAATGCACCAGGGCCTGTTAACTCGCTGAATTAATGGCAGGGAGCTAAACTGAGATGGTTTAGGTCTTCGATACAGCTAACTCGTAATGACTTCATTCAGAGACCGAAAACAAATGCGCTAAATATCCTCAACATAACAGCTGCCCAATGACACCTGACTGCACTGACTTCACTTCAAAACCTGGCTTTGGATTCTGCACTTGCTCTTTTATCTTGCACTACTTCCTTCATCTTTATAAGAAGGATTTCTGCTGTTTTCCTTAGAAACGTCGAAAACTTCAAGGAAGGTAGCAGTGCTAACAGCACTTCTCTACGAGAAGAAATACTGATGTCCTTTTCCTCCAGCTATGCAGTCAGTGTTTGGAGATAACCTTCCCTCGTCTGTGCAGTCGTGTTCCTACTGTCAGTACAGTAATTACTACAGCAGTACTGCTGGTTACTGTCATCCAGGACTTGTCAGGTGGATCCATTCTCTACGACCAAACACAAAGGAGGAGCAGTACTGGTAATACACTGTAGTAACAGCATAGAGCTGGTTCAGGGGACAAGCAAGGTTTAAGCTTGAGGAGAGGAAGGGCAGAACATTTTAAAGGGCTATTTTGGAAAACTGTACTACAGTGTAAGGCACTTGCCTTAAAAAGAAAAAAACCCCAGACTTCTCACCTACTCCTCCAACACCTTCTTACTAAAGAAGGGGAAGTGTCAACAGAATGGGATGGGAACAACACTACTGCAAAGCCAGGAAGAGGCAGGGTCTCACAAGCAACAGCAAAACTGAGGCAGTTTAGTTCCACTGCACCAGTAACCAGCTGCACTGGAAGTACAGCTCTGAACAGTACAGAAGGGACCTGCAGGATCTTCTGAACAAAAGCATCTTGTGATAGGCCAGCTTTAGGAAACAAGAAGTGACACAGGGCTCAAGGCTTAATGCTGCAGCCATCACCTCTGGAGCTGAGCCAACGCTCAGGAACAGCTCTCTCCTTTTAAAAGCACTAGCAAAACAAATGCAGGAAAGCTTTACTCTTATGTAGCTGCCCACTGTTACAGTAATGCTGATTGTTCCTGGGAGGAAAGAGGATGTGAGATTTAATTCCAAACCAAGAAACTAAATGCACACTGTACTAACAGTACAGCTACTGGATTCCAGGTTGGTTGGTGGTCTTTTTTTTTTGCCTAGTGAAATGTACGCCTGACTTTATCTGAACTGCAGGGATAACTTCAAACTCTGTGAGTCCACTTCATCTCTGTGTGGTGTCCTTAAAAAGTGCTTCATTGCTGAAAAGGAGTGAGTCAGAATGAATAAATGAATTCAAAAGGTAGTTAAACACTTTATACCAGCATGTCTACACTTTCTTTCCCCTGTACCATCAAAGATGGTCTTTACCTTTCAACAAGAGAAATGCAAAGTGCACTGAAATTCCATTCACAGTTCATGCAACTACCTTAGTAGCACCAAGTGAAAAACCTCAAAAAATGTTTTTTCCTATCACTATAGTGAAAATTCACTATTCATGTCAAAAGACTAGTAAGTGCTGAAGCACTGGATTTGGATTTATTAAAAAAGTAATCTCCACTCCCACTTTGTTTCTTACAGATCTCTCACAGACTGCAACTTGCATCTTTGACTACGTTATCTCTTAATTTGAATTAATTTATTTCAAGAAACGGTAATGGCTGTCATCATGTGTTCTGTAATCAAGTTACATTTCTGATAAACTACAATGAAATTAGGGATTGCAAAAAATAGCTTTTTCTGATGTAAACTACAGGGAGGTTTGTAGGATGAAATGCCATTACCAAAGCAATCTCTACCAGATCTCCCTGGACATTCAGCTGAAGTACAAAATTTAAATCTGCCTCATCTTGTAGGAATTACACTGCTTTATGACACACAACACACACAACAACACTTTCAGCTTGACCTAAATGATACAAATTACCCGGTCTAAGGTCATGGCAGCTCAAGCGTATCTTGGTCCTCTTAGTTTCAGACTAATGTTTAATTTTACTTCATTAGGACAGACTGAGACCCTGATGTCTAGTTTGCTTTGTTCCCCTTTTTGCTTATTCTGATATACACTAAGTCTGTGTGAGTTTTGCTGAAAAGTCCAAAGAATACTCAGTTTACCATTTCAAACAGCTATTAAAAGATGCACTGTACGTGTAAAAGCACATCTTGCAACAACAGTATAGTTAGCCTAAACTTTATAAAACATAAAGCAGGAATGACCCCTTAACCAAGTATTATTCCTATTTGCCTTTGTACACAGCTGCTGGCAAACTAGTACAACCTAAAACATAGTTTCTTCACCTACAGTTAGGATTACTGACAGTACTATGTTTTCCTGCCTTCTAGTGTTTAATTTGGATAGGGTAGATGTTAACTGCTCCCTAACACTACAGCAACTAAGAGGGCATACATTACACAGGTATTTAATAAAAACACTCTATCAAAGCTTTTCCTTTTCTTTTTTTTTCTGCTTTTAAAGGTATTATACCATTCCAAGGGGTGACTAAGAACAACTACACTTTTAACTCCACATAACATTAAGATTTAGTTTATCTACAGCATTTTGAGAAAGAAAAAGTAATCATCTTGTATTAGAATGTCCTTGTCCTGGTAATTCAAGTAAGTTACTGTCATCCTTAACATTCTAGAGGTTAAGTGTGTACCTACTGCTAAAACTAAGATTGTGAATATGTTATTTTTGTTTAAAAAAAAAAAAGAAAAAAAAAAGACTAACATCTGCACTTTGGCTACAAAAATTCTTGCAGCACAACTGTTAGAAATCAGTGTTGAAGAAAGTAAGATTCATTTCTCACACTTCTGGCGTATATGAACTACCTTTACCAACTCAAGTTTTAACATATCTTGCTTTATTTTTTCAGGGATTTTTGTGGTGTGTTGTTTCATTTCTCTCCTCCCACCTACCCCTGCCCTGCCCTCTCATTTTAACTTAGATGCTGTACATGTGATTGACTCACTCTTGCCAGATTACATACCCGGAGAGAAAAGCCCACATAGACAAATTAAAGAGGCAATTCTAACAAACTGTAAAAGAAATTGCTAAAAAAGAAGCTAGATCGATACTGCCACCAATTTAACTTAAGTGTTCTGCTGATGACTAAGCTATCAAAGAATATACTTGAAACCCACTGTAGTCTTTATATGCATGTGTATTTCTTAGGCTACTAATGAAGAGTGACAATTTCACTGCTTAAGTAAAATTCTTGCTGCACTCTTGCAGAGTGGAAGAAAAATCCAGGTTTATCACTATGTAAATATGATTCTCATGAACTAACATACAATCAGCATTTTGCACAACTGTTTGTACTTACACTGTGACTGGATAACTACCCTTAATTACAATTCTTACATAAAGGCAATAGAGAAGTAATGATCAGTAAAAAATGCTGCTCCAAGATTTCAGGTGTGCAGAGCTGTAAGTTTACTTCAGAATAAAACACAGACATAGGGGAGAATCAAAACTTTTAGAGTTGTACTTGACCATATATTTGGACAAAGCAGAATTACACTGCATATAACAAACAGTAAAATTTCTTAAAAGTTGTTACAAATATTTTACTTTCTACCTGTACGATCATTAACATAGTTTACTAGATCATGATTTTTTCTAAAGGCTTAAAACAAAAACAATCTCTCTAAACTACTTTCCAACAGTAAAATTTAAGTAAAATGCTTACATTCATTTGACAACAAAAAAACATATTAAAAATGTTGTGTGGGTGGTGCAAGAGCTGCTCTTTCAGCTACAACTTTCTTCCAGGTTATTCCTGTGGAAAGAAAGAAAACAATCTTGTTGTAAACTGTTAATAATCAAACTCCAGAACCTTTTAAAGTGAACCCTACGTGCATCCAATTACTTTGCATATTGCAAGATGAACTGTCTAATCTGCAATTCACTGAATGATTTACCTTTTCCTCTTTGCGTCTGTCCTTTTCTTCATTATTCTCAATTGTTTCTTCTTCATCTTCCACAATCCCATCCCCTTGGTATTTGTCATGTGTCCACTTCGGACTGCTACCTGACTTTTTGAAGTTAAAACGCCCTCTGCCACGCTGGAAAGTACCACGGCCTCTTCCTCTTTTGGCCCAGTAATCCACACCATCATCTCTGTCATCATGCTACAGTAACACGAGACAAAGAGTAAGGTTAGACACCGCTTAAATGTACCTCTTAATGTTAGTACTCTAAAGCAAATGTATAAAACAATGTAACTGTTTAAAAGTTCTCTTCAGATCATAATTGTGAGGTATATTCTTAAAAGGCATGATGCTGTAACTAAAACCACAACAATAAAGTTTTTTTAAGAGCTCTTATTTGCTGCGGGTCTACTCAAACGTTAGTAACAAATCACTTGTCTGTAACTTATACTCAGTCAGAATTAAGAATTACTAGTTCTGAGGGGGAAAAAATGCTACTTTAAAAGAAGAAGCTCTAGGGAAGTGCTAGGACTTTTTAAAACTACTTTTACTTCAGCATAGGGGGAGTTCTTTATACTTCACAGGAAGAGGTAACTGAAGGCAGTTTTCAGAAAACCTGCCTCACCTGCACAGCGTAGGGCAAATTAAGTTTAAACTGTTTAAATCTAACATTAACAAACAATAGTTGAGTTTCTCTGGTTAATAAGCCTAAAGTTTGCTGTCTTGCTACCAAATACAGCCTTACATAGTCTGGTAAGTTCTGACAATCATTTCATGAACTGCATGAAATCTACAGACTATTATTTAATATAAAAAAAGTTTATATTTAGAACGGTGAGGTACACTTGCTACAACATACTTTTTTTTTACTTGTGATTTGGAAAGAAGTCTGAACTATTAAACATACATCACACCCTTATAATGCAGTTTAATTACACAGAAGTAATTGAAGGGTGGCTTATTTAAAATATTTTTAGAAATTCAAGTTTAATAGCTACAATTGATTGTTCTAGTATCATGAACAGATTATCACATCTCTGTTTACAGATCAGAAAAGTTTAGATATGTGTAGAAAGACAGAGAACTCCTTACACAAATAGCCAAATTGTGACTGCATTATTTCTTAGTTATCTGTTAACATATCTGACAAGCTATAATGCTATAGGAGAAGATCTCATCTTCACTACTTATCATTTTTCAACGATGAAACAATATCCTTCAAAGTTTGCATTGTTAAGGAAATAACTGGAGCAGAGGCCACGCATTCATTGTACTACACTACTTAGAGTGGTTACATCAAGGGTCCTCCTTTCATAACCCAGATGGGAAAAAGGCATCAAAACTGTGGTGATTTTCTTATGACTATCACAATACTCAGCTAAGAGCAGAAAACCGCTCGTAACAGAGTCTGCCTATGTACATCCACAAATACTGTCAGCTTTTCCTGATCTTCCACTTTTGCAGACTTCCAGACCAATCTAAGACAAATCTCAAATGTCATGCAGATATAAATCCAGGAAAACACAGCACAAGTCTTTTTGGTTTAAAGTTTGGTTTGAATAAATTTTGTCTGAACCTGCCTTCTTCCACACTCCCTGATGAAAGTTTTAGTGACAAATTCCATGTCAGGCCTCAGTTATTGCCAGCCTGCTGCAGAAAGATGAAAGATATGCAGAACTAACCACTACAACCACCTTGATACTCTCAGTTACTGTAGTCCCTGTCCATACATGCATGCTACTTCTACGCTTGTAGAAAGTTTGAAAAAACAAAAGCATGCATAAGACATTGAGTTCTCCACACCCACCAAGAAGTATTTCTTGCTTTTTGGGGTATATTCAGGATCCCATTCCTCTTCCTTCGGTCTCTTCTGAAAAGTAGTATTTGAGTTGCTGGGACCAGTATTTGTTCCAGCAAAGACTCCTCTGGCTCTTCCTCTGCCCCTAATTCGAAACTGATTAACCAAGATGTCATTTAATCCATTTACATAACACCACAAAGTAGAGTTCAAGTTCTCTATTACTGAAAATACTCTTTCTGTGCTTGATTACAGTATCTGCAAGTGGAAAATCATTTTCAAATTCACACACTACCTTAAGTAATATATTCGAGCATTCATTTTGATATGATGACTCTATTAAACTTAACTGAAACACATTTGAGTTCTTAGCATAAATTCACCCACAACCACTGAAAAGAAATTTGACTGCTAGTAAACCAGTGTGTTGGAACAAAAGGTCACAAGAAGCTTCTGAAGCTGTTCACAGACAAAAACCCAAGAGGAAAACTAGACTGAAACAGGGACAAAACTGTTGGGGGGAAAAGAAAGGTCATTTATGGAGTCAACTGTATCAGTTACGACAAGGTGATTGCAGAATACATACTAACAGTGCAGTTTTCAAAGGAGTACATCCACTGTGTTTACTCAAACATTTTTATCTGACATTCAAAAATGTACCTTAGGCCAAATTACATTTCAAATGAGTAAATTCTTTACTCAGGAAAAAATCAATAGTATGTACTGTGCAGAGCAGCAATGCTTGAACTGAAAAAGAGTGTCTTAAATGTTCTTTATAATGAATTACTGGGGTTTTAAAATGTTAGGCTAGAAAGTCTCACAGCAAAAAACCACCCTTAACTCAGAATACACTAAGTAGTAATGTATACAGTTATCTCAGCATGTAAATACTTAGCTTGTAGAAAACATTAAATGAGTTTATATCCTTCACCCAAGGGGAGAAAAAGGTTAGTTTGGGAAGATAAGACTGCTAAAAACTGCAGCTACTACAGAACACAATTTCCATTAAATAACCTACTTAAAAACCCAGAACTGCATCTTCAGAGTAATAGTGCAAAAACATGACTGGAAACTAATTTATTTGTTAAAAATAAGCATGTTTCATAAACATAGATCAAAAAATGTATATAATTAACTAACTCAAAAGATAAGTATTATGCATACTTAGTTCCACAAAGCTCCAAAACTTTTGATGCAGAATTTATGCTGGATAGATTTAAAATTACTCTGAAATCAAACAGACTGAAAAACAGTCTGTAGAAGGCTCATAAGACCTATCCAATACTCTGGAGGGAAAAAAAAAACAAAAAAAAACCAAACCAAATAATTGTTTGAAGAGTCATTTGGAAAGCAAGAGACTAACTGTACAAGGGCAGAAATATGACATGCTTTATTTCCAACAGCTTTACAAAGTTAGGGCACAACAAACAGTAACCTGGAGGGAGGGGCAGGGGGCAGACAGAATTATGACAGGATTAAAAATGAGGAAAAAAAAAAGGTATCAGCATTTCCTGGTATTCAGTCCTGTGATCAGACTCCCTTTAAGAAAAACACCTACACTTCCCCTCATCATTTTATTAATGCTTCCCCTACCAAATAATCTTTCAGGTAAAGAACTATAAGACATAAAATCTACTATGGTGTTATCTTCATGAGCTTGCTTATTACAAAGGCCACCACAAAAAAAGACAAGAGTTTATTTTCTCTATAAAACTCACTTTAAACAGAGCTGCTACACAGAATTCTTTCAGATATGGATATTAATGACATTGCCATTGAAAAATTCTACTTATCCTTATTTCTCTGTTCATATTTCAAAACTATTCATGAAGCTTATGTATGAGAAGCCTAGAATCCAACAGAATTGTGTGTCAGCCAAAGTTAGTGAAAAACCATTGCAGATTTAACACTAGCTTGCTGGACAGGGGAGATGTTACATTCTCCAAGGTTTCCTGTTAGAAGGATTCACAACTAAAGCTTTTTATTTACTCCAAAAGCAAAGCAGTATTCACTGGAATGCAGCCACTATTAGCCTGTATTTATAGACACATTCCTACGCTACCTGGTCTGTATTTTTTGGTACTATCCAAGATGTACCCCTAAAGAGGAGATCTGAGTCAGCACGGTTGGCCTATTTAGATTCACCTGCTCAGACACTTTGTTCCAAAAGCCTGTGTGTGACCATGAACATTGTTAGGGAACATTAACGTGCTATCACTGCACAGACAGAACTGGCAGTCACTAGCAATTAAATAAGGAGAAATCTGTTAAATTTCCAGTTCACATCTACCTCAAGTGCATCTAAAGTAGCATCTCTTTCACA
Organism: Eulacestoma nigropectus; assembly: GCA_013397775.1. Lineage (NCBI taxonomy): Eukaryota > Metazoa > Chordata > Aves > Passeriformes > Eulacestoma > Eulacestoma nigropectus. Next base: position 657,078 of record VZTE01000952.1, on the reverse strand, counting down.
ATACATACAATCTGGTTTTATAAAGCAGGAAGGCTTCAACCAACTATGACTTGTCTCCCACTAAATCTCTTTAAGAGGAGATGGGAGTTTTGAGCTCCTGTTTTGTTTGTGCCATTATTTTATACAGCTAGAAATTGTGCTGATAGTCATATTTGATGCCTACACCATCCAGGAATTTATATACTTATGCCACATAGTTCCATAGCATAACTATATTAAAAAAAATAAGAAGAAAGGAGGAAATGATGCACTTTTAGTGTTAGAAATTTAGAACTTTGAATCTTCCTCTACGTAGCAACAGTTTTCTAGATGGAAGATTCAAGCCTCAAGTGTTGGCACATGCCACATGCATTTCAGACACTCTTACATGTAGTTCAAAACGTATTTTATGCATGACTAAACGTTTATACCAAACAATGCATTTTGGCATTGTTTGATCTTAATTACAGGCTACATTAAGGAATTATTGTTGAAGTATGACATTACTCCTACTTATTATGTAAAACAGTTTTTCCCAACCTACATGGAACTTGCACTTTTTTGTGTGTTTAGCTATGGTTTGGAGGTCTGTTTTGCTGTGGTCTTTGGGGGGTGGGTGTGTGGTGTCTATTTGTGGGTTGTCTTTTTTTCTTTTGGTTTGAGTTGTAGGGTGTTTTTAAGTGCTCCTTGTCTTTTTCAAGGCCTCCTTTATTGATTCCTAGTTTTTCCTAATGGTTCTACATTTCCCAATTATGTATCAATAATTACATTAACATGGAATCTGAAAGTTTAAGATTTTTCTGAAGACTATAGTGGTCAATGTGCCACTTTCCAAATCACAATGCTTAAATATATTCCAGAGGTAAATCAATGAGCTTTCATGCTTAGTGGCTAGTCCAAGCCAGAGAAACACAAGAATAACAAGTATACCAACTCCTCAGCACAGCTGTTTCAAGTTTGACATAGATTTTTAATTATGTGCCATTCTCTATTTAACAAGTTGCAGGCATTACACACAAAGGAGGGCAAAATAAAACCCAAAGTGAGAGGGAAAACCAGAAGCTGCAGGGAGCTAAGAGGTAACAGGACCCAAGATTTAAAATTTACAGAAGAGTAAATTTTCAGATCCTGTTAGGAAACAGCATTATTACAGAAGAGCAAGGAATAATCAAGAAATAATTTTCCCCAGCCTTATGCTAGGATCTCTAATGTCATGCTAATGCATATTTACGTATCATTTAACTGCTACTGGGGAGGGTTGGGGAAAAAAAAAGAGACTTACTATTTCAGGTTTGGGACATCACATAAAGAACTCAAGAGTAAGTCCAGCCTAACATGAATCACTGCAACATTTTCTTTGTTACACTATTACCATTGGTGAAGTGTTCATAATCTGGGGGAAGAATAGGAGAAAAACTTACAAAGGTGCCTCTTGGCCTGTTGACTCCTGCAAAACCGGAGTATTCTTTCTGTTCATGGTGGGTTTTGAACTCTTCATCTCTTTCTTTCTTGCAATCCTTTTCTTCTCGAGAACTGGATGAGGAAGAAGATGGGGAGGAAGATGGGGAGGACCGTGCACGGTCTTGGTCTCTTTTTTGTTTACTGAAAAATAAAAAAATACACTATGTGCTATTTTAAACATACTAGATAGTCTGTAACATGCTATACTAAACCGGGTCTCTATATTTTATGAAAAGCTAACCCCCGTCTGGTTATAAAGTCACACGTTACATATTTGAGACATTAAGGCGAAGTCTATTTCCACTTTCCAGCCTCCTCTGACACATTTAAGTGCACTAAGTGCATATTACTGCTGGTGAGTTGGAAAGCAGCAGTCTGCAAACTGTAAAATACAGCTTTTCTAGATTTTGATGCCATGTAGAGATTCTGTTACTTTTAACATCTGCCTTTCTTCTGAGGCAGAAAAACAGAAGTTAAAGGGAAAAAACCCTCAAGGTAAACATTTACAGTAACTTGACACAGTTCAGTTTGCACACTGTTGAGAGGTATGGTATGGGCTTCCCTACATAGATGGCTGTAGGGAAATTAGCCAGTGGAAGAAAATGTGGATACCAAAGTCAAAGTAAATGGGAAACAGGAAGCGTAAGTAAGAATTCACTTTACATACAGTACAAAGCAGGGAAAAAACTCCTACAGCGAAATTTTTAGTAACCCCATAGTGGTATTAACTTGACCCAATTTACAAGATCTTAACATTCTATTCAAAGAAAGGTTATACCTGAAGTAATTCTTACCACTTCTACACAGTATCCACTGAGATATGCTAACATTTTTTTCTTAAAACAGCCCACTGGCTTTAGACAAAAATTTTAAAATTCCCCTTCTCACCCATGTTAAAACCTAAGTATCAGTAAAATTGTCATACTCTGGGTGTTATGAGTTGAAAAAGTGCGGAATCAAGCATAACGAACCAAAGTTCTTACACAAACTGTTTATAGAAATGTACTGCATTGAAGTCCAACCTCCTGATGTAGCCTGGATAATAGGACAGATTAATTTGTCATTTTTTTTTTCAGTGTTAGCTTGCTATTCCAAAGTTTTTGTCCTCATCCACCATAAGCCGTGTAAAAGACAGATAATACATATTTGCTGTAAAACAAATAATTTTAATTGTTTAAAATTAAATGTTCCATTATACATTGAAAATTGAAAGCAATTAAGCTTACAATTACAAAAGACTAATTAGAAGCTAAAATCCTCTATAGGGACTTCAAATATTTACCTGTCATCTTTGTAAGATTTGTAATCCTTGTAATCTTTTGGAGTTTTCTCCTGCTTTCTTGACCCACTGGATTCTCTGGAACCCTTTGAGTCTCCTCGTTCTTTACTTCGTTCTTTTCTACGTCGGTCAATGTCATGCCGAAGATCAGCAGAATCACACCTTAATTTTTTATCTCCCTGTAAACAAATACGTATTTTGGAATGAAATATTGAAATAAAATATCAAGAGAATCTCAGTGAAAAGGCAAGTTGTGCATCAATTAAAATAAAAAGATACAATTTACCTATTTTTCAACAAACTTCAGCACACAAATTGACTTTGCCCTTTACAAGCAATGGCTACATCTAAAAAAAGAACAGCTGAGAATTTCAATTTCAAACAAGCATTCTCATCAAGCCAATTGGTGTCTACTTTTTGATGATACAGACCACAATACATAGTTTGGGGAGATAATTAAGTACTCATTTCTTCTGGTGAATTGTTTTCAAAGAGAGCACAAGCACCTCTGCAGTTCAACCACACTACTCACTGACCATCTTCGTACTTCCCTCTGCCCCAAACCTATTCTTTGTCCTTGGGCAGCTTAGTGGGCAAGAAACACGCAAGAAGAAAGGAAGCAAGGGAGAAGACTTGACCTTACATACCATGTTATTAATATAGCAAAATCATGCTACCTAAACTAGCTTCTTGGTAACATGTTTTACTCAAAGGAAAAAGAATTCTAAATGCAAGTACTCCAGGTGCAATAAATACAAATTATTTTTGTATTTTTATAAAGAAAACACAAAGATGAAGTTGAGATTTAAAGGGAGACTGAGTTCAGTAAGTTTAGAAGCATAGATAGGACATTTACTTAGAACCTACTTTTTGACCTTCTTCTTTAAAGACTCTCTCTTCACCTGCTAAACGGGTATGCTTCCTCAGGGTACTTGGAGAGATGTCAATCCTCCTAAATGTAAAATAAAAGCAGTGTCTTGCCATACATGTACATGACTTTTAACAGCCTCAGACATTTCATATCAACAGAAAACTGACAAACAAAGCATTTTTGCAGCAGAATAAACTTTTTGCATTACTAAACCTCATCATCAGAATACAGAAGCAGACTAAAAATTAAAAATCATTGTTCTGTTCTGTGTGAAGTATACTAAAAACACAAATACAGAAAATAGGCAGACTGATGTTTCACATTTTAAGTATAGCTTGGAAGATAGAAAAAATGTTTAATGCTTCATTTCAAAAGGATCAGTATATGTAGCCAGCTGAAAGCCCACCCCCTCCAAGAAACCATCAGTACCTATGATAGGTTGCTGTAAAGTCTAAAGTTCTTAACAAGAAAACTTGTAAAGTTGGATACTGTAGCCTCACATGCAACACAAATATAGTACACTGCATCATAAAACTAGAGCACATGATCAGACACTACATCTGCATGCCTACCTTCTTACCTTTTAGATTCTCAGATTTTTCAAAAAACTGCTGTAAATTAACACACACAAAAACTAAAGTAGTATGAGATGGAACATTTCACACTGAAGAAGAAAGATGCATGTACAGGGCTTCTTTTCATCTTCAAGACATATGCCCCTCAATATTTGAGCACTGCATGTGAGAAAAGTAAATATATCCCAAATGAGATACAGAGGTAGAGAAGACATCTGTCACAAAACCACAGATGAAGCCAGACCTGACTCAGATGAGTTCTCTTTTATAGAAGGGTTTTTTGTATTTTGTAATCATACAAATTACCTCATACAGATTAGAAAAAGTATTTTGGGTTCTCAAAAGAAATATTAGAAGACATTATTTGAAACACAAAGCATCTGCATACACAGTTAACATATACCTATGAATTTCTGGGCTCTTTTGTCGGGTGCAGTGTTCCTCAGTTGCTTTTTGATACGCAGTGAACCTCTCATTTAGGGTCATTCCAGCTGACTTGAAGTATTGCTCTGTTGGTTACAATAGAAAAAACACTGTTTCATTAGTTTAATTCAAGTGACACATATTTTACTCCTGACAGAAAGGCAAGTAGCAGGCAAAACCCACAGTCTTTTCAATAAATTTATCAGGACAAGCAAATGTGGCGTTTTCCCTATTTTTACACACTCTGTAACCCAACCAAAATAACAGTGCACAGCATCACTACAAGTCTACTATGCCATGACTGTATCACATCTAATTCAAGCATCATTTACTGATTGGACTTGCTTATTTTCAATGACGTTTTCCTCTAACGAGACAGAAAGAGCAATTTCTTAAACAGTTTTTTTATGCTTTTCCCACAAGAGAAAGTGAAATTACTTTTAAGTCATGATTACTTGCAGCAAGTACATTTTACCATCCATCTCATCTTTAACTTAAAGTAAGAATTAGTGAAAACATTTAACACTGCGATACTACATGAATGACCTAACAAGTCTGTTCTTAAAGGAATACAATTTCCTAATTGGAAGTTGTGATGATAAACAATTAACACACCTATGCATAAATAAATTCATTTAAGCATCTGGCATCTTGGCAAACTTGACAACTTCTATGACAAATTTTCTCCTTCCTTCAGAGACAGTTAAATTAGCCACAGCAAAACTCAGTTTTTAAACCAGCTCAACAAATGTGTTTAAATGTAATATAGAAATACATAAAGTCATGAGCTATGAAATGTTACATATGAAGCAAGCTATCTGCTTAACAGGTCAACATACATCTGTATCAACTTACCGCCCGGCATCCAGCATTTGTCTCATAACCAACCATTAAAACTTGAAACGGCCACTACAAGGGTAGTGCCTCAATCATAATTCCATCAAACACAGGAATTTGAGCTAGCAATTCTGTTTTTATGCCATTTTTGCCAGGAAGACAGAAGGTTCAACTTTGCCTGTTTGGCATCTGTATCTTTCAACAGCTATTTTACTTTTGTAACATGGATTTTGCCATTTCAAAACACATTCCAGGACCTAGTTACAATGAAAAAGAAAACATCACTGGGCATTTTCAGCTCTACATTAATAAAGAGCTGTTCAGACTGGTCGCATCACACCAATAATGAACATAACTTCAGTTTGTCAAAAAAGTTACAAAAATTCTGATCACAGACCACAGTAAATCTGAAACTTAAAAGAGATGTTCTGCTTTCAAAAACAACCGTAACTATTCTAGTAGTACATATTCTAGTAACTTGACCAGACAGGCTGTTAAATTTATCAGATATTCAACATACAAAAATTTACAGAAAAAGTCTATTCTGTGATCAACATGTGAGAGTTCCAGAAGTATTATTTTCACCTACAGCTATGTATGTACCATATAAGCAAAAATTTACAGAAGCTCTCACTGGATTGAGTCTTACATTTCTTTATGTATCAATAAACAGATATGTTCACAACAAATCATTATACACTAAACAGGTATGCCAATAATTTTTTTTAGATAATACATTATCATAGTCCATTACTGTTGACTATTACTTTATAAGTAATTCAATAAGAAGGAAACCATTTTGCCTTAGTAATCTGAATTATGTCAATGAAATGAGATTTTTAACTGAACTTCAGCACACATTTCTAGCACGCAAATCTCAGCAATTTTAGAAGCTAAAACACCTTAAAAACAATGCTTACAGATAGATTCATTGAAACTGGTACCTAATTAAGTATTTCCACATTTCCCCTTTATTATGATGATACGGCAAAATTACTTTCACCAGCTTTGTATTATCTCAGTTACATTTAACACAACAGCAAGACAACAGTCCAGTGAAATAAAGCAAATGCTATAGAAAAAAAAGCATTTAAAGAACACTCCAGACATCCCCAGGGGATTTTAGGAATTATCTATTTTCCCATCAAAAAACTTCAGAGGATATATGACCTAAGTGAAATATATCTACTTTGATGGTCTAGGTTTGGATTTCAGTGGTTTTCGGGGAGGACTTTCGTTGTGCTTGGTTTGTCGAGGGTTTTTCTTGGTGTTTATAGAAAACAGCCACTACTGCTACACGAGAAAATAATTAGTGTATAACTCATTTAATGGAGGTTTATTTAGCCACTCCCAAGTTTCTGTAAGTCAAATTCCTGAAAATACTGTCATATAGGAATAAAACATTATCACCATAAACTACCATTTAACATACAATTTTTCTTAAATCTTACTGAGAAAAAAACCCCCTTCTATTAAGAATCTGGAAATGAGCTCTAAGATGCTCCAAAAGGAATGCCATTGTATTTACAGTCAAAAGACATCTGTCAACCCACACTGCAACATTTAATATAAAATTGTATGTTAGAGTCATTAAAATAGAATTAGAAAAATTGACCAGCGTAGTATGTTTAAACTACACTGCAGAAATTCAAACTTTCTATGCTACCTAGGCTCAAAAATTTATGGCGAAACATAGAATACCTACTATTATACTCTGCACTGCTTGTGGGTTTTTTGTCCTAGTTTCTGTGGCTATTATTTTTCTAATAATTTTCATGCATACCTCAACAGGAAGAAAGTCTGGCTAAGCCAACATTAGAAGAGGCCTGAAATTTTCCCATACTGGAAACAGCAAATAGGCTTAAACTTGTCAGACACGTACGTATCCAGTACAATAAATTAAATACATACCTTTGACATGGTGAACCAAGGACACAATGTGCTGAATAAATGACTCTGATGTGCTTTTGCTGGCCTGTGGCAACTTAATGTGGTCAAAGATGGATCGGAACTCTTGCTCCTTCTTGACGGAATGGACAAGTGTGCTAGCAAGCAGCCTGTCTTTAGTCAAGGAAGCAGGTCTAAAATGCATCAACAACAAAAGAGACACACAAAAAGAAACCACTAGTTTAAATAAATACGAACACTGCAGGCAGCTGGAGAACCACACTGTAAAGTCGAATAATTTACCTATTGGAATCATCAAGAGGTACTGGTGCCATTTTGAGTTTAACTTCAGGACGATGGGAGTCACTGGCTATCATTTTGATCCTAAGTGGGCTCTCCTCTCTGAAGGTGGATTTTTCTCTCGCATCCAGATTCTTGTGTAGAGGAGGACTGTAATCAAAGAGTTCTTTGAGCTTTTCAGACTTTACCTGCTCAGGTGACTGAGTTTCTTTCTTCATCATTAGTCTCTCAGAACTCTTGTCTTCTTCCTTGTGCTTATCTTTTGTTGCACTAGGCCTTTCCACTACATAGCCAGTCTCTTTAAGCTTATAACTTTTCTCATCTCTAAATCCATCGCTCTCTCTATTGCCCTTGATTGATACTTTAGATTTGTATTTGGTTCCTTCCTCCTCAGCATTCCGGTGAGATGCAGTAGGAAAATTTTTACCCTGATCTGCCAGGACAGACTTTCTGAACTGTCTGTAATCCTCTGTCTCCTCTGTGTCCTCCCCTTCAGAGTCATTAAACTTTTCCTTCCCAGTCTCTTTATCAACGAAAAAATCTAAAGTTTCCTGTTCCTCCCATTCCCTTTCTCCCTCTGTCCTCCCTTTTTCTGATCCTCTCTCCTTCTGGGCCTCCTTCTCCCTGGTATTACCCCTATCAAGCAGGTATACTCTAGACTCTTCATCTGTGTACCTGTGGATAGTAAAGAAGAGACTGGTAACTCTGGATTGCATTCATTCCAGTTCACTTGCATTCCTCTTTCGTGTCAATCCCACACCAAAAAGACGATGAAAATACACTCCTCCAAGCAATTAATTTTAGCATGCAATGCTTGGCACACCAGTAACACTGTATCCACTGTCATTTATGCACTAATGGAGGTATCTGAAGAATATAATGCCTATCTGTAGAATGCCTAGAAATTTACTTGCTTGTTTTGTTTTCTTAAGCAGTACCCAGTTTCGCATTCTTACACTAGTAATTTTTTCCATCAAATTCACATGAAGTTTGAAAATTCACACCGCAATTCATTTTTGCACTTCTTTTACTGAAAGAGTTGAAGTAGTACCATAAAAAAAGTGAATTATTTTCAAGATCCTGCACATTACTAAGATAATTCCACACTCTGGCACAGGCTTAGTGCATTCACTATATTGTGTACAAGCAGGGAACCCTTAGAAGGCAGCTCTCCTACATCTCCTAAACACAGAAACACACCAATGATTATTTCAGCTACTGACTTATCTGTATGCTATGTTCACACAGGTTCTAATATGTTCACCAACTCCAACACATCTAATCCAAGAGAACTTGTATTTTTGATCTCCTAAGCAGTAACTTTTTTACATAATAAATCACTGACCAGACAAATTAATTTAAAAGCCTACAATCAAGCCTATATAGCATAGTCACAACTCTTCTCACTAATTCATTTCATAAGAAATCCACTGAAGCACCAGTCACATTAGAAAGGAACAGTCTAATGCCAGTAAGATTTTTACAACTTTCAGAAATTACAATGTCAAACTTTTCAAGAACAAATTGAAGAATTTTACATTCATTGGAAAATATACACTGAACTTCCTTCTCATCAACAGCATTATATTCCAAGAATACCAAGACCTACCCTCTTTGATAAGTAATGCAATTCAAGACATCAAAGTTGTCATATTGCACCACACAATTAACAACTGATGCTGTTTATGTCAAGACAAAGAAATCATTGCACAACATCGGCATTTTTAGACTTGAGAATATTTGCATTTCAAACTACATGAAGCATTAGAATTTTGAAATACCTGAACAGAGTTCACTATCAAGCCAGCAAGTCTGATGCACTATTCCAATTAAGATTTTTCTTAACAGTAAAAAACTGAGTACAAGAAAATAAACCATAAAGGAAAAGCACAAACCAATTCTTCCTCAAGGATACATGTCCCTATCTCTAATAGCCAACAGTCAAGACCTTGAAGCATCTTAGCAGGAAAAGGCGTATGTATCTTTCAAGTTCAATTTCAACCAGACTAGTATTACTAGTGTTCTATAATGCATTTTCCAAGGTACCGTAATGATCTTGACAAAACTCTTCAAGAGATTAGCATTTTTAAGAGGCAACAGTAGGCTTATAACTTGGTTCTTACCTTTTTATAAACTTTCCACCTTTTGCAGTTTCCTGTTCACCACCCTCCGGATAAAATGACCGCACTCGAGCCTCCTCACGGGGGGCACTCTGTGATGGGATTGTCTTTGCAGGGCTTCTCCTCGAAGGGATATGATGCAATGGGCTATTCTGAGAAGGACTATAGCGGCTAGAACCATTTCCAAGAGAACCAGAGCCAGATCTCTCAGGACTATGCTGAATGGAATGGGAATGTTGAGGTGTATCCTTTGCTGAGTGGGCTGTGCTAAGCAGAGGGGCATCAGAGCAAGATGAACTCTGACTAGGTGGGGTGGCAATAGAAGGACTATGGGGTGACCTCGGACTGTTATCATACGCTGAAAGGCCAGGCCAAATGTCACCAGAAGCTGCTGATGATTTGTTAAAATCGTCAAGAGATTCTGATGGGTCATGTTCAAATGTATCTTTCTGTTCATCTTGTGATTTATTTTTCAAGGGACTGTCTTGCAAAGGAGCCCCTTCAGTCTTCTTTGCTTGCTTCTCCAGAGATGCGCGTCTTTTGGAAGAGACAGGTGATTTGCTGTATGGGGATGAAGAACGAGATGAAGAGGACCTTGGGGACCTGGAAGATCTGTAAGATCGACGAGACCTGCTCCGGGACCTCTGGGAAGACACAGACCTTCGTTTTGGACTTCTGGAACGTGAACGGCCACGCCTAGGGCTTCTGGAGTGTCTTCGGTTCCAGACAGGCCTATAACCTCCACGATGGTATCTACCACCTCCTCCTTGATAATACCCTCTACCTCTTCCTCTGTAACCATAAGGACGCCTCATTCCTCTATTATTTCTGTAATCTCTGCGATAATCTCTAGAATAAACACGATCTCTGCTCCGAGATCGGGAATACGTCCTTGACCGAGACCTAGAACTAAAATTAAAAAGCAAACATTAACATTTAACAACTGAAAAATATGAAAAAAAAAAAAAAAAAAGTGCCTTGACATGAAATGTTAGATTTCTCAACTGCAGTCAGAATGCTAAAGGATGCAGACTCCTGGTCTTAAAGTAACTTCTACAATCTCTATTTATTACTTCTGTAATATATTAATTACAATAAACACGTCTATACTGCTAAGGACTGTGAAACTTCGCATCAAGACACTACCAGCCTCAGTGACCTCCCCAGCCATTTTATTAAAGATTATCACCACTCTGGAGCATGGCATTCAGTTTCTCAGCCACCACGGTTCACAGCCTGGAACAGGGACTGACATGAGCCCCAGTTTAATATGCCAGCTTGTGGACAGCAGCAGCTGAGGCAGTAAACATTCAAGTGACCCACTTCTTTTATGGGAGACGGTGATGTCCACTAGTAAGAAAGATGAGGAAAATGCTGGAGGCAACTGAGAAGGCAAGATACAGCAAAGCTTATCTACTGAAGCCTTAAGTTACTTCAGATATGAACAGGTTAATGAGAAATACAGAACAAGTTACAGGGAAAGAGACTGGATGAAGAAAACATTATGTAAAGGGGAAGGGAAGAAACAAAAGGGCCAGAAATCATGAAGAACCATTAGCATTCTGAAGTTATCTTGCGATAGAGGAAAAGGGGAAAAAAAATATTAAACAAGGTAACAGAAATTACACTCAAAGCAGTTTACCTACTGCCTAAATGAACTAAGATCCCAGGCTCACTTTTGCCACAGCATCATGCAAGTGAAAAACATTTTCCAGACAAAAACTAACATACCAAATCACCTTTTCATGCAGTAAGATGTCAACTTACCTATATCTCTTTTTTCTTGAATGTGATCTGGATCTTGACCTAGAGCTGGACTGAGATCTGGACTTTGATCTTGAAGAATGTGATCTAGAATTAGATCGACCCATTTTTGCCAGTAGATCTATTCCTTGCCAAAAGGAAAAGCAATGAGAAGAGGGAGAAAAAATGGAAGCAACTATTTAAGAGTCCATGTAAATTACAGAAATGAACAAAATTTGCATATACTAAAATGACAGTACTAGAAAGTAGTATAGCATTTAATAAACAAAAAGAGCTTTGGAGACAATGTAAGTACATTCATTAGTAAATTAAAAGCTCAACCACATTTTAAAGAATTTAATATTGCTGCAGTGTACACACTTTCTCTGAAAAGATGAAGTGTAACAGTAAAAGGTTTTTTCCAGATTCAAATGCACATGGATCCTGTAGGAGAGAGGAAGCAGTGGAAAACAAAACATTTCTGCAAATTAAGGCAAGAATAATGTAACTCTGGACATCTTAATATATTGTAACAAAATTCTAGCTATTGTGTAGTCTGTAGCTCCCTTGCATTTCCAATGCACTGCTCCTTCTCCAGGAGGACTTTACAGGCCTCTACAATGTACCTTTTACATAAGCAAAGAAAAGCCCTGAAGCGTTTGGTCCAGCAGTTGTTAGTTTGACCCACAGGCATTATTTCTCTTAACCACATGTACTAAAGCTACTCACTCTGATCCGAATTTCTGCTGCTCAAGATGCCCATCCTGCATCTTTTTAGATTAACTTTACTTTTGAATCTACATGTAAAATGCATGGCCAACTTAAAGATTTTAACAATTAGTTGAACAATATGGCTTGCAACAAGATTCAACATGCTTCAGCACAAATTAAGCTATAAAAACTACAACTGATTATAAATCATTGAGAACTAAAAGAAAGTAATTCATAATAAACGATCATTTCTTCTTATGTACAGTCATAATAGATATTTAGAATTAGTGCTAACCATAAAAAAATACACACCTTTTCCTTTTCTTTTCGGATCAGTGGCTAAAAATCCCCAATTTAATTAACAAAAACTTTGACCCATTACCATTTTCTTTTGAAATTGCCCAGCTTTAAAAAAAAAAAAAAAAAAGTGTCACATTAGACAACCTGAACACAAACTATGAACAAGTAACTACACATTTTCAGGCCTTTGAATGCTCAATCGTTGTTTAATAATAACAAAAAAAGAAACGGAAAAAACCAAACATTTACCTTTTGTATTGCAAACAGGCTTTAAAGCCTAAAATTACTGTATCAAAAATGTAAGCTCAACACAACAAGCACTTTCTGTCACAAGGTACCTTATACAATCTTTCTCGTTACCTGGGTGGTATTTCAATTATGTAAAGACAAAAACAACATTAGAGTTTAAATTAAAGTTAACAAAATTACAGAGACTTTAGACACATCTAAGAGAACCCAAAAGAGAAAAGCAGACCAACTTTTCCCTATCAACTGGTTCCTCCTGCCCCTTATGACCTTCTCCACAAGAGTTTGCATGGTCTCAGAGATGTAACCTCATCTGAAACCAACCCAGGAAAAACTGAATCTAAACTAGCCTTCCATGTAACTCAGAAAAAACTATACCTTGGCAAAGAAGAGGTTGAATGCTCTTTTTTACTGGCCCCTTCCACTAAAAAGCAAATTTGCAAACCTATACTTAGAAGGTATTTTCTAATTCATTGAGTTCAATTAAACTTACAGAAAATGGCTTGTAATCTTAGGATCAATACTTATAGGCAACACAAATTTAGACCTTTAAAACTGTTTAAGACATGCCAATTTTCCAAGAGTGACAGAAAACAAAACCTGGTGAGGTTTTTTCCTGTTACAAGTAATTATCAAACCAAATATCAGATGTACAATGTTTCTAATATAACCCAATCTCAGTTTTAAACTACTTGTATTCTATGTATGACAAGTACAGTTGATCTTTACAACTAAATCTAGAAATAGATCGCTAATTAGATCTAATTAGAATTAGATTAGAAGCTGCAGTTGTATATACTGCAGCTTCTTATTGCAAGCATAAATTTTAGGAAAGCAAAAGATTATTGAATTTCCAATAGCTGAGTTCAATCAGAACACTTAAAAAACAATTAAGCTAAACTTACCTCAAACTGTTAGTTGGTGTCAATGAAGCAATTATTTCAAAACTCTCTATTTGTGCTTTCAGCAATACTGAACCCTATAGAACAAAAAGTGAGACCATCAAAGACATGAACATTTGCTAAAAGGCAGCACCCTTCTGCTTAAACGGGTTCACACATTAATCTGTTTATCATGAAAAGACAACATGTAAGAAATAGCAAATTCACTCTCGGACTCTGTGATGCTGCACACTAAGACTGGAGTAACTCAAGAGCCAGCCGCTGCCAACTGGCAAATCCGACTTCCCTTCCACATACGACCACTCCTCCATCAGCCCTGGTAACAGGGCTATGTAACACATTATCCTCACCTGCACAACAGCCCTGACAGCCTTCAGGTCCTCCAGTGACCAGCTCTTGATACCTAGAAACCACTTTCATATAACTAGGTTATCAAAGTGGCTTAATGAAGGGCCCAACTGAGCTGGATTATGGAGCAAATAACAGCACGCAGCCAGAAAGAGGGAGGCAAAAAGGACAGTGGCAAACTGGTAGACCAGTTTGAGCTCTAGCACACAGCTTTGCACTTCACTAGAGCTATCCTACTGGAAAAAAAAAAAAAAAACCTGGGATGAGAACTTAGGCCAACAGTGAAAGCTTTACCTTTAGGTTTCTCTTGCAATATTTACAAAAGCCTTACTCTAGTATAACTTCTTGTTTAAAATGCATACATGTATGATTTCACCTAAAGAGCCAACATCTTCAAAAACTAGCTCTTTTACAGTTATGCAGAAAGGAAGCGTAACTGTAAATAACAAAACCAGTCTCAAATGTATGAATTTTTCACTGGCCTCAGTTTTTAATTACCTCCAAGCCTTAAGACAATGTACATTTGTAGTCTGACTCAACATTAAGCACCTTGTTCAACTCCACTCAAGCAATAAAACAGGAATTTTATCCCAGTTCACTACAGACAGGCTGGATCTCCAGAAATTCTGCAGCTCAACAATTCAATTAATTAAATCCAAAGGCATAAGACATTGACTGCTCCTAAAGGACATTTTCACACTTGTTCATAGGTGTTTTCTTCATCTAAAAGAAGAAATGTAGCATTTGTGTTCATAAACACTGCTTTCAAAAGTCCACTTACCATTCACTAGTAGTGACCAAGATATTTCCAATTTCTACAAAATATATGCTTTATTAAGATTAAGTTTTTACTTCTCATCATCAGCAAGCATGAGTCTCCGAAGGAGCACAGTAGTGTATCGGACCATTTCAGATTTTGTCTAGACAAAAGGCGAGATGGTATTAGCCAGTAAAGGGTAACGAAGGCATTCAGAAGTCTAGTACAGAAAAAGCAACACAAACTTCAAGTTCAGGCCAAGATTTTAAATGAACACTTAAATAACTTGTATTTCTGACTTAAACTGGTGTTAACTGAAATCAAAAATCCTAATTTAGACAAGTATTTAGATCCTGAGGATATAGAACAAAATAATTACTTCACGTTTAAAACCTCTAAGAAGAAGACAAGATCTTAAATTACCATAACTCAAACTCTGGTAGTCAGCTCTGCAGTCTTAGAATTCAGCAACCAGCAAAGGTGAAAAACAGCCACGCTTCTTTGTTTTTAAACAAAACACTGGCTATACCACATCCAACCCTGGCAGCTAAAACGCATCTGCTACCCTTTTCCCATTTAATTTTTTTAGAGTATGGATATAACGGTTTTTTAAAAAAATAACTTTGAATAGAAAGCTGTAACTACTGAATAAAAAACATGTAACTATCTGCAGCTTTTGTTTCCATTTAA
This sequence comes from Eulacestoma nigropectus, assembly GCA_013397775.1. Lineage (NCBI taxonomy): Eukaryota > Metazoa > Chordata > Aves > Passeriformes > Eulacestoma > Eulacestoma nigropectus. The sequence continues at coordinate 641,649 of VZTE01000952.1, read as the reverse complement.
TTGTAATAGGTAAAACCCCGACACACAAGACCCACTTATCCAAACAACACTCATATTTAGGAACAGAAAAAACCACATAGCTGGGATTTTTTTGGTCTGTGTAAATATTCTTACAATATGCAAGAATTTAAAATTTTATTAACCTTTATTAAAGCTCACTTAGAAAAGAACTGTGGTAGTAACAGGAATATGTAGGAAAAAAGCCGTCTGTAACAGTAAGCTCCTACATGCTGCACACTTCCACGGAAAAAGTACACATTCCTCAGAGCATCACACCTACAACATCCTGGTTGACACCAGCAAATGGAATCACCCACAGCCTCTTCCTGCTCACGGCCAGTCTGGAGTAGCTACATCAGGTCAAGTAAGGGCACAAGGAGTAAAGGGCAATGAAAAAGAGCTCCTAAGCACCATTTGTTGCTCTCTCAGAAGACAGCCACACTTGGCCAAGGGTGTGCATCAACAATGTGACACAAGGTGTCATCACTAACATTCAGCATTCTTAAGAGAGGACCATGACTGCTAGGAACATGGTCTGTGCCTGAAACGCCAGGGCTCTAATCCACACACTTTTTTTCCACTCAAGCTTCTTTTTCCCTCACTTTCCACCCTAAATAATTGAAAGGAGATGCCTGGTTCTCAACTATTTCACTGCCATGTTAAAATATCTGGATTTTACAATGAAGCTGCTGCAGCTCCACAGAATAAGGTGGCTCTGACAGTTTAAAGAAACAGTCCCATCTCTCCTATCTTGTGTTTCCTCACATTCCTGATGATCTCCCTTATGCCAGTCTAAGTATTTCTGCACCCACATACTGGATCACTTTCAGTACAACTTTTTTTTTATATGGTTCATTACACAGCCCACAAACACTCCGGCCAACACAGGGAAACTGAAATAGCAGCCAGGCAGGACTGCTTCTTTTGGCACCATCACAAACTCAAGGCTTCCTTGAAACCAGCTTGGCATAACCTTCAGAAGCAACAAGCTTGGTGGTATTTAAGCTTTTTAACAGTACTTGCAAGCAGCTTTAAAAAACAAAACAAAACAAAAACCAAACAAAAACCCACCAAAATAAAGTCAAAATAACCAAAACCAAACACACCCAAATAACCAAGATTTTAAACAGAAACCACGACTTTTTCTGAAAATTGGCTAGTCCACCACCTGTCAGTTATTGAATCACATTGAGTAAAGTTTCTTAACCAAAAAAAACCAGGATCTTTGTCTTCAATCAATCTTGGCCAGCAAGTGTAACCATCAAGCAAAAACAAGATACACAAGAGAATCAGGCTTATCCCACCAAAAGCAACACAGTAAGAAGGAAGTGAGTGACACTATCAGCATCTGCTGTGTTTAATAAAAAAATAAAAAGGACAATGGAAATGGTATCCAATTCCTTTTATATATTATTTTTAGGAGTCTTCACTACACTGTTGATGCTGGAGTTTTATCAGAGTACACAGACTGTAGATACAACACATCTCCAGCTGTTTTACAAGTTATACATCATATGTAAGTTTAAGACATTTTAGGATAGTTATACCCACTTACACTATGCAAAACACTGTTTCCTCTTAGCTCCATTATTTTAGCTACCCTTCATGTACAGCTATTTAGTAGTCTGTATTTCTCTTGCTTAAACATTACTTGAGGGTTGTCGGGTGGATTTAAATCAAAATCTTGTTTAAGTTAATTCACAAGCTGTTGCCAAAATGAGTTTTCATTCAGAGATTCAAGCTTCAAAAGACGGGACGATTATACAACCATGACAACACAAACGGAGATAGGACAGTCTTCAAGAAATTCCACAGAATTCGTAATAGTTTCTCATAATACACCCACTGAAATAAAGTCAGTCTTAATGAGACAGAACTGTAAGTCATCTATTCAGTGCTTGCACATCTGCTGAGCTTTCTTATCCACTCTCTACCCCTCCCCTCTTTTGTTTTTTTAACGTCCACAACTGTACCAGTGGCACATCACACCTAAGAATAGAATGCATTTTACAGTCACTTAAACCCATCCTACTTGGACCATCAGTGAGCTGGATTCCTACAAATACTAAGATTCCATGGCAAATTTGCCTTAACTATCTTGTTATGTACAAATAAGAGGTGGGAAGCACTATTTCCCCCATTTCATATGCTGTAAATATAATGGAAACACTAAAACATACAAAGGCACTTCCCCCCCCCAATTCACTAATTTCTATATAAAAAATAACACAAAATATTTGTAAGTTAAGTCAAAAAACAGCATCCTAGTAACAGCAAAATCACCTCTGCAAAACTGTCATATGATTTTTAGCTGTCTTTTATGTAATACTACTGGCAAACAAAACCATGTTTCTCCTCTAACTAAAAAACAAAGAAACCAAAGTGTCTAAGAAATGTGTCCATATACAAAAAGGAATTAGCTGCTTTTGGACACTTGGATCGCCTTTGTTATTTTTGTGCGTGTGTTTTACACACTCTGTTTTCATATGCCCTTACACCATGGTTTCCACAATCTCTGCAATGAACTACACGAATTGCTCCTGCAGAAAAGGCAATCTTCCCGCCCTCATTTGTTCCAAGACTGACACTCTCAGAGGTGCTTGGTGGGCTGCAGCAGTGATCCATAAGAAAAATACTCTGGACAAAAAAGCTGCCTTTTCAGGCACATCACCTCCCAGATTCCATTTACCACAAAGCTGCACGAGGCTAGTGCCAGCACAATGAACAAGCCAGCAACACACTTTTTCGGAATACCTTTGGGAGAAACTCTCACACAGAGTACTTTCTTCAGTAGCTTCCTCCACCTACCTCCACTACCTGGAAACAAACCCCAAATGTTCTCTGGCATTCCACAAACCCTATAGCATTATCTCTCCTTGACAACCAGCCTGAATATAATCCATCCAAATATCTGCACCTTAGCTCCAAACAGCTCCCTACTGATTTTTTCCAGATTCCTACGACCACTCCAAGTTTTCTGCATCCTCAATGCAAACAGGCCCCTCTTCATAGTTCGTGCTCCTACCTCCTGCCCCCAGGATTCTCTCAACCTGAGAAGTTGCTCCACACGGGTTGGCCCACTAAAGCCTTGCTCAGGAGAGAGGCACTCACTCTCCAAGCACCGATATATGCAACACACCGAACCTCGTCCGGTCATTCAGCACGGCCAGTCACTCAACATCAAAAGCGACGAGCGGGAGGATGCAATTCCTACTCTCCCTGCCACAAGTTGCGTGCTTGGAGCACACCTCAGTGCCAGAGCCTCTACCCCGTTCTCATTTGCCCCACTTTTGTCCAAAACAACGTGATTATCAGAGGAGGGTGAGGAGGAGGGAGGAGAAAGACAACAGCTAGACAGCATTTTCCTGCAACTCCACGCTGTTTAACCAATCCCTCCCACACCAAGAACAACTATTCCAAGCGGTATTTTTTATACGTTTATACACACTGCTTAAGCAGTGACTACTTTCAGCGTCAGGAGCACCTTTGTTTTGCATGCCCTCACGTCTTTCTGTAGTAAAATTTAACTGCTCCTTTGAGGACAAAACTTTGATCTCCGAGATAAACAAGTGATGGGCTGTACAGACTTCGTAAAGGATCAATGTGACACACAAAACAAGAATCTGATTTTCATAGAATTAAAGGCGAAAAGTAGGGGGTTTACAAAGCAAAGGGCAAATAACGGGAATGATCCTGCAATGGTTGCATAGTACAGTACAACCAACACTGGGAACACAATAGTCCCTTTCAGAAAGGGGCACAAAACCCACTGCGGCCCCTCACGGAGTTTTGCGGGCATCTGCAATCAGGGCAGGAAAGGCGCAGGGAGGCGCGGGGTAGTTCAGGCACAAGCGCCTGAACCACAGCCATGCCCGAAGGGAAGTTCCTCCAACGACCGTAAAGGCTGATCCAATACCGGGAAGCATCCTTTCTCTCCGGCACCGTCTCCCTCTTCAGTGTCACACCCACAAGGATAACGGGGAAATTTAACATTCCCGTAACCAGCGTTGTACAGCCACATCCCCTCGGGCCTTCCTGCCTCCCTCAGGGAGGCCCAAAGCAAAAGGCCGCACAAACAAAACGGAGGCCCAACGGGGCCGACGGGCCGCCCATTCCCCACACACCCCCATCCCGCCAGGTTTCCAGGAGCCGCAGAACAGCTCCAAGGCAACTCCGCTGCCGCCTCCCACTGCCCCTTCCCGTTCTACCTTCGCCTCCCGGGGCGCCGTCCAGGCGCAGGGAGGAACGACACCGGCTCGGTCCGGGTCCCCTGGGAAGCGGTGGCCCGCGTCAGGGCGGTAACGGGGGCGGCGACCACCCGTTCCCGTCCCGTTCCCGTCCCGTTCCCGTCGGCTGGCGCGGGATAATCGGGATAATCGGG
>VZTE01000952.1:569484-636830 GCA_013397775.1 Eulacestoma nigropectus | reverse complement strand
GGGGGGGGAGAGGCGGGGGGCTGCTGCCACCGAAGCGTCACTTCCGCTGTGGGCGGGGAAGCGGCAGCCCCGCGCTCAACGCCTGAGCGCCATCTTGGTTTCGGGTACCCGTCCGCAAGCAAGATGGCGGCTGGCGGCCCCTCGCCCTCGCCGGGCTGTGTCCCTGCCCCACGCCCGGGAGCTCCATGTCCCGCTCGCCGTGGCCCTCGGCCCTCCACCGCACCATCGCGGATAAAAGCTGCCGCCTTGTATGCTCTAGTTCCCCAAAGAGATGCGAGGCGCAGGGCCCCTCCGGCCGTTGCCTGGTTACCTGTGGGGCGGGGTGCGCCTCCATGCACAGGAGTCGCTTGGAAGGCGCTGTGTGCGTAGCGCGGCGCAGCGCAGGCAGCGGCTCGGCATCCAGCGGCATTGGCAGCCGGTGCTCCGCGCACCGGCAGGGAGATGGCGGTGCCGCGGCGCTTTACTGCAGCACCTTTTGCAGCAGGCGGGCGGCCGTCGCTTGGTTGCGGTACAGCAGCGCCACGTCCGGGGAAAGCGCGCCCGAGAGGTTTCTGTACCACCAAAAAGGTGCAGCCGAGCAGCTATTGACTGATGCGCGAAGAGGTGTATGTAGGCTGGCCAAGTCCTAAAATTCACAGAATCACAGAGTATTCTGAGTTGGAAAGAACCTATATTGAGTCCACCTCTTAGCCGTGCACAGGACAGCCCCAAGAATCACACCATTTACTTGAGAGCATTGATGAGCAATTCACGCTGCTTGAATCTTACGCAGCTGATTTATTTTTTAAAAGGCTATTGCCTGTTACTTTTGAGGGAGGAAACAAAAAAAAATAGGAAGGGACACACATATGCCATTTTCATGTGAGTTTTTTAAATTCTGGGGACAATGACTGGGAGGCAGCCAAAAGCAACTGATGGAAGGAAAAAAAGCATGGAAGATGAGAAGCAGACATAATCCCCAAATGCTGGTTTGCTGTTTCGTGTGTAGGAAAAGTGATGTACTGGTTAGATCTATTTATTCTGGCTATTAAGTTTTTTGAAGTGTGATATTCTGTGGAGGCAGCAACCAATGAGTAGTTGGTGCTGCAACAAAAACTGTGGTTAACTGATGAACAGTCTGGCCTAGAGAGAAACAAACTCCTCTCTCCTTTTAAGGTTTTCCTTTCTGCAGAGATAAGGATAACGGATGTGTACCTCAAGTGCAACACACGTGCTACAGCTTTCGCTGTAACCAACAATAAGGCACTATTAATGAAGAGGCTCCTTATCTATGATAGTGAACCTGTGAGAGAAGACAATTTGCCAGGGTCTACAAGGTTTTCAGAACTGTCATGGGATTTGGCTGCATTCAGTACACTTCCTTCTATTTCTTAATGGTTCTGAGAATTGCTCATGCAGGGGCACCTTCCACTAGACTAGGTTGCTCAAAACCCCATCCAGTCTGGCCTTGAACACTTCCAGAGATGGTGCATCCACAGCTTACTTGTCTGGGCAACCTGTGGCAGTGCCTCGCCACTCTCACAGTAAGAATTTCTTCATAATACCTAAATTAAACCTACCCTCTTTCAGTTTAAAGCCATTGCCCCTTGTCCTGTCACTACATGAGCTTGTAAAAAGTTACCTTCTGGCCCTCTTGTAGCCCCCCACTGGAAGGCTGCTGTACGATCTCCTCGGAGCTCTCTCATCTCCTGCATGAACTACCCCAGCTCTCTCAGCCTGTTTTCATAGGAGAGGTGCTCCAGCCCTCCGGTCCTCTTTGTGGCGTGCCTCTGGGCTTGCTCAAACATGTCCATATCCTTGTTGTGTTTGGGGCCTCAGTGCTGGATGCAGCTCTCCAGGTGGGGTCTCACTGGAGCAGAGCAGACAGAATCCCCTCCCTCACCCTGCTGGCCACGCTGCTTTGGATGCAGCCCAGGATACAATTGGCTTTCTGTACTGTGAGCTCACATTGCTGACTCATGTCCAGCCTCTCATCCATCAGCACCCCCAAATTCTTCTCCTCAGGGCTGCTCTCAATCCATTCTCTGCCAGCCTGTGCTTGTGCTTGGGATTGTCCCGATCCAGGTGTAGAGCCTTGCACTTGGCCCTGTTGAACTTCATGAGGTTCATACAGGCCCACGTCAAGCCTATCCTGGTCCTTCTGGATGGTATCCCTTCCCTCCAGTGTGTTGACCACACCGCTCAACTTTTCCAAGTTTGTTGGAAAACTTGTTGAGGGTACACTCAATCCCATTGGCACCAACAAAGATATGTCGGACATAAGCCAAAATAAGATACGTGGGGATGAATCTTACAGAAAGACTTCTACTCTCAGTTCTGTGTTGTATTTCAGACAACATACTATGTGCCCAGATGGAAAAAACAAACTACAGTGTGAAACTTTTTGAAAATATATTGTAAGGTTTTGGCAAATATATTTGCCTAATGATAAATAATGCAGATTCTTTCAAAGTTTTGTTCACTCCTTGTCTTGCCAAACGTGACGTTTGAGCTATGGGCTGTGTGATTCTTCAGTGGAGCCCCTTGGTAGCAAAAGTATCAGGACATGCACCTGTGCTTTGAAAAACATCAAATCAGTGGTTTTCTAAGGGTATTCATACGAAACACAACCTGACAGGTCTCCCTCTCCTCTGATTGCATGACTTTGTGTGGTAATTTACCTTGTAAAATTTAACTTTCTTTTTATACAATTTGTTCAAACCTCTAAGGTATGTGGGCACCTCTGAGCTGTGAGAGACACTATCTTTTGCTACAAAGCAATAAAAAATACCAAAAATAAAACAGTTTATATGCTTATTATTATAATAGGAGACAGTAGCTCTGAGCATGACACAAACTGCTGCTTTATTTGAGCACAGCAACAGTCCGGAAAGTTTACAACAAAGTATGAAACTCAAGACAATGGGAAAACACATAAAGACAAAGCAGCACAATAATATTGTGTCATCACTGGCCCAAGCCAGACTCCTGGTGACTGTTATCAGGTGTTCTCACTATTCAGTGATTCGAGTCAGCTGAGTAGTTGTGCATCTTGTGAGCACGAACATAGAAAGGTGGAATCGGTAGGGAAGTCCATGGTTGATAGTCAGCAGTGGAATTGGATTGTCCCTTCAGGGAATGCCACTGCTAAGAGTTACAAAGTGGTAATGTAATCTCAGTTCCAAGGATATATTAGGAATGAAGAAACCCAGAGTGACGTTGTCTTTAATCTCGTCAAAAGCTGGAGCACAGACTTGCACAAGTCAGTGGTTGTATTTACCATCTTTGGCCTGGTTCTTTGGTGGTGCAGCTGGCGCTTTATAACAGAGATTCACATCTATAGCAGCTGCTTTTCCTTTTAAAACCTTGTTCAGCTTTACAAACCCTTTGAATGTGTTTTGTCAATCCGTGAGTGGGACAAGGCTCAAGGGAGCTGTGCAAAGGAATGCTTCAGTAGATGGCACTCTCCCTCTGAAGGAGGATGGGCAAATACCTCAGCCAAGGAATTAGGTGCAGTGAGAACAACTTCTTTATACTCCACTGAATGCCCACTAAGCTCTGCAATGAAGTAACCTCTGGCAGATTTTCACAAATCTGGATCTATCAAGTCCTCACGTCTGGCTTCCTCCCTGCTTGAATGACTGTAGTCTGTTTATGTTCAGCTGAATTCCTCCTGAGTTCATAACAGTGAGTATTTACACACACACATACACACACACACTTGTGTGTATTTTTTTATATATGCTATATGTTACTTTCTGTATATATACACATATATACGTATATATGTGTATGTGTGTGTGTGTATATTCATATATATATAAAAAAGAGCTCAGTAGTAATGTAAATTGCACACATTAGACTCAGAGTTTACAATTGTTCTCCTTTCCCAATAATTTTTTTCAAATTCTATATTTTATTCTACTATTCTGTTAATGGTAGGTCCCTTTTGAGAATATAAGTCCTTTGGTTCATTGATAGTTTTCTGTTGGTATTTTATAGTCACAAGATTTCATAAATCCAGTTTAAAGACCACTGAATTAGTACAAGTGAGGAGGCCTCAACTGCAGGTATGGGGACAATAAAGACCTGCTGGGCATTAGGGAAGCTACAACCTTTTGAATCACATCTGTTGCTAAACAAGCAGTAATGCACAGCCATCATACTTATTTCTAAACTGTACAGTGCTTTCCTCACCCTTGAACAGGAAGGTGAGAGAAGAGTGTGGATGAAATGTGTATAAGACAAAGTTGCAATAAAAAAAATTATATGGGACAAATTTATAAAATGCAAATTTAATTAATTCCATTTCTTAGAGTTTTGGATTCTTGAGTAACCAGCGTTGTGTATATTCTTTCCATTTACTGCTTTTTAAGCATATACGTATCTGTTTTCTTATTTGACTGGCACACACATTAAGTAAGACTACTTAAGTTCTCAATCACTGCCTCTCCCCTACACTTTGCAAAAATCCTTTTTTCATTGATTAAAACCACAGGGATAACAGTATTTCTAAAATCCAGAACCTGGAGCTAAAATTTTGCTACCATAGATCAAATACCTTTTTTCCCTCTAAAATTTATGTCAGAGCCTGAGGGTGCTTGGGGGCCTGTTAGCATGAAGAGGCCTTAGGTCATGTATGAAAGAGGAGTAGAAAGAGTATTTGTGTATATGTCTCCACCGCCAGTCCCCTTTTGAGCGACCGAAAGTTATGCACCATTTTAAACTGGATAAAGGAATTTCTGTTACAAGAAGCAGTTCAAGCAGTGGCATGCTGCATGAGCAAAATGGTAGATGAATATTTTTTACATTTTCTGGTTTTGATTCAAAACAAAATAAACCTACTGTGAGTGTTAGATGCTTAAGGGACTGTTCCCAAAAGCAGTATTTTCTGCCATTTGCAGAGAAGCTACACAGCAGATGAAATGCCGGACCAGTGGAAGCTTTCTGTTGAAAGTACTATTTAGCTACAGCATTCATCTATTTTTTGGCGAATAGATTTAAACTGCCAAATGCATTTTATACAGAATTCCAAACAGCCTTCACACAGTAAGGTTACTGCTTGGAAGTCTCTTTTGCACACAAACAGAATGGAAATGGTTTGGAGAGGCTTTTTTTAACACTGTACAAAGGAACAGATTTTTTTTTTTCCTTTGGAGACAAAAATCAAGACGTGGACTGTGGGACATTGACTATTTGAAGCATGTTCTGTACAAGAATAAAACCAAAAATAGTCTAACATTATTACAGTACTACTATTTTTTTTCCTTTTTTGCAGACTTAAGCTAACGTTTTATTCAATTAGATAAAGAAACTTATTAAGGTCATGAAACCAATCAAAAACATTGTATTTATAGTTTCAACCTTTACAGCAGCTGTTGTGATTTCAGGTATATATGATGATCCACAAACCAGCCTTCTACACTGACTTTCAAGTAGTTGTTTCAAATCAAAGAACAACTTCCTGCCTGAGTCATCAAACTAGTTTTATGCCTGAGTTTTATGCCTTTGGGCAAATTATAGCCTAATGTTCAGGTGTCATGCACTTCTTTAACTCCCACTTATCTAAAACAGAGTTGCAAGAGCTCAGCACCTCTGAAACTTGTTTCTAAACCATTTTGGGAATATCTTCTTTACAGATGTGTTGGAAAGCTGTTTTAGTGTTCACAATACATTTTGAAATGTTTAGTAAGAACATTACAGAAATGCAGTCATTACTAGCAAATGTTTCATTGAAAGTCTTGTTGTTTTCTCATAGTGCAGTACAGTTCAAGTACTTTTACTTTTTCAAGTACCTTTAAAGAATCTCACAATTAAACATTACAGTTCATGAGACAGAATAGAGCAAGAGACAGAAGGAGCATGTGATGGATAACAGGCTTTTAGGATGAAAGCTGAAGGGTGGAAGATGATGAGCAAATGGTGAAGGGCAAGCGGTGGAAGAAGTAGGACCTGGCATTCACATGGGTTCCTTATGCTTTAGCAGACCCCTTACTGAAAGGATCCAGAAAACATGGTGAGAAAGTAGAAATATTAGCCCCGCTTTTGATAACATTAAGAAGCTAGACAGAGATCAGAACTCAATGGGTTTGCAGAGCTGGTCAAGGAAGTGGCCAGAAAAATCAAAGTTCCCAGTTCTGTGTAATGAATTGCATTATGTATTAGAGGTCTCATATCTTTTGGTTTACCAGTGTAGGTAGGCTTATTTGTGACAAGTTGTATTTGTGTTTAGGAAAATTACATCAAGAGAAAAAACAGCAGTTGTTGGACAGACCAGAGAGATTTGGGTCAGCCTGTTCATGAGTGTTTGGAGATGGGTGCAGAACAAAGAGTTGATTTTCAAATGTGATTTATTTAGAAAATAAAGATTTATTAGAGGACAGAGGCTAAAACTTACCAATAAATGTATCAAATACAATAGTTAGAATAAATCCACCAAATCTATGAATAGGAAGTTAATGAAAGTGATCAACATTCATCAGACCCGTACATACAGGATCCCTAATTAAGGCGACCGTGAATCAAAACAGTTTTTACTGGAATCCTCAATATTACAAATATTGCTTTATGCTGCAAGAATTAAACCAGAGTCATTTGTAAAACTGTTCAGCCAAGGGTGGGCACAGGCACCAAACTGGTGAATTAAGCAAAAGGAGAACTGATTTTCCTTTTACTGCTTTTTTTCTGCATGAAAACCACAGATAATTTTTGCATCCTCCCACTGCTAGCTTATCCAGCCCACTCTGCAGGACTTGCTTGACAGAGGAAAAAAAGTGCTAAATTTGTTTGGCCACTGTCTTTTTTTTTTTCTTTTTTTCTTTTCTATTTTCTTTTCTTGCTTTTTTGCAAAGTCTCAGGTGACTGAGTTATGAGTTGTTTGTCCAACAGCTCCTTTGTTCTGATCTGTGCTTCAGCAAAAACTGGAAAAACCTGTTCACTTGCTCTTTTTTTTTTTTTTAAATCTTCCTCTCTCCAATTGGTAGCTGCAGCTTGTACACAAGCAGACAAGGTGGTGCCTACCTTTCATGTGGAAAGCTGCCTTACAAAAACTGAGGTTGCATTTTCCATTATCCCAGAGTTTTTCTAGCCTCACAGAGGCTTTGGTGGATGCTCCATGACCTAAACTCCATTTGTTCTCAATTAAATGTGTTTAGGTCATTATTTTATTTTTCTTCAAGCAAAGGGAAGGTGTTTAAGTATGTCGCCAGTGCACTCCTTTTAAATAATAATTTATGAACTCTAGGAGATCTGCAGAAACCAGCCTTGTGAAAGGTAGCTTTTTTGGACACAGAAGCTTGTCTGCTGTACAACAGCTGCACATGGTGTGGTGTCAGCATCTATAAGACAGAAGAAACAGTGAGGAGGCAAGCTAGTGCAAAAAGCAGACAAATTGAGAAGAAAGTTTTCTTCCATCTGCTTCCTTTTCTTCTTGCTTTGTGCTGCTGTTGGAACAAGAATGGGTCAGCTATGTGGACGATGCATGCAGCTCCTGCGGGACTTTGTAGGCTTTGTTCAGAGGATGTCCTCTGACTTGGTGCAAGGCATCAAGGAATGCTTGACTCTGATAAGCAAATGCTCCTGCTTAAAACAAAACAGCTCTAAAACTAGACAGCTGTACAAGCCCATCTTACAGCCTCATGAGAGGGTGACAGCACAGGAGTTTCTGCAGCATATTGAAACAGGTAAGAGGACTTATCTTTTTCTAAAGCATTGTGAAAGAGCAAGGAGATTGATTTTGTGGGTTGAAAGCAGATTGCTTGCTGATCTGCTCTGGCATAGTATTGAGCAGCTTGGTGGTGCTGAGGAAAGGCCAGAGCTACAGAGCATTTTCCTTGTGTACAGGACACCAAGGGCTCAAGTGGTGCAGCAGTTGGATCTAGGTAGAAATGGTCATCAGTCTCTTGCTCTGCCACCACTGTTAATACATAACCCATGTAAATGTGTTTCATAAAAGTGAGTCCTTCTAGAAATTAAAGTTACTTTTTTGAAGTCAGTCGAAAGGAACTGACCAAGATGGACAAAGGCTTTGCTAAGACTGGATGTGGAGCTGTGAGCAGACAGATCACAGTGTGATGTGCACAGTTGTGCACCTCTGGGTTGGCTGAACACTTGTACTTATGCTAGGAACGTCTGGGCTATACATGGGGAAGATCAAAGTCACCCTGGGACAAGCATCACTGAGCTCTCAGGATTCCAAGCAACTGTGCTTTTGTGCGAATATTTTAGACATCAGGCTTAATCACAGTCATGTGATTCTGCTTGAATCAAAGTAGATCCATAACTCTTCATGTATCTCCTTTGCTTTACAGGTGATCTGCCTAATTCCCATGTTTTTCTATTTGTGACGTCCTCTTTGTCCTGTCCTAGGATACAATATCAATAGGAAAACTTGTTTTTTTATTTCACTCCTGCGGTCATCTTGGATGAGTATATTTTGTTGGTTGTCCAATCTAAAACCAATCCTCATCTCAAGATAAGAGGTCATTGCTTGCTTGGTTTTGCTTTGTCTCGCAACTAATTGGGTATATTGCTTTATGTTTAGCAGCTTTGGGCTAAAACTACTACACAAAATTGCATAGGCTCCTACTTTCATTTGTGTGAAGGGTGTGGAACTACAATTTCTTTACTTGCCTCTTTGGGAACATGAAACAATATTATGAGGGGAACCAGAAGAGACATTTTTGCTTGGTGTGACGTGGTTAATGCTGTTTGAAATTATCTGTCGTGGAACAACCTTTGGACTAATTGCTGTGATGCTGGTTGTTGGGAACATGTGTGAATTAACCTTGGCTGGTGTTAGTGGTGTCATTATCCAATGAATGTGGTGGGTCCTGTGCTGCTGATAAGGTTTGCTGATTGTTGCACCTTTAGCACGGGTTAAATCCTGACATTCATATCCAGGGACAGGTCTTTCAGCTTGTTATACAGTGGAGATCTTCCAGAGCTGAACTTTTTTTTCCAAAGGCTAGCATGCTCCTGACTCTATAGGAGACTGTCTTGGCAGTATCCCAGCTCAGCTGATGGATGAAGTGTAATGAAGGGGAGGCCAGAATGGCCCCTTTTAGTAGCCACTGGTGCTCGCTGAAAAGACTAAGTGGATATTTTCTTGAGAGATCCTTTCCTCTCTGAGATCAGTCTTCAAAAGTCTGGTCTGTCTTGGATCCTTGGGAGTTGGGGTACAGCAGCAGGAAGCCTAGAGCTTCTCTGACAGCAGTACACAGATGACAATGTGGGCTTTCAGGGAGGTCCCACTGTCCACGACAGGACACATATAGCACCCAGGAAGCAGAACCAATGTTAATTCTCTGAGTGGCCAAGTATTACTGCCTAGGCAAATGGAGGCAGGGAAGCCTCACAAAGAGAACCAAGACACATCCCTCCTACTTTAACACTCACCTGTGTATTTTATTCCAAGAGGGAGCAAGCCTATCCTCAGTTCTGAACAAAATATAATAAGCAAGAAGACAGTGTTTGGACAATTTGGGTGCAAGGAGAGACTTCATGGTTGATCATCACACTCATCTGTTAGCCAGGGCAGAAAATTTTGATATTTTAAGATTATCACTCTCCCAAACAAAACCACAGATATGTGGAAGAATCAGATAGTCAGATTCAGGTTCAGATAGTGAAAGGAACAGAATATGAAGAGATTTTTGTTTGTTCTCTCTAAAACCTTGCACACACAGGCAAGTCCTTCTCTTTGTCTATATTACTAATAATTAAACAAAATTGATCTTTATATGAAGCAGTTCTGTGAAGCTCACTTACCTAATCCTGAAGGTAGGAGTTTGCTAGTCTTGACATGTCAGCAGCTTCTAATGGCTTGAGATATTGGCTGTGTTTTTCACTGAGGCATGAAAGCTCATGCCCCTCACATCCCTCACATTTCTTTGTCTCATGGGAGGTAAAGTAGCTAGATATTTTTCATAGAGATATTTCAATCATATTGCACAGCTGTAATCTATTGCCTGAAAATGTATCTTATAATTGTGTGCTCCACCAGTCAATCATACATTACCTTTTTAACTCTGTTCATTGGCTCAATGTCCCTTTCATTTTCCTCTCTGCTGCTCCATTCCATGTATTGTATTATACAGTGACTTACAGAAGTCATGCATGACTGCTATTGCTTTGATGACTGTTGTTGAACATCTGGTTTATTCATAGGGGAGCTATCACACTCAAGAACAGGTAGACTCATGCTAGAAGTTTGAGCCTGCAGCAAGCCTATTTGCAGTCCATGTTGCTATTCCCTTAAATCCTTTATTTCTATACCCAAGACATGAAACACAGTGAACTTCAGATGTGGTAAATTAGAAATATATACTCTTTCTATAGTTCTTACCTAAGAACACTGTGTTCAGTAGATATATTTTAACAAAGACTCAGAAAAAGATTTTTATGGAGAACAAGAACACCTGCATTTATATTAGATAGCATAAAAGTGTCTAAAGGTTATAATTTATCTTGTTTTCAATCACTAGCTTTGTGAGCTTTACAAGAGGCACTGCCATGGACAGGTTATTCCCAGTTCATCTATTGCTTCTGCCCATGGAAACATGAATAAAGATAGATGGGCTTTATAGAGTTGTTGTGGTACAAAAATCCTTATGTGTTTGGTTGGCTGTAAATTTTAATTTCTTTTTGTAAACTAACCCTTTTCAGATGTAATTGAGCCTGTGCTGTCATTTTACATCTTTAGATTTTGAAATGTCTCCACTTGGAAAGGACCCTCTGGAAGCCTTGAGGACCTTATCCTTTTCAGAAAACCCAGGTTTACAGCAGTCAGCTGCCCTCTATTACTTGCATATGAGTCAGCACAGTAAGTTATCTCAATGCCTTAGAAAATTTTCATGTAATTAGAAATAGAAGTATTGTTTCAAACTGTGACACTCTTTTTGATTCGTTAAGCAAGTGTTTTTTTGCTTTCATGCTATGTTGTTTGCCAAGGAAAATGGAAAACTGTCATTGCCGTGTAGGCAGAGTCAGTTCTGGGTTCTGCTACAAGGAGATATCTCTCATGATTATAAAAGACTGTTATTTATGAAATTGTTATACTTCTGTAAAACTCAGCAGAACCCAAAGTATTTAGAGTCAGTGTGTACTGAATCGCCTGAAAGCAACACAGTCAAATATGGTGAAAGGAAATGGACATAGTGACCAGTTAATGTTTTCTATTATATAATTTTTGAAAGAGGACAAAGCTCTAGAGGCCAGATTGTAGTGAAGATTTATGAAGGAAATGTTCTTCTTTGTTCCAGCTGTTCTATGGGAGCACTTGGCTCCTGAGGTAATTTGTTAATGGTTAGGAGTCAGCCTGGATATCCCAAATAAAATACCAGCAAGAGTTTGGGTTCTACAAAAAGGTAGAAATACTATCAGCAAGCAGGTTGCAATTTATTTATCTATTTGTTAATTTTATTTTTACTTCAAAGAGAATATTCTGTCACTTGGCTTGGTAGCTTTATCCCATGTATTTTTTGCTGGATAAAAAGTGCAGGTAGCCACAACACGAGGACCTGCTGTGAGGCAGAATGACTTGTTTGGTATCAAGGCACACTGCTTCCCTTCCCATGATGTTTTTGAAGTACTTGATTATTCAAAAACCTCTTCAGGAAACTTGCCCTGTTTGCTAGTAGAATTGGAATTTTAATGAAGGTGAATACCACTCAGCCGGTCTATGGGAACACCTGAGGCTTAAGTCCATCAAGAGAAAAATGTGACTGTGGTGAACAATGGGACTCATGAATATTTCCTCTCATTCTTGCAGTGAACATCCCCCTGCCTGTGGAGCATCTGGAACCCTTCTATGCCTTACTACGTTCTGCTGACCTGGAGGTGCAGCAGATGTCTTCCTTGTCCCTTGTCAACTTCTTACTGGAGGGAAATAGTGAGTAATTAACAAAACATCTCTCTTCAGGTGAAGAAGTATCTCTTCAGCCAGACTCAGACAGAGGGAGGGCACGTCTACACAAATCCAGATTCCAAGTTTTTTTGTCCTGATAGGACAAGTGTGAGTCTGTTTCTGACTGCAAGCTCCATAGCTTCTGGTGGCACCAAGGTATATCAGATCCCTCCAGCTAGTTTATGTCATATGGCAAGAGTTCTTTGATCTGTGTGCAAAGGCTGATAAATTGTTCCCAGACCAGTGTGGGAATTCTATTCTCATTCTTGGATCTACAGCCAACAGTTTCCCTTTCAAACAACAGATACAGCTCTTAGAAATAAACTCTAGGTATGAGACAATACTCATTTTCTGGTTATTTATGAACTGGACCTTAGTCTTAAATTGCTTGTAGAGAAAAAAAAAAAAAAGACATTTAAATGCTTAGTAGATTCACTTGCTTCTGTAACTAAAGGGGAAAATAGATTTGAGATAGAATCTGGGAGATGTGGAAGAAAAACTTCCCAATAAAGTTTATGTTGATAGAAAGGGCCTGAACACACCACACCTCATCAATGGAGTCTTTGTTGCATCTACTACTGCACTCCTTGGCACCTGGGCCACAACAAGTATTCCATCCTGCAGTCCTGTAACAGCAGAAGATGGGGTCAGTCTTCAGCAAAGCTGGCCTTTTTCATTGCTTTCTTTTTTTAAGGATTTTGCTGCAAATAATATCATGTCACTATTTACAAAGGAAAAATAATATTTAAAGGGTAGACCTCAGAAGAAAAAGAAAAGGCGGGGGATTGCTGAGTAAACAGTGAAACTGTTGGAAAGCTGCAGTTGCTCTTTCCAAAATTAATCTTATTTGGGACCTTCTGGCCTAAAACCTCCAAACGTCTCTTACACTCTTTCAAGGGTCTGAAGGGAAATGAAGCAAACCAAGCTAGGGACTGAGAGTGGCTTTCAGGCTGTTTCCATCTTAGGTCTATTTTGTATTATAACGTAGATCTCCAAAGCAGTCAACGGATGATGTATTCTTTCCACAAAATCACTAACTGTTTACTTTTCTATTTGTCCATTTTTTTCTTGAATTTATGAATAGTTGACAAAGAATTAGTTGTCCAAATGGGTTTACTTGAGCCAATTCTGGATCTGCTTGAGTCAGAGGATCCCACTGTCCAGTGTAATTCCTCTGCTTGCATCATGACTTTGGCTGTTTCAGGTGAGTGTTCTCTTTGCCTTTATCCTCTGCAGTGAATTCATTCAACTCTTCCATCATATTTTAAGATTAAAGAACCTATTTGCAATTGGTTTAAGAGTCCTAAGACACAGAAGCAAGTTTTGGTATTCCTACATCATAAATTCAACCTCTTGACATTCCAGTTATTTTTCTCAGTGTTTCTGACCTTCATGCTCTTATGATTACAAACCTTTTTCTGATTTACATCCTAAATGTATTCATGACCGGCTTATCTTAATTAATGTCTACATTGGCTTTTGCTTCAGTAGTTCTGTCTCTCTGATGTCTACGCTGATGAGGTTCCTTCATTTTACTAGACTGAGAAAGCCAAGCTCTTTTAAGACTCCTCTTGTAAGTGAGGCTCTCCATTCATCTTCAGAGTCTTTCTGGGTGTAAATGATATGTTCCAGGAATGGAACATAGCATTTGCATGTGCTGTATCATGATACCACAGACCTCAGGCATTGTTACAGTCCCAAGATACAGATAAATTCTGCAGGAATTCTGTTCTGGATTCATCTCTTCTGGAAGAGAAGTCACCAGAAATGTGCAGTATTTCAGCTGGGGTCTCAACTGTGCCTTTTATTGTGGCACATAGGGAAATATGTTTTTTAGTACATCTCATGGTAACAATTGCAGATTTGGTGATTGTGCCATGGTGATGTTTTCATCCTACAGCTGACTTAATCACTTAGTCTTGCTCCTCCTCTGATGCTATTTCCAGCAGACACCAAGTAATCAAGGCTCTACCACAAATGTTTCCAAGTGCATATCCCTGCATTTTGTACAAGTTTCATTCTGTTTCTGTTGCTTCAGTCTTCTAACTTGCCGGTTATTTGTAAAATATTCCAGTCCTCTGCTGCATCGACAGTTCTACATTGACATCTTTGTTTTAACTTTCTGGTTCAAAACAAGTACAGACCAGCCCTCATGGAATTCCATTTGTAGGTCAAATTCCGTTTGACCCAGGTGGTCATTGCCATTCAGCAAAACTTGCTGCCAGCTTTCTTTCAGTCAGTTTGTTACCCATCATGTACTAGCATTTGTCATCAACTTCTGCTTAACTGTTTATATTTCATATAATGATATTAATATTTTCCTGGTATCCAGACAGGTTAGTTCAGCCACAGTTACCGAAAGAAAGGTTATCATATTAGTCTGTCTTATTCTATCTTGTGAAAACTCGTAGTTCTACAGTACAAATTGTGTACAAGTCTGTAGAAAAGCCATTAATAACATTTATTTCTTTCCCTGTAGCATTTATTCTGCCAGCTTCCCTCTCCAGCATTGGAAGTTGAAGTCTGATGTCCCAGAATGCTGAGGAAGGCATGATGAAAGTGTTAATTTCTCATTTAAGTATTTCTGTTGCAAAGGGGGAGTGGATAAGCAGGATCCAACCACATGAAAGTGCTGATTTGCATTTTATCCCACCTTTTTGTTTTATTTTCAAGTTTTTAAACACTTTTCCCTTAGGAGCTTATTTTTAAGCATTGTATATTATTACAGCCAGGTTAAGAATTCTACATACTGCATTACTTTGTGTGGAATGCAAAATGCCTCATTTAAATGTCTTAATTAGGCATGGCATCACTAAAATTTTAGGTACTTGGCACTAGAAGGACTTTCTTTCTGTAGAGTCAGTGAAGTTAAGCCCCTGAAGATTTATAGAGAGATGTCCTTTCACCTATTTAAACAGTCCATGGAGAAAGTGACTTGTTTGGGCACCTAAGGATGTTACTTAGTCCTGAAGACACGCTTGCCCTTCTAGATGTCTTTAACCTGGAATATAGGGAACCCTCAGCTACTCCAGATCCAGTCCACCTTCATTCCCTGTGGTCTTCTATTGCCTTTGCACACTCCCTTAAGTGTCCTTCTGAGCACAAGTACTCCAAATTAAGTACTCAAGGAGCTTTCAAAGCTGAACATAGAGGTAGGCAGTCCTACATAGGCTGGGTTGCTGCCTGGAAATCAGTGTTGAGCATCTCTGTCCCAGTTTAACCAGGATTTAAATGGGCTGGATCCATTTATTTGTTTTTCAGACTATATTTAGCTACCACATCAATGAGACTAAAGCAAGAGGCAATTCTCCAGGGTTTATTTTAATTTTAACTCACAGACTCTGATATTTTTAAGTGTCTGGTTGAGAAAAGTATCCTGTTCAGTCATATACTTCAAGATAGCCATTTATGCAAAAAAGAAAAATATGGAAGCACAACCAAATTAGATATCTAATCCTTAGATAGCTTTAAGGTGATGAAAATTCTTCATCTAGGAATGGTCTAAATTCTGCTGCAACGAGCATGCAAGACTATGTACAGAGTGAAACTGTTTAGCAGTGTTACTGCAGGTCGTATGAAAACTGAGTTCTCTTCCTGCTGCAATAGGGAGCCAAAAATAAGAGGAGCAAACCAACCCATTCAGATGAAAATTATTTGAAGGTTAGTTTGTTCCAACACCAGCATTTGTCCACGCAGCAAGAGGGCACATTCATATTTACAATTATCTGCAGCTTTTCAATCAGTGAGTGAAAGTAATCAGTTCTGGGATAAGAACTCAGAGTACTTCAGAACAGAACTAAATGTTCACAGCTTCAGGGTTTAGGGGGGCCTGAACATCTGCTTTAAGCTAAAACAAGGAGGATGCACTGACTGTAAAGCACATTCAAAGTTGTTCTGACAGGGAAATTTTTAAGCACACAAATGTCAGAGAGTGGAAAGAAAGAATTTATAGATTAGTGAGTTATTCAAACATAGCTTGAGTAGATACTGTTGATTTTCCCACTTTAGAGTAGCATCTGAACACATGGTTTCCTTCTACAAGCATTCCAAGGGGCATCAGTGGTTGCAGTGGCACCAGTGGAGGGACTGCGTTATTTAAGATAAACAGGTGGTCCAGGAGAGAAACATGATCTATCCTGCCACGTCTCTTACAGAGATGGTAATACAGTTACACATCTTGGTGAGATAGATTTCCCCATCCAGTCTGTCACCATAAACTGGCAAAATAAGTGTTCAGCCTCCATAACTGATAGAAGAAAGAATTCGCCCAAGTATTGTCCAAATGTTCGTAATACCTTTTCTCAAATGTAAGGTTCTTTTCCACATTCACAAACATTCATGGAGTGTATTGTGTACAATAATAAAGGAAGCAGTGATACCTGGATGTTTAATCTTTTTACCTCTCTTTTTTACTCAGCAGAGAAGTTTGCATCACACCAGACTGGTTTCCATCAGTTCAAGCCATACAAAAGACTTTCTGCTTCTACTGAGGGAAACAAAAGAATGATATTTAGGCAGATTAGATTAAAGAAAGGCTTGTCTACGAAAGGGACCCAAATATTTCACCAGAATAATAGCTTTCCACATGGAAAAGCTATTTTTAAATACATTACTCTTCCCAGAACAATTATTTTTCTCAATTTTTTTTCCAGAATAAAAGTTACTTACTTGAGTATATACTCTTAGGAGGACAGAAAATTACTTGCCCTGGAATATTAAACTGATACTATCTGAACTATACTTGAATAAATATCCTGGATAAACTGTTTATGTCAATATCCCACTAGATAGGCTCCAGTATAAAACTAACAGCTTTATTCTCATAACTCTCTAAGTTAGTTAGCACCTGAAGGCTTGATGTCATCCACATGCCTTTATTTTTTTTTGCTCTGTCTGCTTCATGTTTCTCTCAGCAAACTTCTATGGATTGGCCATTGTTTAAAATGTCTATAAATATTGTTAATTTTACAGCAGTAAGTATTATAGTTTTTCTTTTTTCCACCAGATTCCTTCAAGAGTCTTAAGGGATTCTGCAGATCTTTTTTGAGTTCTCCTTGTACACCAGGATATTGATTACAACTGTACAACTTAATACCTTGCCATGCAAGGAATCACCACCAAATCAGAGAAGCATCATCTTTTCAAATTCCAATATTTAAATCAAATTCTGTCTTTAGAAGCTTCTGCATTGTTTATAGCTGTCAAGTGAGTGAAACAGGGACATTCCAAAAGAGAAACTGGCCCTGAATATACCCTACTAAATTAATTAAAACTTACCTGCAGTTGATGATGTAGCTTTTGGTTATCACACTGTGAATAGCTTGATCAGACATACCAAGGGTATGAAGCAAGTACGACACTTTGTTAACCTGTTTAAAGGGACTTAAGGATATTTTAATTATCCTAGTCACAAACCAAAAGCATTGCACCAGCTGTGATTTATGGCTAATCCAGAAGTCATGAGTTGGTTTCTTTCCTGTTAAACTCTGTGAATTTTTAACAATTTTCTTTGAGCATGCAGAGAAATCAGAGAAGGGAACACCAAATAACTAGTCCTGCTAGTTGTTCTGCTTGTGGCTTACAGTAAGATAG
Source organism: Eulacestoma nigropectus (assembly GCA_013397775.1). Taxonomy (NCBI): domain Eukaryota; kingdom Metazoa; phylum Chordata; class Aves; order Passeriformes; genus Eulacestoma; species Eulacestoma nigropectus. Next base: position 619,354 of record VZTE01000952.1, on the reverse strand, counting down.
CAGTAAGTATTTCTTTCTTTCTCTGATTCTTTTCTCCAGAGTCCAACCGAGAGGCTATTGGTGCTGCTAGAGGAGTTACACCCCTACTGTCTCTTGCCAAGTCCTATGATCCCAGAGTCCAACAAAATGCAGCTGGTGCTATTCTGAACCTCACACAATCAGGTACTTTCAGACTAATGGTTTACCTAAACTGCCAAAAGAAAACTCACTGATAGAAAAATAATCCAAAATAGTAAAGGCAAGAATAAAAGCATATCTGAGCAACAAGTTATTTCCTCTGCATATGGCATTCATGTTGGTACTACAGGTTGATGATTTAAGTTTAGCTGATAGAGGCCTTTTTTTGCCTAGCAGCAAAACAGAAAGGCTTGATTTTCAAGTCCAAGGTGCTAGTGTATGAATATTTAAATAATCAGTCAAAGAAATAGAAAACAAAACCAAAAAACATTTGTTAAAGAAATAACTTGGCCTAAAAAGTTAGCAGCACATTTGGTGTACTTTAAAGCAATCTCAGAAGCTTATCCAACAAAGTCAAGCTTTAGGAACTTTTTACTTGTTCTGACTAATTCAGTGCTGGAATATGCTAAGTATAACTATCATGGGTCAGACATTAAAGGCTCCTGGAATATCTGCCAACGGCTTTATCAAAAGCAGTACTTGGTCCTCTGCAATTATATGTAGACTACCATAATTAACTCTGAAACAAACCAGCATTAAATCTCACCTACCAAGACGTTACCATTATTCCACAGAGCTAAATGATAAAGTCGTGAGTAACATCTCTGAACTATGTATTGTGGAAGGAAACAGTTGGAAAGAACTCATACAGTTGCCTATTACTGTGTTTCTGGTATTATTCAGAATATTTTAAATAATTTGTTTTTGAAACACAGAAATCATAGTGAAGATCATACCTCAAACTTTTCAGCTTCTCCAGCAATTCAGATTCTCAGAGCAGTTTTTAGCATAAAACCATCAAAAGCATCATCAGAGAGCCTGCTAGTCTTTTTGCTAAGATATCTGCATACTGCTGCATTACACAAGCTCTAAATTATATACTCTCCAGTCACACTGACCGGCATATATTTGGACAACATCAGCACTCTTTAGAACACAAGGACTATGCACATGCTGTTTGAATGGTGCTTCCAGATGAGACAGAGGGAAGGAGGAAGACACTTTACTTTTTCTTTTTAATGGCAGAAAAAATGCAGCAAGTCCTATGCAGGGAAGGAGCCCTACCAGTTCTTGCCTTGCTGCTGGAATCTCCTGACTCAGAAGTCCAGGTATGACTAAAATAGGTCAGATTTTAAAGCTGTAACATTGAGACTGTAAGGACAGCACAAACCACAGTATGCAGAAATGAAAATGGGGAGAGGAGGAAAGGTTTCTCTAGTGAAGTGGAGAAACATGTGAGAGCATCGTGGTGAAACTCAGCTCATTCAGGTAATGTATATTAAAAGACTCAATTTGTCTAACTCCACAGGAGAAAGTTTATGACACAAAACTTTGTCTACCAGCAGACATTAATGCATGCACAGGGTTGTTATGTGGCTACCTTCTTCTGTCTTTCAGATCATCAGACAAGTTGCAGATAGGTCTCTTCCTCTGGGTTTTGGTTTTTTGTTTGGTTTTGGGGTTTTTTTTTGCATCCTAACTTTGATCTTCCACTCTAATCAATGTTAATAAGTATTCTGAGAAGACATAACTTGAAAAGATCTTTTTCTTGTTGTTGTAAATATCTGTAAATCTTCCTATTTTATGCCTATCACAGACACCTCTTTGTGATTCTGCACACTCAGCAGAGAGCTCATCTTAATGCAAAAGTATGCTGATAAATAAACTATGAATCAGAGTTGTAAGCTTTACACTCTGCTAGTTTGTTCATTCAGTCCTTTCAGTAGCACTGAATTGTTTTCTCCATCAGTTTAATTATCTCTATTCAGATTTTTTTTTAAATGTCTTAAGGGATGGACCCTCTGGAATTTCTTTCTGCAAATTGTTTCAGCATTTTTAGATTTCTCTGAGATTCACCTTAAAATTTCCATCTCTGTAGCTCAACCTGTTTCTTCAAATTATACCTCCCTAGTAATAGATACTCTTATATGTGTAATCCTCCCTAGCGTTTATGTTTAGATCCTTTGGAAATGATCTCTTGGCATGCTAGGGCAACAGCTACATCCAGCTTGAGTAAATCAATGTAAACATATAATACAGTAGAAGCAGATGACCTAACTTAGGTGCCAGCAGCAAGGTCATTGCAGCAGCACAGCACATTCCCAAACAGCCAGGGTCCCAATGAGTTGGTACAACATGCCCCAGCAGGATTGCTGTAGTAGCTACAGCGTGTTATGTCTACCCCATAAACACCCTTAAGGTGAAGAAGTGCTTTATTTTCATCAGTTTTAAATCTGAGCATTTCTCCAATTTATTTATATTCTTTCCAATGTGTCACCACTCTGACCTCTCTATCTACATTTTTTCTTGGTTCTTTGCAGTATTACAGCTGTGCTGCCCTAAGCAACGTGGCAGCCAATGTTCAGCACCACAAGGCCTTGCTGAGACCCAGTGACAGATTCCTGCTGCGGACACTGATCTCTCTCCTATCCTCTCCTGCGGACAAGGTAAAGCTGTAGCTTTCCCTTTCTGAAAAGACTTAGCATGCGAGTAGGACTATAAACTTGGACTTCCAGTTTCAGCATCACATCATTCTGTTCATCTACTGTACAGGTACCTATGCAGCATCTTTCCCATGAGAAAAGACACCTATAATAGAAAACACATGGGTTCTACAGGGTCAATGTATGAATAAAGCAAAGGGAAATTATTAAAGTTGTTCTACAGCCCTGGACACTTCCTTTAGACTAGGATGGCCTGTGTGCTATTAACTTCAAACATCATGTGAGAAGTGCCCAGTCCAGGCTCTGTCTTTGATCATTGTGTCTGTGACAGAAGGTGTCTGACACATCTGTTATGCTACTTTTTTAATTTTCTTTTTGGTATCCAGAACTTTTACTGTATGGCTTCGAGGAATAGCACCTTGAAAATTTTGCTTTGTTGGAAGCCACATCAAAGAAACTTCAAGAAACCACAGTTCAGGATGGAACCTGAAATTCTGTGTAGAAGGGAGGTGAAAAAAAGGCAAAGCAAATGGGACAATTTCTTTCCCGTCCTTTTCCTATAACTTTATCAGATGTTCTAAAATAAAGCCAGCATCTGAACCCCATTCTTCATCAACAATAGAATGACTGATACTAGGAGGTTGAAAAAAATTCATCAAAACTTTGAAAAAAAATCATGTGCCAAAATTTATTCTTGAAGATAATGTAATAGCTTGCTAGTGTTGTCATGTTTATTTTGTGTGCAATAGGCAAGAACATGCATTACTGAAACTGCTCTTTTTCCTCCTCTCTCTCATTCTTTTTTTATTTTTTTTTTCCTCTTTGGCACAAGCAGGTTTCAAGCCAGGCATGTGTTTGCCTAAGAAATTTGGCTACCAGTGGTAAGCAATGTCTTGGAGATTGAAGAAACCACACTATTTCTTTCACTCTCTGCCTTTCAGAGTGAGCACAGTGGGCTGGGAACCTTTCCTATTAAAAACAGAGAGACACCCTCTTTTCTACATTTTAACTGGATGTTAAGGGAAGAGGAAGGTGCAGTGCATATCCTAACTAAATCTGTCTTAGAGCTCCCAGGTAGCAAGGGGAGTATCTGGAGAAGGTGAGAGAGGCAGCAGAGGTGTTCTTATGCACAGAGCCTTAGTGAGTTGCTAAGTTTTCCTTTCCATGTTTCCTAAGCATTAAACCCAGTTAGGACAGGCTGTCTCCTGAAATGGCTTATTGAGTGGGGACCTGTCTTCTCCAAGGCATGATTCTGTCTATCATTAAATGTAATTTTCTCCCATGCATTTGCCATCCTCTTAAAAACCCTATCCTATTAAATGTCCAAGATTCATTTCTATGACATATTCAGGAGATGGTGGCAGAGGACTGGCGCATTCAGTGCTAAAGCCCCAGACTCCAGGGTAGAGTTATTCATCTAGAAAATGTAGAGGTGCTTTATTTTCAAGCAATCACAATTATAGAGGAGCTGAGACTGAAGGAAGTGCCGTGCTGCTCCTTGGCATGTTTGAAACCCCCTAGTCTGCTTGACCTTTTAGATCTGCCTCTCCCTCTGCTGGCTGCGCTGGCATTGCCTTTTAGTGCACTCACTGAGGTTGCAGGGGCAAGGAGGGTGTAACAGCTCAGTGGGATGGCTGGGCTCTCTTCTGGCTAACCAGAACTGCAAGATAGATGGTGTTTGGGAGGTCTTTCTGTTTGTGCAGCAGAAGCTGCGCCTTCTAACCTGGTCTTATGCCAGCAATGGACTCAGAATTCCCCTCATTCTTTTTTTTGAGGTTCAGACGTGGACTGAAGGTGCCCAAACCTACATTCTGCCATCGAGCTTGTATTAATCCCTCAGCAAAAGGAACCACAACAACTGAAGGTTTATTCTTATAACCTAACATCTGGCATTGCCCCATCCCATGGAGATGGGGAGGTCCCCTTTAATTTGATCACTGAGGCAACAGTCAGCTGTTTGAGTCAGAGCCTGAATGCGTCCCTGCAGTGCTCTGAACCTCTCTGACCTCAGTTTTTTCCCACACCAGCGGACATCCAGGCCGAGATGGTTGCTGAGAATGTCCTGCCCAAGCTGTGCTCTCTCCTGGCCTCTGGCAGCGAGGACGTGCGTCGTGCCTCCATTGCTCTGCTCTGGATACTGTCCCAGCACCCTCCCAACCAGGTAGGGGAGGTCATTTCCCAAAAACAGATGGGAAAGAGTAGTTCTGGCCACCACCTGGGGTAACACTGTTATGGCAAAACTGCCTGTGAAATGCATTGTGAGAATGACCAATAGACTCTGGGAGAATTCCCAACCCTTCTCTGTCCCACCCAAAATAACAAGGCTTTGTTTACTGCATCTGCACTGTCACTAACTACCTGAGGAGCCATTTGTTGTGCTGGGTGGGATCCAAAGGAGAGACCCAGTGAGAGAGTAGAGGGGGAGATGGGTGTCAGATTTGTTGGATATGTGGATACTACCCTGCACTCCCTGCAACTCCCTCTAGTCCCCTCAGTCCCCAGACCATAGGTCTCCAGTTGGGTGTATGAGGGGGAGGACACACACAGCACCATGGGAGACTGCCACCAAGGGGGCAACCAAGGAAGTTATTTCTTGGCTACAGAGCTTCCCCACACACTGAAAAGCAGAGAAACTAGTTTACAGCACACATTTAAAGTGCGTAAGTGCAGAATATAGGGCAAATATACATCACTTCCCTATATGGACAGCTTTATTCAAAAGTGCATTTGAAAAATACTAACATTTTTTGAATTAGGATCAAAACAAAAAGGGGTACTAACAGAATTCAAAATCCTGTCTATCTTTAGTTAATGCATTAAAACTTTCACTAGGACTGTGTATCCTCATGTCCTAAGTTACGGAATGATTCTTTTGCCCACATTCAGGGTAAACACCACCATTAATAGTGCAACACTAGCAAATACATGAAGAAGTCTGACTAGAAATAAATTACAGCAAGTAAACAAGTTACTCTTGTTTTTAAATAAACTTTTTCTTTACAGTAATTAAAGACATCCTTAAGAACATAAATGTGAAAGGTTTTTGATAAGTGTTTTAAGCTAACAACAGTGTTTGAAGGTAGTCAGAGGTCGGGTACATATGGCAAAAATATGTGAGAATGTTTCCACATTGCTTCAAGCAGTAGTGACAGGGTCTGAGTAGCCCCAGGTGGCCTTAGGTGCTTCTTGCACCTGAAATACACTCAGCCTGATTGGAAATTTACTCTGGGTATGGAAAGCTTGGTGCATTACAGTTCAGTTGCCTATACACAAGCCAAAATTGCACCTCCCGTACCTCTGGGACGTGATTGAGAAAATGGGTGAGCTCAATGCCTGGGAAGCAGCAACTAGAGCACAGAACTATTCAAGGCACAGTAGCTGCGTGAACACCAAACATCCCCATTGCCTGTCAAACTGCCTCATACGATCAAAACACACTTTGCACTCAACAAGCTTACAATTGAAATGCATTAAATTAGTTGAAGGCCATTTGCACAGTAAATACGTTATTCAGTACGAGACATTATACTGCTGGAACATGGTCCTCACTCACTTTTGCTTTTCTTGTCTCCGAACACCATTTACATTTTTTGTTCTCCCAGCAAAGATCACCCACAAATTGTTTTCTCCCTGGTCCTGAAACTTGTCTTTACCAGTGTTTCAAATCCCCGGCCACAAAGAGATGTGGCCAGTGTCAGTGGGAAGAAAGGCACTGGGAGCTCAGCTTTGGTACACCAGTGGTGAAACAGCCCATCCTTCATGAGGGAAAAAGGGTCAGCAGCAGGAGGCTGGAAAGCAAAGCATCACCCTCAAGGCTTTATTCTCCAGTGAGAAGTATCTACATCTCTAAATTTGTTTTAGTGAGCAAACACGGCTGTCTCTGACTACTGAATGTTGCTGCTTTGTGCGAGCAAGCCGTGAGCACTCTGAGAAGAGGCTGACCTCTCCGTATTCATATCCTGCCTCTCCATCTCCATGCCTTTTCTGGCCTGTTTTTCAAGTCTTTTCAAGGTTTCTTTCTCTAACTCAGGCTGAATTCTCTGTGAGTGAAAGAGGGACTTCTCCATGGGAACAACTGTTGGAAAACAAACCACTGAACAAAGCTAACCTTTACAACCAAGTCAAGTGATGCTTGAATTATTAGAAATACTACCCAAGATACAATGGGGCAGAATCCATCTGCCCTTTTGTTACCATGAAGCAAGCCCCCAGGAATGCTTCACAGGAGCTCCTCGCCCCGCTTCAGCCCTCTTTTTGCAATCTCCTGGTCAGGCTGTTGACAGGGATTCCCAGCAAGAGCTGGAAAACTTCCCTCTTGCGGGGGGAATTTTATTCAGATTTTCCAAGGACAGCCCAACCCTGAAACACTAAAGAATCAGGCTTTGTGAGAAAAGAGTCTTTTAAATCAAATTCCTTTGAGCAAAAGACCTGGAAGTCAGGGTCTGTCTATTCCAGATGGTGCCACTGACTCTCCACTCCAGGTAATATATAAATATAAATATAAAATAACTTTGCCTTCCCTTCTTGCTAACTGGTCAAAATGGGATAATATTTACCTTGTCAAGAAATCCCTGTGTAAGGAGTGTGAGTGCAGCATTGCAACTGTAAGCACACTTGCTGCTGGAATGCTTTTTTTTTTTCTTTTTTTCAATATTCTAGTCTTGGGAGAAGTTAGATCAATATCCATCTGAACCACTCAGTCCATTTTTACTCACAGTTTTCTCGTGATTCTCTTGCACTGTGCAAGAGATTGAGCCAGAATACAAAATCTGGATCTCAGCCATATTCCAGCCAAAAAAAGAAGTTCAGCAAAATTCAAGTACTGTCACTTACTAATGTAGGTCCTAAATAAAATAAAGATCTTGGCAGGGAAGTCATTGTATATTAGAAAGTTCTTTTATAATGCATAGAAAATTTCCTCCTCCCAGGCTGTAGCAAATCAAATACAAGTATCGTGGTTGATGAGATTACATAGAAAAGAGGACATTTGGCCCAAAAACATAGAAAACAGTTATCAATTGCAATTTAATTGGATTATCTAAAACTATATTATTTCTTCCTTTAAAGAGAAGGAAAAATAAGACTAAGGAAAATTTACTGTCATGTCTGCATATAGGAGTCTTTAAATGCCCTGTGTTTAGGTATAGCACTAATGTTTCATGTTTTATTTTAATATTGCTGGTTGTGACAGTGCTTAGAATGAACTAAGTGGAGATGTCAGCTGATATTAAAAGAAAATAAGATACACTTTTGCAATTTAACCTAAGTAAAAGAAAGATTCAAGTTAAACTAACTTTTAAAGACATCTGCCTTTCAACACTACTTTAGTGATCCTGATATTTTACAGGTTTCATAATAATGTGATTTTTTGCAGCTGTGTATAGGACCAGTGATTTGTTTTATATTGAAAACTTGCTAATGCATCTTGGTTTCCAAGTAGCATAAATAATATAGTTCATTGTGAACAAACAGAAGAACTGCATAAGAAACTCCTGAATTCCTAAGGGAAGGAGACTGAAAGAAAAAACACTCTCAAGAGGAAATCTTCTGCTTTTAGCTGTAGACGTAACCCAAAGTCTGTTGAAGTCAGATTTCTCTTACACACAGCAGCGCCCCCTTAATCCATATTGTTATTGAGGTGACCACCTGTGCAGTAATCCAGACTCAGATCTGATACTACAGGACAAGAAGTAATGGCTTCAAACTGAAAGAGAGTAGGTTTAGAATTGATATTAGGAAAAAAATTCCTTACTGTGACGGTGGTGAGGCACTGGAATAGGTTGCCCAGAGAAGTTGCAGATGCCCCATCCCTGGAAGTGTTTTAAGGCCAATTTGGATGGGGCTCTGAGCAACCTGGCCTAGTGGAAAGTGCTCCTGCCCACAGCAGGGGCATTGGAACTGGATGATGTTTAAGGTCCCTTCCAACCTAGGCCATTCTGTGATTCAATTAATACTAATGGTAATTGGAGGAAGACTACATTCAGAGAGACATACCCAGTAAAGTACCTCTAAAATACCACCAGACAGCAGAGATATGTGTGTAAAGAAGATGTTGCTCAGAACATGTTTGCTAAAGAGGTGCCTGATCACAAACTGATCTAAACACACAACCCATTGCTGTAGCCAGGTAAATTGCAGAGGTACTTAAGGACACACTGCTGCTGCTACTACTTCGCTGTGTACTTCTAAATTTCACACCTACCCTGACCACCTCTCCTTCCAGTTGGGATCACACATCCTTCCCCTGACTAGCAACGACCCCAGTGAGGCATTTGATGGAAACAAAAATAAACTACAGAACCTTAAAGACTTCAGCCTTCCATAGCAAGTGCTCTATAGTCAGTGCCAGTCACACCATACTTTAGAGAAGCAGCACTGGACCCAGCCATATCCTTGGTTTAAATAAACAAATTAATGCTCTTCTTGCAGAGCTAAATTAGATCTCTCTGTAACTCACTGCAAAGTCATGTTGTGTTGTCCATATTGCATGTAACTGAGATGCTGGTTGCTCTTAGGACACTCTGGCATGTGCTGAGCTATTGCAGAGCCTGGGGACGTTACTGGCAGCACATAAAACAGACCCTGTGATTGTTGGACACACTGCTTGCATCATCAAAAACCTGAGCCTTTCCAAAAACCGTCAGGTGGGTACCCAACGTTTGTCACTGAACTATATATCCTGTGAGGTTGCTACTGTGTTTATGTCAAACCAGCATTAAAAAAAAAAACAACTCAGTGGGTAATTAAACATATGTCAATTTGCTATATACTTTACACAAAACTGCATGTATGAATAAAAGGACCATAATGAAAGGCAGTTTTATTCATATTTTCCCAATACAAATAAGCTAATTAAAATATCTAATTTTTGCTATGAGTGATGTGGTTACCTAATTTGACTGCATCATAGGTATAAAAAGTTCTTCTGGCAAGGACATTTCATATGAATTAAAGGAATCATTCAGGAAAATCTGAGGTCTATTGTGAACTGAATCTTCATTTCCTGGCTGTCATGCTTCAGCTGCCCTTCATTGTGAAATAGAACCCTAGCTGTACATTTTGCCTCTTTGGCAAGATATTAGTTGTGCCAAAATGCTATAAAGATCCGTCTTGCTGACTTTGCTTCGAAATCCATATGCACAGATGCTCTTCCTTTCTCCTTGCCTTTTAAAAGTACCTTGATCAAACAGTACCACCAGCAGCAATCAATACTGAGGGAAAAACCCCACTTAAATCCTCACTTCTGCTTTGTCCCACTTCCTAGTACACACTTTTCAAGACTCAGTTCTTTTTTTTTTCTCTTTGTTCATGATCCAATTACTACTAGTTCCAGAGATTTAAACCAGCCAGAAGGAAAAGTATGGGTTTTTTCACTAAGATAAGAATTATATAAATTTCTAATAGCTGTGAAATCAAGTTTTGCAGGGAACTAGATTCCCTCAAACTCAAGGCTCACAGGAGGAGTAAAAATGGACCTTCCATTGAGTTTGACAAATATGGTTGTTTTTTTGAAGTATTTAAATTCTGTCGCTTTATCCTGTTATCAGCTGAGAGCTGCTTCACCTTCATAAATCTTTATAATATAGAGAATATCTAGCTCTCACTGCATAAGTGAATACACAGACATGAGTGGGAGTGCCAGGTTTCCAGGGTCAGTTCTAAGGAATGCTCCCTAAAACACTTAAGAGTCCTTGGCACAAGAGGGAAAAAATAGTGTTGTTTTTATGCCAGCAGGACACATAGTGTGGGAGCTTGAAAGGTAGCAGTCTCAAATCCATCCTGGACCTCTAAGCAGCAAGTTAAAAACTGCAGCATAAATGAGCAAACACAAAAAGAGATACTCCCTTTTGTTGATATACACCTGAGCTCACTTAGGGAGCCGTGAGCAGCTTCCATTGTTAGGGCTTCCCAGAGAGGTGATGACTTCGTGATTCAAGTTTGCTAGCAACCAGCCACCTCCAGCCAGCTCATTCAGAACTAATTTCTTGGTCTCATGTGCTTTTAATCCAGGTCAGCACAGGCTAAGCCTCCTATCTGTTTTCAACTCAGTCTATAAACTATTTATCTCAGTACAGGTGATCTCTGAACAATCCAAGGTGTTGTCACCTGGTTGTGGTAGATCTGGGAGGAGACATTTCCATTATTGATGGTGTAGCCCTCAGTAGTGTAGGAGTACTTCTGAAGCCCCCAGACACCACTAAACCATAATGGAAGTGCTAAACATGAATCTCTCTCTTGTGGCAGAGAATCACTGAGAGCCGCTGTGTCGAAGGTCTCCTCCAGGCCATGCTTTTGACCGACACTCAGGAAGACTCCCTTCATTACGTGACATCCTGCCTTGCTGGGCTAGCAAAGCAAGGTAGGGCAGCAACCCTCCATGAATGGCTGAATCAGAGCAGTGCACGTGTCCTTTATTAACTCTAATAGGAGATGGAGCACAGCTGGACACACAGCCCAAGTCTTTCCCTTTAAATTCATTGTGAGTTTAGTTGTAAGCTTCAAGAACAAAATACAATTTGCTGGCAGGACATGTGGGCTCCATTGTCTGCACTTTCGTTCAACTGCCTAAATTTTTTTTTTCTAATGTTTTTTGTGCTGAATTTCACTGCTGTACATGGCCTGTCTACTGCTATTTTTAACATTTCCCAGTTTCTTGGGGTGAAATAATTTTGCCATAGCAGAAACTAATATAAAAGAAAGACTAAAATACAAAATAACTCTTTATCTTGAAATTTTTTGCACATGAATTTTATAAGAGATACCAAATTGGCACTCATGAAAGGTACAGCTCTCTTCATGGCAGAAAGGACGAGTGTAAATTTTCCCAATATGCCCCAGTATTGGATATCGTCTGTCAAACAAGTCATCTCTTGTACCTGGTGTAATGGCCATGCAGCTGGCAACACATCACATTTAATTTTGCAAGCGGTGCCCAGTAGCTGCTGGACAGACTGAGCCCAAAGGGCAAGAGTGGATCTTGCACATAAAGTGATTCATTCTTGCAGAACATAAAGCCAACAAAATATGAATCAAATCCATGGCCTTGCCTTACTGAGAACATAACCTCAGAACATGACCCTTTTTTACAACCTAAACATACTCATTAACCAAGTTCAGCACTTTTTTTGCTTCTCCAGTTGCATAAAGGATTCCCTATTTCAGCAGTTTCTGGCAGACTTCTCAACTTTATCTCTTCGACACTGGAGTTCCTGTTTACCGACTACTCTCTTACCTTTCTGCCTTCCAGAAGGAGCCATGTTACACATGGTCCAGTGGATGGATGAACCTTTGACAAAGTGCTTGGTGAGACTGGCTGGCCAACTGGAACATCCTGAGCCATCCTTTCATGCTGCCTCCATCATCCAGCACATGATCGCTCCTGGTAACTCACACAGGATTAACTGTGCTTTGAAAGAGACTTATGGCTGTCTGGAGTGAAATTAGCCTTTTCCCAAAGGAGTTAACTGTCAGACACTGAACAACCTTTAATATTCCTGTATCACTCCCCCACCCCCCCCAGTCTGGTCTCTACAAATTTATTAAAGTGCCTATAGCCACCCTTGAAATAAAACAGTCCTTGAGTGCATGAGAAAGTCCAGGGATGAAAGTGGACCACAGATAAAGGTCTGATTCTTCAAGCACTGCCATTCTGCAGGGCTGGTCCATAGCCAATGCTGAGGTCCTTAAAAACAACTGAAGTAGGAAGGTGGGAGACTATTAGGATACTTCTCACCATGGGAGAGATGAGAACCTGTTGCAGACAAGGGTCACTTCAGACAAGGTTACATCTTTCTGTTTGACTGTCTTTCTCAGTATATAAAATGTGATGGCACTCCTCACAGATAGCAGAGGTTATGTTCCAAAATTTTAGATTAACTCTGCTCCTTGACCAGCAAAAGAAAAACTCTTACTGAACCAAATCCTGCTGTTATTATTCTAGACTAAATTAGGAGGAGCAGTGAAGTAAAATGGCTTTTAAGAACGTAGCCAAAACTTTTAGTTTCAATGAGAGAGAATAAAAAGAGCATTATTTTTACCTGTATAAAACAATTAGCTTTATGCTTAATATACATGTCCCATGCAGCTGAGAGCCTTTAAGACTTGCAAGAAAAGGGTGTTCAGATGATACTTGCCACATTCTCTAGAAAGGTATGGTAAGATTTTACACCTTAGACATAAGAAAAACTGAAATCTGTAGTGAGTCCCCAGTAAGGGAAAATGCAAATCTTTCATTCTAGCATCAAGGATTTGCAAGAGAGCAGACTCTCTCTCAGGTAGTGAACAGAGTCCAACAGCACAATCACCTCATGGATAGGTTCGCATAACAGGCTGACCTGTCCATGAATCAGTAGGCCCCTTGCACAGGGATCAGATTCACAGCACAGCAGCCCATGCAGCTTTTTATTTACCTGAAGTATCAGCAGTATTTTCAGAAGCTGTAGTACAGGGAAGTCCCTTGCCAGTCTTTGCAGTAACGTTGGTTTTAGCTGAAGGTGGATGAGTCATTATTGATCTTATAAATGTTGTTACAAAAATCAGTTTTCACAGTGTTTTAAAGGCTGGTATTGATCTCCAGTGGTTCTCCCATTTGTGCAGAAAAAATGATGCTTTTGTGGAAGCATCACATTGGAGAGATTCAAGCCTACCTCAAGAATTTTCTTACCCACCAAGAGGTCCGCTTTCAGCAGCTGGGCATCTCCACATTCTGCAGACTACGAGCAGGTATGAGCAGGTACATCCTTCCTGCTGGGCTGGGCCCCCGGGGTGCTGCCAAGGCTGCCTGCACCCATCAGCAGCAAACAGGCACTGCTTTGTAACAGAGATCACAGAATCGCTAGGGTTGGAAGAGACCTCTAAGATCATCGAGTCCAACCACTGACAGTGCAAACTCCTCCTAGCTAGGGGACTAGCTCTACTCACTTAAGCAAACAGAGTAGTCTCAAGGGTAGCTGTTACCTCACCTGTTTTAAAGCAGCTGTTTAAGAGTATCTCCTGAAAAAGGCAGGAGGATTTTGTTTGCTTGCTTTAAAACTAAAGGCTTTCTGAACAGCAGGGAAACAGGATTTCAGGTACAGATGCTTTTATCCAATATAAGAATTTTTGGTACTAGATGCAACCTAAAAGTTTTTCAAATGTGATTTTAGTTTCTTCTGATAAAGCAAGCAAATAAGGCAATTGCATGATTAGCTGATATCAAAGCTGGGAGCTCTCACATCATCTTCATACTTAAATGTCCGTTCCATAATATTTTTCTAGGTTTGGTTAGTCTTCTTGTCTTTGGATAAAAGTTGAGTACTTATGAGAGTTATAATGTGGTAATAACTGTATATAGCACATATCTTTATGTATGTAGAGCCAGAGCCAAAACCCTGGTATATCTAGATAGGCAGCTGCTGCGTAAGGCTGAATTTGGCAACTGAGATTTATGCATCTGGATCAGGAGAATTTAGCAGCAATCTTGAACAGTTGTAGGGATGAAAACTGAATTTGTATCTGCTTTGTGTGGTAGAAGATTATTGTTCTGCCTTCCCTGTAGTAAGAACCACCAACCAACTCCATCTGACCTAAAAAATAAGCTTTCTATGCATCTGCATTAGAGCACAGGGAAAGACAGCAGGTTGCCTAACATTTGTTATTCCTCTTCAGATCCAGACTTTTCAATAGCATTCAGAAAAAGCCAAATGGCCAAACTCCTTGAGCAAGTCCGTCAACAAACAGAAGAAACTCAAGAGCTCCTTAGGGCAGCTATGTGCCATGAAGACAGTTAATATTTAAGCCAAATGGCTTATGAAAACTTACCAGATCCAAGGGCCTGAACTTTCAGAGGAAACAACTCCATTCATTGGTTCCTGTAATTTTCCTGCTACTTGCAGTTGCATCATACAAGAGAGATGTCCTGATAACAAGAATTGGAGCAGGTCAAAACACAATTCCTTGGACTGTTTGGCTGGCTGCTTAGGTGTGCTTGAGGACATGGCTACGCTGAAAAACACCCACTATGCTTGGTTAACCTTCCATGGTTTGTTTTTGGTTTCTTCACCCCCACTTCTGAAAAACCAGCACTGTATGAATGAGGTTTTATTCATGCAACAGGCTGATTCCACTGAAGAGGCATCTCTCAAGTATGCAGGTCACTCTGCATTCATCTTTATTCTGTTTCTGTTCCATGTCCTGTATTTCAGAGCACACTCCGGGGACTTTAAAAAGGAATTTAATCAACCCATACTATAAAGGTAGAAAACTACCGACAGGTTCCTACAGTAAGTAACTGCTGAGGGACAATTCAGAAAGTGCGAGAAATTTGTAAGAAACAAGAATGGGTGAAGCCTTACAGCTGATCCTTGTCCACACTATAGGCACTATTCTCCAGCAGAAGAGCAAAGGCACATTAAGGCAAGGAAATGTTGCACAGAGAAAGTACAGAACACAGCAGGAACCACAAATTATTTGGGTGAGATGTGTTCGAGTACAGAACTCTTGTGTTCTGCAAATGTTAAATTATTTCCAAAGCTACTTGCAACCAGGGAAGAGTGAAAATATTCGGCAAAATTAGGAATTTTTGTTATATTTTGATATTGATACTTCATTTTTAAAGGAGTTAAAGAACAATAAAGGTAGCCATGTGTTTAAATTCAACTAATTTTCTTACATAGATACTTCCCATGGGCAGGCAGATGTTCAGCCATCTCCAGGAAAGCCGGGTTCCGTCATGTGCAATGGTTACTTGGGAAGACACGCTCTGTAACTTCAATCATCCCCCCTTTCCTCCCCCTTCCCCCAGCTTTATACGCTGAGCATGACAATGTAAGGTATGGAATGTCTCTTTGGTCACCTGGGGTCACCTGTCCCAGCTGTGTCCTCTCCCAACTCCTTGTGCCAACCCAGGCTGGTGGGGTGGTGTGAGAGGCAGACTCTGCGCAAGCACTGCTGAGCAGTAACCAAAACATCCCTGTGTTACCAACCCTGTGTTCAGCACAAACCCAAAACGCAGCCCTCTTCAAGCTACTGTGAAGAAAATTAACTCTACCCCAGTCAAAAGCAGCACGCTGTCTCTTCAGGTACTTCTGACCATCTTATAACTCTTACGTGCATGTAGAGCTTTAGAGCTGATTGAATAAAAGTGAGATTTAAAAAATAGTTTAAAAAAGTTATTCTGTCAGTTAAGAGCTCAGTGTTCTATTTCATTGTGGCTCAAATCTCTGAGCTTAATTTTCGTGCTTAGGGGAGACATTTTTGATAATGATTTCTTCTAATATCTGCAAGTTCTTTCCAATGGTACTGTTTGGGATAAAACAAAACACCACAACCCCCGCCCCCCGAAAAAAAAAACCAAAAAAACATGTAAAAACAACCAAAACCACACTCAGTGCAGTAAAAAGGCCTATTAAAGTACAGGGTAGACAGAAACTTTGGATAAAGCAATGTGGCATTTTCAGTATTCATGCGTGACAGGAACTTTGTTTTGAAAGCTCATGTGACAAACCATGTGCTCAGCTTTGGACAGGTGGACGTACTAAAACAGAGGACTGACTGAATGACTCACCTAGGAACAAAAAAATCTCCAATTCCAAGCCACCTCTGTGGGTGTTTTTAGATCAGTTTCCAAAAAGAAACAGTGCAATATTAAGATACTAGAATGTGTCCTGTATCTGTATTCTTAGGTATTTAGTCACAAACATTATTCCAAGGTCCTAGCAAGGAAGAAAATAACAAAGCATTCTTCATCAGGAATGAGGAGATAAAAGGCATGAAGCAAGCAGAGCTAATGGTGAGCAATGCAGCAGTTGTGATGTACTGAAATAACTCACTGAGCCTCAATCCTGTGAACATCGATGCTCTGCTTTGGAGACGTGAGCACGGAGCTGAGCCTTCCCAGAGCACACAGCTCTCGGCTGGGGAAGGTCACTGCTCCAAACCCTCAGAACAGCTGTCTGCACCTGCTACGCTGGCTACTTCTACCTCACGGAGTACTTACCCCCCTTGCTCCTCATAGTAAAAACAACACAACCAGTTGCAATAGCAGGCAGAGGAGCTGGCCTTCCTCCCAGACTGTACTTTATTGTCAAGAATAACACTCAACAGAAGAGAAATTAGTTTCCCTGCATTAAAAGAGGCTCAACCAAAAGATCTAAATATTCAATATTAAATCCTTTTCTTAAAAATTCATACACCTACTTCTACTCTCAATTCCCTCGGTTTTATTTTGTATGTCAGGCCCACGAAACAGGAAATTCTCTCTCTCATTTGAAGCAAACCTGGATTGACTGTAATGAGAAACTGGTTTTAATCCAGCCCTGTTAAAAAAAAAAAAATTCAAAGCAAAAAACAAAGTACATATGAGAAATAAAGCAGGCCCATTTTTGCTGCAAACAGTGAAGCAAGTGTGCTGAAGTCTCCCAAAAAATAGACCAGCATAATTTATAACCAATCCTAAATAGCTCAAGATCAACACAATTTAAACCTGATCCTAAATAAATCCTGATTTAAAACTGAAGCTAAATGTTACTGCCTGTTTCTCTGCTCTGTTTCTAGTTGCAAGTGACTCTGTACTGATTTTCCAGTAAAGAAATTAGAGAAAACCTGAAGCAAAGTTTTAAGACCAAGAGCAGCAAGAAGACATTTTCATCAGAGACTGACTCTTGCTTCAACTATGCAGGAAAATGAAAATATAAGTAGAAATAAATATTTCAAACAAGTTTTATTTGGTACTTACATGCTATATATAGTTTTAAAGAAAAACTACATATTTTGGACACTTCAAAATATTGTGGCTATGTACATGGAAAACTAAAGAAAGCAAGAAAGGAACCCAATTCATTTTACTGTGTCACAAGTTACTATTGAAAGCACTCTGACTGAATGGCTGTTTTTTCCCTTCCATAAATACTCTGGCAGATGAAGTCTTTTTCATTTTATTTCCATTGCTTTTACCCCATGTCCTCTATAAGATGAACACTTGGAAGCAGCAGAAATTTCTTCAAAAATTCTTCGGCTTTTCTCTCAGAGGATTTCTTCTGCTAGCACAGACTTTCTGCACAGCTTCCTAGAGGCCTTGCTCAGTGCTCACTAAAGGCAAGTGCAGGAATCTTAATGGTAGATTCTCTGTTAGCAGGAGCTGAGAGCCCATGAACCTCCATTTCCCCTACCCAAGGATCTTCTCACTGATTGAGAGAGCAATGCCTCAAGCCTTCGGCGATGCTTCAAGCTCAAACACCCAGAGTGAGCTCTGCCACCAACAGCATTGTTTAGCAAAGCACAAAAACGTGCAAGATTTTACAGTTCTGCACAACAGCAACCAAAAGTGTGGGATGGAACAATGAATGACAGTAGAAATCAGCATCAAACTAAAGAGAAAGAAACCTGCATCGCTCCTCTTATCACTCAAACTGCACTGCTTTATAAAAACGAAACACTACATAAAAAGCACAAACAATGACCATTTTCCATTTGCTCTGAAACGAGCAAACCCCAAAAATCCCCAAACCTGCATCATCATCTAAAACTCAAATATCCCAGGTTTCACACAGTCTTCAGTAGTCTGATAAGGCAAAGGAAAAGTCTTCCATCATTGGGAACAGCAGCAATTTACAGGACTCAGAACAAGGTATTTCCTTGTATGTGTGTGCACACGTGTGCACATATGCATACACATCTCTTATAGTATTTTGAACATGGATGTAACTAAAAAAAAATCAAGTTTGCAGTATCTTTTTACCACATTTGTCTAATTTATTCAATTAAATGATTTATTTCTGTACTGAGCAAAATTCATAAATACATCATCTAGGAGAACAATAGGTTTTCCTCTTGTCCATGAAAAAATAATGCTTTCAAATTTTCACATTTTAAAACCTGTCTTGTTTTGTGTTTTTAGAGAAAATGTGAGAAGATCATAGTAACATCTCAATTTACAGAATGTCCCTGTAGGAATTACATTTACAAGAACCTGATACAGAAGCCTATAGTTTGCCCCCATAATTAGAGTTCTCTGCAATAACATTTAAACCAACAGGTTTAAATAAAACACCCCATTAACTCTACTTGTAGAGTAATGAGGCATTTATTTTTCAAGTATTAGAACCACAAAATGTAAAAGATTCTTTGCCAATTTTACAATGATGCCTTTTAAACCAACACCCACCTTTTTTTTTAAAAAAAAAGAATCAGTCCCACCACCCAAATCAGCCTGTTACTTTCAGATTCCGGTGTCTTGTGTCTTAAGGAATGCAGAAATATTCATTTACTAACAAAAAAAGCTTGTTGGAAATAGCCATATTAAGTAATGCACGTGAAGCATGATTTTTCTAGTGATGAAAGCTATTAGAATGGTGATCCAAGTCTATTCCCCTCATTTCTTCTGCTGGTTTTACTAAAGTCCTTCCAAAAAAGATACTCAAGAAATCTTTAAAAAACTGGAGAGAAAAAATAAAACACTCCTTCATTGCATGGAAGAAACTCCACTGACTGCAGAGATGCTCATATCACCTTTGGTTCTTCAGAAGAAACAATCAGATCACTTCTAAAACAGAAGGAAAAAATGACAGGTCAGAGTGGCAATTCTTACTTCAAAATGTTGGGTGCTTATGCAATTATTTTACTGTAAGATGATTTTCATTGCATTTTTAGGCCAGAGAAAAATAAAGTGCCATCCAATTTAATTTGCTAGATTACTATTTGTTTACCTAACATTCTTGAAAAGTTATGATATAATTCAGAAAAATCCAGTGTCCTGCAAACCATCCCTCAATGCCTGCATGAACTTAATGAGGAAAGCACATCCAGATTTTCAAAAAGTAGTTTTTCAAAAGTAGTAGCTCCCCTTCTGCATGTGCATGTCAAGCACTGCACTTGCAAAACTGGAACCCAGTTGCTGATCATAAGGTCAGAACAGCAGCTGTCACCTATCACTTCTGTTTGAAAGCACAGGGAAAACCTTTCCAAGCAACATCAAATGGCAGAAAGTAAAATATATGTGAGAAGCCCTCATCCAGGAAAAGATAAGGCCTCACCACCATTTGCACTGCATCTATATGTGTTTGGCATGCATAGCTTTACAAAGAGGAGATGTGCTCCTGTCCCCAAATAATGTGGAGTTTAAAAATGCTTAAATGAATCAACTTAAATTAATTGAGAGCTCTGGGACCTCTATCAATTACAACACATTACAAGTGTTAGAGAACCACAGCAAACCTACCTGCTGTTTGATGTGTTTGAACACTATCTACCTGAGGCAAGAGAGTCCCCTTATCTTCAAAGGCTAGAATAGGATTCAAAGGAATTTCGGGACTATTGCTTCCATCATTGTTCATAGCATCCAGCCGGGATGGTTTAGAACCAATAGGCAAGTTCATGATCTCTTCAAAGTTATCATTCTGCATAGACATTCCATTTTCATTTGCGCTTTTCTCTGGATTGAGATTACTGAAAGAGAAACATAGAATTTTTTCCTTATATACTTTATCTAGAACAAAAATTTAGTCATCCTCAAAGCTATAGTACAAATGGAAGAGAAGTCTTCATCAATCCCAAGCATTCTTTTAGCCAATGAAAACAAAACTATGCTTCTACCACTGTAGGAAAAACTGGTTTTGCAGCCAAGTACTTGGTATTCTTTCCCTCAAACACATGGGATAGTGGTTACCTTTTGGCTACACAATAGCCAGAAATACAGAACACTGCAGTCTGAAAAGTGACTGCAATGAGAAGCAGTAGGACAATCTCTGCAGCACCACCACAACTCAGAACCACCCACATAATGCAATTTACAGCCTCTAACATCTTTTTCAGGCCTCATAGTCTTTTTTATGCCCTTCCTCTTATTGCAAATCAATGTAATTGCCCTTGAATAAGATCACTGTAATTTTTATTATTTCTTGGATCACCTCCTGCCACCAGTTCTGGAACAGCCTCTTCTATATGCCACTTACCCAGAGAAAAAAACTCCCTTGTCAGTGTAGTGCTCCTTTCAGTCCCTCCTCCCACACAAGCTCTTAGGGTTTATTTCCAAGGCACTACCCAGCTCCACACTTCTCCTGTTGATCATGTCCAAGCCAAAAGAGCCGTCTCCCAGAACCCCTCATGTCAATGTGCACTTTGATTTTCCATCTCCCACATGACAGAGATGCCTTATGAGCGAGCTCTTGTACCTCTCCCCCAGTCAAGAGCAGCACAAGCACAGTCAGTCTGCAATTACACGTACTGTCCCCGGATGATACTTGCTCATGTCTCGCAGCCTTGCTCCTCCCCTCCCAACCCCTTTATTAGGTGCTGCATTGTCAAATCCTTCTGACTCTGCAGATTACATGTCCTATCCTGCCAGAGAGAAGAAACTAAGGTGCTACTTCAGTGAACAGGATGACAGTAATGGGACCATGAGGTCCTCAAACAAGAGCAAGTACTCAACAAATACTCAAAAATCTTGTGATCTTTCACAGGTGCTTCTTAAGGCCCTCAACAGTTAGATCCTGACAATCTTGGGTACCTATTCCCTGTTCAGATCACATCACAACTGTTCAGGTTGTTTGGAAATGTTTCAGGCACAAAGGTTCAGATGCAATTTTCCTAGATTGAAGCTTGGCTATCAATTTCCTCAGGCCATTTCTCAGCAGGTGGCATGGTTTCTGTCCTGGGATGACTTTATGATGTTGTTTCCCATATTGCCCAGATATGAATCCTGTGCCTTTCTATGCCTTTAAACTGAGCCTAATTTTCAAAACACAGCCTAATTTTGTCCTGACAGCACATTTACTAGTCTTAAAAAGAATCCTGTTTGTAATTGGCATACAGTATATTTTCATTTGCTGGCTTCTTTGTGTGTACAACTCCACACAAACAATTAAAGAATTGTTTTACAGTATTCCCCAAGAGACAGAAAACAATCACTGCTCTTTTGAAAGTGGCAATGCTTTATCCAAAGCCCGGATTTCCTGTGAGAATCACATGCTGGTGTTCATACCAAGCCTTCCTATTTTTTCAAACCATCACTAGTTCTTTTTCAGAAAGGCACTCCCCTTTCTTTCATCTGTGGATATGCTGGGCAAATTTCAAAGTGAAAAATATGTTCCACTGCACTGACTTTGAGAGCAGACAGAGAAACCCTGCTGGCTGCCTGGGAGAGCTCCTAAATAAAATCACCCTTTTGTGCCAGAGATCCACATCTGTAAGATGAGGACCAGAATCTGTGAAATGCTTTAGGACTATTAAAACCTGCTCTGTAATGTACAGTTATTAGGTTATTATTCACTATAAAGTATCCTATTACTTATTGTATCCCCATCTACTGCCAATAACCGTCCTAGAGCTAGGATAACATGCCAAGTTTGATGAATGGGGTAAGCAAAAGGTGCGAAGGGAGCAACTGCTCATTCAGATAAATTAATCAACACAGTAGTTCAACAAGTATTAGAGCAATGAAGAAGCCTCTTGCTTTTGCAAACAGAATTTTTCTACCCAATTTATCAGCTGACTTCATGAAAAAATAATTCTTCATGTCTCATATGTATTTGTCATTGCACTGCCAGTATTACATACAGAGTTAGACAAGGACTCATTCAGTCTTGAAGGATGCCTTTTGAGACAGAGGAGTCTCTACAATCACAAATGGGGTACAGAAAAGGAAATCAGGACTATAAATACTCTAAATTCTGTGGTATAAAATCTTCTAGATTCTATGACACTTGATCCACCTAATTACTAGAGGAGAAAATTTAGACAAAACAAAGGGGAAAATAGAACAGTGGAATTAATTTCCACTGGACATCTTAGATGCCACAAGCTCAAAAGGAGATTAGATAAATTCCTAGGAGATTGGTATGCCCTCCAGCTTCTGGTAATTAGCAGCTTAGGGACTACTTGAGCCTATGGTTGCATTTGGACCACAATGCTTAGCAAGCCTTCATTGGCCAGAGGATCTCCTGGTAATTACCTTTTTTTCCCCTTTACACCGTGCTACAGGCCATTAAAGCAAAGAACACAAAAAAATAAAAAAGGGCTTTTGACCTTCTACAGCTGTTCTTACTGTCTTATATTACATTCTTAATGTTGTCTAAGTGTCTAATGCAACACCAGAGATATCCTTTTCAGGCACACAATTTTGCAGAAAGAACTGGATAATTTTGGCATTCTAACATATTCCATAAGTATGCTTGTAGCAAGACACTTATGTAATAGAGAAAAAAAAATTGCCTGAGTTGTTCAGAGCCCATTTCCAAACATAACAATCTTGCAAGCATCTGAAGGACATCTCCATGGCAGCTGAAAAGCATCTCTGCAGCTTCACATTTTGACCTGGACACATCAATATTAACAAGATAGACTGGAAGATGTTGAGAAAAGAGAAGCCAGTTTACTTAAAGGAACTGGAATATCCAAAAAAATTTAAATTATCGAAAATTATATCTGTTGTAGATAATTTTTGCCAAAACTGTGTAGACACAGCCTGAAATTAGAATTACATGAGACTATAAAATAAAGAAAGAAGGCTAGAATTCAGTATATCTGTTTCCAATCATTCATCAGAAATCATCACTGAATAGGAAAAAATAAAATACAGATTTGCAGGCCTTTGAAAAATGCCAAAATATTTTCACAGCTGCTATTTCTGATCTGAAGGACAATGTCAGTCACCTCATTTATTGAGAGGATTTTTGCAGAGGAGACATAGATAGACATTAACAGAAAAACGGACCCCAGACTTTTGGATGATTTAAATAAATGATGCTTATTTTTAATCCACTGAGACAACAGCACTGAAACCAGCCAGCAATGAGGAGTTTTCTTTTCCAGGACAAGATATGAAGGCAATCACCCAGACCAACGTGTATTTCTAAAAACTGGTTATCTAATCCACCCAGACCCAACTCCACGCACACAGGATGGAGACACATGAGGTGACCTGTGCTCACCAAGGCGTTTCGCACTGCATTGCAAGTGTTTATAGAAAACAGCACAGAAAAGAGGAATTACAGAGTAAGTACCATAAGGAAAGTACTGTCAACATAAACCACTGTACTGAAATAACTTTTTCTAAGAAGTAGCAGGCACGAGCTATCCTGGGCAAAGAATTAGAGAATGGAGTACAAGCAAAAATCTGCAAGTGGGCTATGGATTAGGCAGCTGTAGGGTTCTGCATCACTCCGCCCTCTCACTCACACAAGCACATGACACAAGTTCCCCAGGTAACACCTTTTTAACTTCTGGTTAGAAATCTCAGCACTCTTGCCCTTAAAACATGAAGAAGTCTTTTTCAGAGAAAAGCCAAATCTTGCTGAGGGCTGGAGTGAGGTGCTCACTCAGGAGACAACCTGTACCCACTGCCCCTCGGTGTGCTACTGTGTCAGGTGTAGCTGGATGCCAGACAACCACAGCACACAAGATGCAGTAGCAGTGGTGTTGGCACCTGTGGCTTTTACCATGTGACAAAATCTATGGGACACTACCAAGTGCTTGAGGCTTCACCTTTCTGGTCACTGCGGATGCACCTCTGAAGCAGACACATCCCAACATGGCATGCCAGTTTTCCCTTCCACAACCTTAACGTGCTCTTCCTGCTTTTGTCAGTGTTCTTTGATCTCATTTATTCATTCTTCACTGTGGGCATTCTGAGGTTCCTTCCACGCAGCTTATAATGGTACAGGACAGCACTCATTAGCGTGGCACATTTTGTACTTCAAACATCAAGATGCTTGTAAGGCTGGGAGTGATTAACATTTTAATAGCTGCCCAAGACAATTATGAGGCATCTCTGTGCAGCTCATCCAGTGCAGCTCAGTGTCACTGACAGAACTTCCCTCAGCAGGAGCATCCTTGTCAGCATGACAGCAGGCTAAGATCCCCCAGGCATATGGAGGGATCGAGAAAGGGCAAATTCCTCCTTCAATTAGTGCCAATCACACCCTGAAGCATACTGTCCATTACAGACTACACAATGGCTTCCCACATTCAAGTTTTTCCATGCATATTCTGGCACTACCTGCATAAAACATGAAAGGACTGTGAGATTATTTGGCTTTCTGCATCACTAAAATTAAAATAACTGACAGCTCATGCTTATGTAACAGATGTCACTCGGTTCAATACTGAGGTTTCGAGTGTTTCAACAATTTCTCAGTCTGAGTGACTTGCTTCATGGCTGCAGAGAGCTCCCAACATATAGTATCTGCCTCCCCAAATACTCCTCATGAGAAACAAAGGTGTTTTTTTTAAATGCATAACCAAAGTGACTAGCCCCGAATCTCACACCAAGGACACATCTACAGCAATGCTTGCTAATACTTTAAGCAGTTCAGAAATCAAAACATCTAGGCTGAAAGCACAGTATTCATTATTCCAATTTAGAAAATAAGCAGTGCAAGCCCAGAGTGGGTTTTATGAAGCTTAATTCAGGAAAAGGAACAGAAAAGATTTCCCTTTCCATTAAGTTTCAATAAATGCAATAATTGCTGGCAAACACACATTGTTCCAAACACTGCAAAGAACATCCTCTATTTTTAAAAAATTTTTCCCTATCAGTTAGCAAAAATCAGTTACTGCTATTTGAAATATGATAAAGCTCTTTTCTGAACACAGGATAAGGTAAAAACCAGGAAACAAGGCAGATTGAACAGCTGCCTCTTACTTAGTTAATGAACACATGGATCTGAATATAATTTATTACTCTAGTAGCCCTTATCCTCCAAACACTTCCCCTGACACTTGGCAATGTTTTACCTGTCCACATTTACAGGGGGCTGGTGTGGAACCACCACGTGCGTGCAGGCAGCCGGAGTCCCATTGTGCGGAGGTGGCACTGTGTGCTGGAGCTGAGGCCCTGCTGCAGGCTCCAAGGGAGAGGCAGGACTGGCTGCAACTGGACAGAGAAAACAGGTTTTCATAAAACCAAGCAGCAGCATCTACCCTCTAGATCAGGGTAAAATATTTTCTACAAAAACCAGCACAGCCAAGGCGAGTTACAGTTTTAAAAAATATACAGTTCCCACCCCCCTCCCCTCTCTCTCTACCCAGCCCCATCTCCGTTGTCGAGTTTTTGGGCACACAAACCCTGTTTCAGGTCCAAAGTAAATGTCACAGATTTCAAAGCCATAGCTTTGTGAACAAGAATAAACATTTTACAATCATATGCACAATTCCAACACATAAGCCAGTGGGCAAAAGAGGCTGCTATCTGATAGAATGTTATGCTGACACTTTTCAAGAAGCAATAGAGAATGGAATATAACAACACTGGGACATTACTAATTCCATACATTGATATTTCTTGATTCCAGTAACTCAAAAAGAAATCAAGAAATAAAATGTCCATTGGGAAGGATACTTCTTTAAATAAGTACCAAGTTGCTACTCTAAAACACTGCAGAGAGCTACATAAAATTAGATTATCCGTGTCCCTCATGCCGAGACACGTGATACATGTTTCTGGCCTGCCTTGTGGTTTTCTTTTAAAGTACAACTACAGCCTTCTGCATTGTATCTAGAGTCGCTCTAATTCATATACAGGTCAGTAAAAGGAAGCAACTGCACCCTGCCCATTCTAACATCTGCTACAGTAATTGCAAGGACTATTCAGTATTCACAGGCTTGGACACATTTACCTCCATTACCCAAAACCTCATCTGAGAAGCCCCTCCTTCAGCTGCTCTGTTTCACTGTACTCTAAATGTTTGAGCTGAAGATTCTATACAGAATGTCTTAGTCTGATCTTTGGCAAGTTTTTATATGGAAGATACTAGAAATAGAGGTTTCTGTGCTTTTACAAATTGAATAACAGGAAAATATATTTGCTTTAATATTTAAAACAAATAGAAGGAAATAGAAGCAAAAGTTGTTCTGCTTTGGAAATGCAAAAGAATCTCCTATTTTGAAGCAGTGGTCAAACAAATGACCAAAAGGTGATGGATTTTTTCATTGTGTGATTTAGCCATTCCCGTAAAGGTCACCTCAGGTTTTGGCAAACAGTAAGACTTAAGAAAAAATTTTAAAAAAAATCTGTTTGTGGATAGTCAGAGGTCTGTTAAAGCACAATATGGAAATTCATGTGGCCAGAATATGCCCATTAATCCATACCTTTACCTCAATGGCATATATAGAGAATGCAAAGCCGAACAGTAGAGCAGCCCTGAGGCTGAGAGCAGTTTTCTCTTTATTCAGTCACTCAAGGACTCCAGCCTTCCCTTGGGCCTGGGGAAATGGAGATCCAAAGTCTCCTCTGCCTTAGGAAACTGATAGAAGACTACTTCTCTTCTCTGTCTAGAGGGAAAACACTAGCCAAAGGTTATGGAACCCTTTATAGTTTAAGGAATTATTTAAATGGTTTATAACACCTTCAACAGTGCCCACAGACAAAGATGGCATCCCAGATGAATCCTGTCTTAGTAGCTAGCAAACGTTTTGACCCAAGATAATATGTAAACAAATAACAAACACACGTAATGAAATCTGCATCGAAAAGTTTCCTGACAGTGCTAATTGTAACGTTCGTTTGAAACATCAAGAAAAAAGTCATCCATCAGCCAGTGCTGTTGTCTTCCCTGTTACTCAACCCAAATACAAAGGAGAAAAAGATTAATGTCATTTAATTTGCTATGCTACAATAGGATAAGCCATTTGATAGCTTGACTTCAGTATCTTTAAACGGTGCTAATTCACACGTGGCCATTGTTGAATATAAGCTCCATTTTATTTTTCTTCCCTTATTATAAGTATTAAAGCCTTACATAGAAGATTACTTAAAAAGAAACAAAGATAGAGGGAATGGAGTAGAAGGAAAGCGTAAGACTGTGGGTGTGACAAGAAGACTAAGCTTTTGTAGTAGCTCAATTTTGTCAAAAAAAGAAATAAAGACCAAGTGAATAAGGCAGCAGGTGTGGAAAAAAGAAGTCACAGGGAGATGTTTAGAACAATGAACACTTTGTTTAGATGACTAAGAAGAAATAATCTTTCAAGAAAATGAATTAAACCTGCAACAACCACATCTGAAATAATATAAAAAAGAAATGGTAGAATTGATTTCTTTTGTGATCCAAATCACAAAACAATTTCCTTTCACTTTACAAATAAGCTCATTAACCTCTTGTTAAACACCAATGTGACAAAGTTGCTAAAACATTGGACTCATTTAGTAATGGATAACTACCTATACAGAAGGGTTAAATAATTAATGTCTGCTAAGATTTCATTTATACTCCTCTCATAGTTTACTGCAATTAGTGTGCCAAGTTTCAGAACTGTTTCTCAAATCATTGTGCTCAGTAGGCATTTATTCACCTGTTGTGCTCAGGGCACAGTTAAACACAATACCTGCTTCTCCAGTAGTATTTGCCTTTGATATATGTCCATTTTGCTGGTCATTGGATTTCTACAAAGGAAGCACAGTTTTGTAAATTAAAAATGGCACTAGGGAAAAAAACTGAAATGTGTTCAATATTTACGTATGTTAAGTAGCAGCACTGACCTTATCTACAGCTTCTACACGCCTAGTTCTCTTCATGATCTCCTCAAGCCTCTACAATGAAATGTAAAGGGGTAAAATAATGTTTGCTGGCATTAATTTGAATATCTTTCGCCCAAACCACAACTGCTTGTCATTTATCAGCTGTATCTGTTTATTGCAAAAAAGATGAATTATTTATTACTGGCAATATTCCCTTCCTTGTCACATCAGGCCAATGAGGACTGCAGCCTTTCTGAAGCACATTTATATCATTTACTTCCTACTACTGGCAAAAGTAGGAAGTAAAGGCAAAACGAATCACAGCTTCTCTGCATGGCCTGAGTTACCTTCTTCCTTTCCAAGCGCTCTTGCTCTTCTCTTTGGAAATGCTTTTCACGTTCTAATCGAATCCGCTCAGCCTCTTCCCTCAGGCGAGCTTCCTCTTCTTTCTGTGTTGGTGGTAAAACAAAAAGAAGTGAGGAATAATTTACTATTTTAGGACAGTTTTATACTCTATGCTTAATTATGCATATCTACAACACCCTGAAAAGACACTTTTGGGGTATACAAGTCATCAAAAATATTTTCAGATGGAATTACACATTTCTTGATTAATCTCCATGTGTTGCGTAGCATTAGGAGAGTGCAACTAAACAATGGACATCATGTTTGGTTCTGTGCCCATTCTAGGGCACACCAGATGACAAATAAGGAACAAATTTTCTAGCCTTCAGCATTAAAACAGCAGCCAGGAAAGCATTAGAGAGATCCATGTTTTGAGTGGTGGATGTTTTTGAGAGTAAAACAAAAGCAGCGGAATGTTTTGTTTGGCCAACAGAGTAACTGTTTAACGAGACCAAGGGCAAACAGCCACAGGCGCATTTGCACAAACTTTCCGTTCTTGTTTTTTTAATGAAATGCAAAATTTGTCTGGAATATACTGTAGAGGGGCCTTGCTCCCTCACAGTGACACTGTGGTATGATGCAACTACTACAACAGATAATTTGTTGCATCTGTAACATCCAAAAAAAAGCCTTGACCATGTTCTATCTTTGAGTGCTAAACTGAGTTAAGCCTCAGTTTAATATTTCAAAGAAAGTAGCACACACCTTCTGAAAAAGAATGGAGTTTTTCAGGCATATTTGCTAACACTATCCTTGAAACATTTATTATCAGAAGCATACGTTTATACACCAGAAGAAAACCTCCTGTCTACAAGGCAAATTGAAGCACTGGATCGTGGAAGAATAAAGCACATGCAAGAAGTAAGCGGACATGTGAGAAAAGTCCCATCCAGAATGCTTACCACAGCCTCTCCTGAAGTCAATAAACCAACACTATGCCATCAAAAATGAAAACACTTGAAAAACTTAATTTTCATTTATTTACTCTTATGTCTTTTGACCAGCTACTCTGATTTCAAGAGGACTGTGCCAGGTAAAGGTTCTCCTTGGTTTGATTAAATCTACCCCTTCACACCAGCCTCACAAAAAAGCAGTATTTGGCATAGGATTCTAACTCAGCAGTACTGTATCTCCAACACAGCAGATAGTACCTTTGCATCTGAACTTCCTGTAACTGTTGGGACAAAGAACTCTCTTGTATAAAACAGCATTTATCAAAATTCTCCAATACAACGCTATTGATTTTTTCATCACAGTTTCTGAGGAATAAGAAAGGATTTGTTCTAAATACATTGTAAAGGGAGAGGAAAAAAACTAAACCAAAACTCGACTCCCTAACATGTTTTTGTCAAGTAAAAAGATCTCTACTCTTTGAACTACTCTATAGAATGAACTCTGTCCCAACATTTTTCAGATACATTTAAATTTTAGATATTGCTCTAATTTAGGTGCTGTATAAGAGGTGCTGCTTCACCCACTTCACTGTCAACTAGATTGGCCCAGAAATTCCAAGAGGGAAGCATACTTGTTTCTGAATGCGCTCCATCTCTTCTTTCTCCTTCTGCTCTCTCTCTTCTGCCTGGCGGCGGAGCCGTTCCTCCTTCTCCCGCTCCTCTGCATCCTTCCTTTGTTTTTCTGCTTCTTGTCTGCGAGCTTCCTCCTCTTCTCGGCGAGCTCTTTCTTCAGCTATCCTCTGTGACAACTCTTCTTTCTTTTGTCTGCAATCATTAAATAAGCATAAGAAAAACATGTAATAAAAGTAGGGGGAAAAGCCAAACCACCAGATTCCTGACCCAGCACTGCTATCCCAACTGGAGAAAGGGCATACTGCTGTCTTATTCCTAAGTTGTCTGTTCTGCTTCCCATCGGGGCCAAATATGAAGCCCTATGGAATATAAAAAACTTTGCAATGCAACACCAGTACTTCTCCAGCATACGTCTGCCTGATCTATGACTCGCACACTTTCTGAATCAGAAACAGTATATTTGATTAATATATTTTGCAAAACACTCCTTTCTGCTATTTCATATAATCATATTTTGAAACAGTATGCATTTTCAGCACCCATCTCACCTCATGGCATTGATTCCTTGATTTTAAAAAAGTATCTAATTCTGCTGGTTTTTGAAGGTTACCTCATAACCTTACTAATGGCCCCTCATTCTTGTATTAAGGAGTGAGTAACTTTTCATCTTCACCTTTGATGTTTCCTAAATTATTTAGGACTTTTTAGCCTATCTTCCCAGCTGAAGAATCCTCACTTGTTTAGTAGATTTTCATATGGGAACTGTATTGTACTTGTGATCTTCCTTGATGTCTGCACTTATTTTTCTAGTTTTACTGATTTTACTATCTCGAAAAAATATAAAAATCAACATTCAAAATGTAGATTTATCTTGATTAGTTCAGAATGACGTTTTCATTTTGTTCTTGTTTTCTATTAACTTGTAACAGTTCATTTACTTTGTCAACCATGACTCACCTGATACTTTCATATATTCAACTCCAGACAAGATCTCTTCCCTCAGAAACAATTCACCCAGAGACCACCACCACAGGAGTCAAGTTAGGATTATTTCCTGTACACATTCCTTTATGCTTATCAATACAGCAATTCAGCTTCCATTTTGTATCTCAGCAACGTAAGATATGTCTCAACCTGTTCACAACTGACTTATCTCACTGAACACCATCACCATCTCACTGGCCTCAACTCCTTTCAAGTTCTTTTATGAAGGAACTGCACAGTCACTGGAAACTCCTTTCACTGTGAAAGCTGATTATTCTTTACTTCTTATTTTTGATCTTTCAGTCTTAGTATTTATTCACCATATTACTCTTATGCCACAGCAGCTTTTTTTCTTTAAAACTCTTTTGGAGAAGGTCGATATTGTGAGCCTTTTGGAAAGCCAGGATATTTTAACTGGTTCTGCCTCGTTCCTATCAGCAAAGTGGTTAAAGAAGTCCAACAAATTCCAGAGGCATGGTAGCCCTCTGAAAAAGTACTCAACTTGTGCTGTAGCCACTGTCATAAGTATCCAGAAGGGCTACTCATTTGCTATTAGAAAGTGAGATGCAACATCAATTACCCTCCAAAACTATTGGGAGGGTGTGGAGGGTGTCTTTATTTTAAATGAGAAAACAAAGAGGTTTAAGTCACAACAGCTGGACACCTAAAGCACCACCCACAATGTAGATCTTACAACTCAAAGTAAGAGACTTTGTAGCAATCACAAAGTTGAAAAAGCCATGCAGAGCTCTCTAGCTGGAACAGACAAGTACAGTTTTGTTAATCTCTGAGGAAACAATGAATCACAACTGCAAGGATCTGCTCTCTCCTCCTGTCCTATTTTAAAACACTACTTAGAATAAGTTTTAACCTTACACATCTGCTTAGGTATATATTGCACCAGCTGAAAAACCCAACAGGAAAATATGGTTTTGGGGAGGAACTTGTGCCTCCTGCACTTCAGTGTTGTGCTTCATATATAACAGCAAAATACATACAAGAAGCTGCTAAAAAGGTACCTTCTCTACTGCAGAGGTCTAGAATTACCTTTCAAGCTCTTCCCTCTCCCTCCTTTCCTGCTCCTCCCGCTCCCGCTGCTCACGGGCAAGGCGCCTCTTTTCAGTCAGCAGCCTTGTTGCTTCTTCAGGGTCAGTTGTACCTGCAGAGGGCTTGGGGGGTGCTGGGGCTGGAGAAGGAGCTGGTGGAGCAGGAGGTAGGGATGGGCTGGTTGCTGAAACAGATGGGAAAGAAAATTAGTTTGTACAGACACAGTAGCCAAGATGTCACTCTCTTGAAAGGAACAGAAAATACTTATATATGCACTGTGAAGTATTTTCCAGCTTATGTGTTTTTTTTAAATGATTCAGAGGAGGAAGATAGGTGCTAGAGGTTCACACACCTTCAGGGAAGTTTGGTTTTACAGGGTATGTGAAAGCAGCTGCAGCCAAAAGGGTGAGTCAAGTTTTCTGTCAGAACAAATGCTGACAGGTGCTTAACAGGAGTTATGCTGACTCAGCAAGTCCCTACCATCACATTCCTTAAGCTTGACCAATTCTGTTTGAAGAGCAGAAATGAAACATTGTGAAATTATATTTTCTTCTGTCTGATCATCTACATCTGAAGGTCAGAGCCAGACTGTTTGGGGATAGTGACTTTTGGTGACTTGGTGATCTCAAACATCAACTGTCTGAAGTGATCTGCACCAAGGGTTGGACTCCAGCTGTCGTCAGTTTTGCAGCTGCTCCAACCTGAGGCAACTCATGGGACACAGCTTTTTTAATTTTGCCACTATTGATGAACTGTGGCTTGTGTTTAAATTGCAGTAGTGCCTTCGTATCAATTCTTTATTTAGGGCCAGCTTTGTACATGTGACAGAGAAAATGTTACAGTTTTTTTTCAAGTAAAAGACTAGTTCATATTTCTGTAAGTTCGCCTGGCATTCTCTAGCACAGTACATCATCTTTTTCTCTAGACACCAAGGGACCATTACCAACATACAAGCTAACTTAGGGAAGTATTCTCAGAGTAATCCCATCTGGGAATGCAGACAAATAAGGAGAGGGAAGACTTTGAACTGTCAATGAAATCAGATTCTGACCCTCGGAATATACATGTAAAGTCATAAGGAACAGCAAGGAGATGATTTTAAATCTGCATTTCCAACCACCCACTGGAATGTGACAATTTTCCTCACCTCACTAACAACTTCCAAAGAGGGGTTTCCTCCCTGATTCCCCCCCTTCTATACCTCATTATGTAAACAAACAAATTCAGTTGCTTTCTGTGCTGACTTCCCATCTGCTGACCTCTCTGCTCTCCTCTTCTGTTAGCTAAAAACTACAGAGGTCTTTCTGTAACTGCTTCAGGGCTTTCACTGTGAATTCAAATTCTATTTCTACACCAGTAATTTAAATGCCGGGGCCTGTTCTCTAACCTTGAGGTGAGCTGGCACAGTTTAGCACTAGTGCAATGGAGGACTATTCTCTCACATTACCAAAGCAGGTATTCAGTCCAACCCCAGGGAACAGCCCGGACCTGGGCTAACCTCCAAGATGTAGCTGGGAACTCAGAAAATTCTGAGATGTTGAAATATACAAAGGTAAGCAATTTGATAGCTCTAAATCTTGGGAGCCCTTTAGAGTCATGCTCTTAGTAGCCTTGGGGACAGAAGGTAAGAAAATTAGAGGCTGCAATTACAGCCTGGATCAGAAACATACCAGAGAGCCTTTGTAATTGTAAACAGTATAAATGACAGAGTTCCTGCACCTCAGCCCTTTTTAATTTACTAACATGGGCCAAGGCAGGGCTGTTGCTTTGAAGGGAGCACACTCTGTGCTGCTTAGGGCTCACTTCTTGCCTCAGGCACTGAAGTTGGCAGCATAACAAGTAGCTTAATGCACACCTGCCCTGCTGTCAGAAGAGATAACACCCAAAAGACCTTTAAAGCTTCATTGGTATTAGTGAAGTTGTGTAAGATTTGCCTGCAAAAGCTTGAACAGCTTCATCAGCAATTGCTACCTGCTGACCTCCTGGCTCCTGCGAACACGGAGCCAGAAGGCAGCTGAGCCAGACCAGTGACAGGCCAGTGCTGTTACCTGTAGGGAATGAGCTGTATTCACCTGCAACACAGTCCCAGGAGAATCAGCAACATTCCTCTAGCCCCAAATGCCGTACTTGCACCTCTCCAGATTCTGAATTCAACCAGTGCCTAAGTTTTGGCAGCTGGGGCCTCCATCGGCAGTACAAAGCCATCCTATAACCTCACATGTAAAATGCTCTGCCTGAGGTCTCCATCTTTGGTCCCGACCACCACCTCCTCTGGCTTTGGGAAAAGACATTCAATTTGATGGGCTGCTCACCACTTTGACTATAGTATCCTTCTCTTCCATTTGTCTCCACTTTATATTCTTGTTTGTATATTTTGCTGTGAATACAAAATGCTTGACTTTTGAATACCTTCATCACAAATAACCTGTTTCAACACTAAGAGACCTCATCACAAACTCAAATATTGACTGACACTGCAAAGAAGTGGAGTCTCTTTCCCTCCTGAACAAAACAGTCAAGCAAGCATGACGGTTTCTCTGGTCTGCATCTCGTACTGGGGAACTACAACTTGTAAACACTTACAAAGTTATCTCAGTGGTATCCCTGAAACTGTTTCAAAAGGAAACCTTCTCCTCAAAAGGAAGCAGGCAAAAGATGGCAATTAAATCTCCTTTACATGCCTATGACCAACAGATACATCCATTCATAATTGTAAATATTTTGTGGGGTTGCACCTTGTGTGGTAGGACTCGGGTATCAGAGAGGAACTACTGTAACAGTAATAATAAAACTACTGTAACAGTAATAATAAAACAGAAGAAATCAATTCACAAGAGGTTTTCTCACAGAACAAGCTCAAACTACACCTGCTGCAGTTAAATGAAAGATTACTAATACTTAAAACTGTTATCAGAAAGGTAACTACAGGGGAGTCTACAAATTTTAAGTTCAGAATCCTAACTAACCCAACTCGTGGATCCCAGTGGTCACACTGGACTTTTATATGTAAGCAACAGTTTATGCCATATTTAGAATGAACTAAAATGACTGCTAGGACAAAACTACATTTTTTCATTTTCAGATTTAGCTTTTGCCCTTTCTACACTTTACGATCATCATTTTATTTTTTGTGTGTGTCCTTTTCTGCATTGCTGCTTTTCAGGGTTGGTAGGGTTTGGTGTGGGTTCTTTGTTTGTTTGTTTGGTAATATTCTTAATAACTCATTTTCCCTTAAAAATTCTCCCTATTCCTTTTTACTCTTCTCCTTGCTTTTAGCATTCCACTTTATTCTGCTAATCTCTCCTGTGATATGGTCCTCTTGCAATATTATACATAAGCTAGCAGTGTTATCAGCACAAGTGCACTGTCCAGCAGAGCTGGACGTCCTCACTGCTCACACTACCTTATGCGGTGGCTTCCTGTACCATTAAGTCTCCAGACCTTCATTATTCTACTTCAACAGTTTGTAAAGAAGCTATGTTATGATATGGGGGACAAAATTCCAGTCCAAAAGGGCAGAGAAGAGGCTTGTGAAGCCACACCATGTGAGGTAGCTCGGCATGTTGTTTTGACTTAGAAGAAGGAGGGCTTCAACCCATCTACAATTGCCTCATAATGAACACACATCTGCAGGAGTGTTGTGAAGAATTCAGATTAACCTTTGACAGAAAACTACTAAAAGCTACATAATTTCAGAGAAAGGGAAGGAAAAATATGAGACACTAACACATTCCTTATCCTAAAGTAGGATGTCTCCTTACCTTGAGTTGGCTCTGCTTGGACAGTGAGCTGTTCCTGAGTTGCAGGTTCTCCGGCACCTGCTGAAGTTCCTTTACTCTCTTCTGTCCTCACTTCATTGGCCTTTTCAGCCTCCTTTTCAGGTCTTTTCTTCTCACCCTCTGGTTTGATCTCTTTTTTGACTGGCCGGATGTTGCCAGGAGAAGGAGGACGTGTCTGAGCAGAAGAAACTTTGGAGGAACCAGGTGGGGAAGTTATCTGCTTGGGTGTGCCAGGCAAAAAAGGCAAAGACTTTGACGCATGCCTGTGTAATCAAAGAGTGACAACGCTGGTTTCCACCTATATATCACTTCTACAAGCACAGCAGCTAAAAATAAAACCACTTCTCTGTTTCTCTATCAAGCAGGACTGCTGGCACAACTGATTTGCTTTCATGCAAAAATGCCTCTCTGCAACTCTCCAGATGTGTGAGCACTGAGCCCAGCCAGGAAAGAAGAAACCAAGCATTTTCCTGCCCCTTCCCCTTCTCCAGAGTAATAGCAAGATTTTTTTAAAAGCAGGACTGTCTTTCCTTTTTTTTGCAGAGAGAAAACATCTACATCATCAAATAAGTTCACCCTATTTCACATTTAATTAATAGAACAATCAGAGCTGCCTATAGCTCATGTCCAGCTAAGCATGTACTTGACTTACCAAACTGGAGAGGGAGCTGATGATCTAGCTTTGAGGCTGGAAGTAAAATGACCTCCTTTAAAGTTGGCTGAGAAGCTGGATGACAAATGGTCCTTTTCTCTTTTGTCAGTCTATAGCTCGGCAAACAAAAAGACAAAGTCAAGCCAGAGTTCACACGGCTAAAGAAAGCAAAGCAAGCTCAGTTAAGGATGAGGAGTTGGGGAGCTGAGAAAAAGCAGTGCTGAGTCAGTGGTTTCTACAGCTTGTTTAACAAGTTTATTAATACAGCTCCTGTAACCTGACACCATCTTTGTCAGTAGATATACATTTGACAACAAGAATCTTTAATCATTCTCTACTGTCCTAAGATGCAATGGGCTAACTTGCAGAGGCTTATTTTTACACAGGCAAAAAATGACCTTTTATAGTTTGATCTTTGCTGATTGCCACAGAATACCTTCCACTACTTTCCATAAACACAGGATTTCATTTGAAGGAAAAGCAAAACAAACTACCCCTGCCCTCAGCTCATACTTGGTCCCAGTCTTGCTATACAGCACATTTTGGGTTCATGCTTACAAGGAAACACCAGAGATGTCCTCAAAGCTCTCAAATATGGTACACCAGTTATCCTATTCTTTCTTTTCTTGGATGATTTTACAGCACATACTTTTTGCCATTGGTTCTTATACATGAAAGTGATTTCCTTTTTCATTCTTTATTTTTAAAAAATAAAATCCTAAGTTGAGAAACATTTCTAATAATACAAACCAGAGCTATAACAGAACCACTGCTTTAAGGGAATATATCAGAATTTAGGCATCTATATACTTTCCTTATTTAAGAATAGATGAAAAACTTCATGGTTTTGGAATAATGAGCAGAGACTCTGGGAGTCTGAAGAATGGGAATACTGGAAAGTGCAGTGAGCTGCCACTCAGTCAGTATGATGCAGAGGCTGCTGCTTACCACCTTGGTTGGGGCTTAAACACAACCCCTGCAGCAGGTGTATCATGAAGCTTGAGAGCCTCACCAGCTGAAAGCTGTGCAATGCTTGTCCCCTGAACTGAAAGCCAGGTTAACAACTGGAAAAGAAAGGCTGAAAACAACTTCATGAGCACATGATGTGCTGAGTTATCAGACTAAACACAACCAGAATAAATGCATTACAATGAACAAGAGTTTTGGCTTGCTAGCAGTAACTCTCTATTGGATCTGCTTTATTAGTACTGAAAGCAGAGCATCAGAAAATTTTTCTTCATATCAATGAAGTAAAAAGCTGAATTCATACAGAAGTTCGCAGAAGAATAAAAGATTCTCCACATCATACAAGCTACTGGAAACAGCTCTTAACTCAATCATTTTATATTAACAACATTTTTACATCACCTCCTCCACCAAAAAGTAACAACCTTTCTTCTTTTTAACTCAGAAGAAAATAAAAAAAGCCAAACCCCAAACCACTTGCAATGAGAAAGACTCAAGAGGAAGAACCAATAGGCCAGGAGACTGCAATGCACTATGCACATGCCATGAAATTTCTCTAGAGATATATCCCAATGCTATGCCTTAGCTTAAACTTCAGTATACAACCCGCTGCCTGAAAGATTAAGTACTGGCTATGACTCGTGCCACTTTGATTGACACTGCTTCCAACAAGGATGTCAACAGCAGCACTACCTCTTGACCTTCTGCCCATCAGGCTGAACAAAAATGTAAGCACCTCTTACATAATCTTTTGCAGAGGTGACTTCAACTCTTCTCACACTCTAAACTAATTCAGGTTGTAGAGTACCAGGAAAAAAAAATATAACTGCTCAGGTTCAGCAAATGAATTTGAACTGGATCTGACTACATCCCACTGGCTTGGAGCACAGCCAACACGAGTGTGTTCTACCTATATCACACTGTTCTGATTTTCCTAAAAGCTCAGATCAGTCCTAGTACTGCTGCTAAATCATTCAGAATGAACAGTAACCTATGGAAAGCCTTGCTTATAAACCATGCTCCCAAACCAACTTCTTCCTTCCCAATGAGGAAAAGTTTAGTAGCCTGGTTTCCTAAGAAAGTACAGATGAAGTGAGAGTACTCTGTGCACTTGTGTATAGAGACATGTGAGTGCATGCATTCCTCCCTCTTTATTCCAGGGGCTCAGCTGAATTTTCTAGAGGCCTCAGAAGACATCAATTTCTGGAACCTTTGTGAAAACAGCCTGCCGGGAAAAACAAGTTCCCCACTGAGGGAAAAGTGGCAACACCATCTTGGAACTTAAAAGGCAGCAAAGAATCCACTTGAGAACAGGGCAGTGCGACTGCCTCTGTGCCTCATGAGAAGCTAAGGCATCTACTCTGCAAACACGGGTGTTTGGAAAACATCAGTGTTTTTCCACATGGATTCTTTGGTGCATAATCAGGCTGTGCCACCATGTAATGTAGCATGTTTCAGTTAAAATCCAGCCAACTATGACACAAACTGGAGAGGGTGGGGACAGTGCAGAGGGGAGGAAGCATCCCTGCAGCTATTCCAGTCCTAACAAGCGGTGCAGTCAGGTGGCCATGGCATGGGACACTCAGCACACGCGCAGATGCCAAGCTTACCCCTGCAAGGTGCGTTGTTCTCCGACGTCCAACGGCATCAGTAGAAGCATAAAGTTTTGCTCGTTCTCCAGAATTCCTACAGTTCACGGCCTTGTAGGACAGAGGACTGAGGGGGCTGCAAGATGCTGAACGAGGACAAACGGGGATAACTACGGTGTTGGTTGGTTTTGTTATTTATTAGTTTTAATTACAGAGTAGCATTGGAGAATTGACAGAGGAAAGCCAGCAGGAACAGAAAAGACCGAGAAAGACAGAAAAGAAAGAAGGTATTAATCCCTAGAGAAATGACTAATTATCAAGTCAGAACCACCATTTGACACATTAGCTTGGCCACACATACAGTAAGGATGCAAGTTCAATAGGTGCTCATGCACTTTTCCATTTGCAAACTAATGATTTCTTTTTAAAAAAATTAAGAATTATGCCATGATAGTGGGTAGTAGATAGTATCAATGTTTTCCTGTTAAGTTTTTATACAACTGGTGGTTCTGAAAAAGCAGTAGAAACAACGGCTGGTCTGATAGATTAGCTTAGTACATGCATTGAAATGACTTTCAATTACATTCAGAATAGGAAACAATCGAACTAAAATCAGAATGCCTAAGAACTGCATTGGAAGTAAAGAAAAATTAAAGGAGACATACACACAAAGATCAAAACCCATTGTCAATACAAAACACTTTCAACTAGGAAAACAGTGAAATTGCTGTCTACAATTTTTAGCAAGTTATCTGTTTTAAAAAATTCCTTCTTCTTAGGAATATTTGAACTCATCATCTGTCTTGATACTGCTAGTAAAACAACTTACTCAAATACATTCTCGACAGCAAACTATTTTACACATAAAAAAAAAAGCAGACTGACAACAACAAATCAGCTTGGAAATTAGTATTTGAGTAACCTGGATGGCAGCTTTTGTTGGTTTGCACAAGGAAAAAGACTATTACCAAAAGACCTGACAATAGCAGGTATCAGATATACAGTGTTCTGATTTTATCTTCAAAGAGGACTTTAACTGCAAAACATATCATGGGAAACTTCATGCAAAAAAGCGTTCTTCGACTTTCTCTTGATTTAACTGAAGGAGAAGATTGGGGAAAACTATGTTATTACTGCAGAGTTTTATTTGTCTGCTCCTGTTTGTCTCTTCTGGTCATTTAATTGAGTCTTAGAACAATTATTATCAAGCATGTTACTTGAGAAAAAAAAGGGGCTCTATATAGCATCTTTCCTATTCTTTTTTTCTCCACGTCAAAGAAATTTATATCCCTTAATAAAAAAACCAAACCAAACCAATATTTCTTGCCTGTATATCCCTCTCTGAGCACACTTGAAAGAATGCAGTTCCACATACAGTTAATTCTTCTAGTCTTACAAAAGTACAGCTGCTGTTACAGGAAGAGCTCATAGACTTAACAGTACTAATGCTGCAAATTCTCCTGCACCAAGAGATTAACATTATGAATAAAGAGTCTCATGTAAGTGTTACAGCAATGGCACTAATGCTTGCCTTATCATTTATAGAGATTTATGTTTAATGAGGAATTATGACTAACTTAAAAACAAGCAAGAAAAAAGAAAACAGAGATTTTTGTTTGTGTTTTTGTTTTGGTTGAGGGCATCTAAACCAGATAGGAGGCAGTGGCATAATGTATGTTTTACCCCACTTATAATTTATGTGGCTTCTGCTCTGTGATTCAATTCCCCTTCTGCATGCTGATTATCTGAAGTTACGACCAAGGATGACATCACAAGTATTAAAAGACAAACAGTTCATTTTCATTTGTGATGTTGCCAAACAATGCTTTAGGCAGCACTTCCAACGATTCATGTACTAACAGGATTACATCTATTCAGAGGAGCTTTTTGAAAGCTATTTAAAAATATTTTAGTTTCGAAGGATTTATTTAAAAAAAGATCCAGACGTACTCTTATGCTGGATGTCCCTAATAGCTCACTTAAAATTTTAGGACATGAATTCATATTTAACTCAGTTTGGATTTTTTACATTGCAATTTATTTTTACAGCCAAAGGACAGGGTAATTTTCTAGGGAATAATGGCAGGCTGGGATGAGTGCAGTGCTCAGAGCACAGCTGTGAGCCATTGCTATCACCTGATCATTAATCTCCAGGAAGCATCCTGTATGAAGGGGCTGAAGCTACTGCTCCCAGAGAATACCTGGAAAACAATAGCAGCTAGATTATGTTTCTGAGTGGTATAGTTCCAGTTAGCATAGGGAAGGCATTTCAGGGAATCACCTCAGACTGAACTGACAAATCACTCTTTCCTGCTACTTGTAGCCTTTCTCAATATTCCACTCAGTTTAGACTTCGTTGTGCAGTATAAACAACAGCAGTCACAAAGAGCTTCATGCTTGCTTTAGGAAGGTAATCACTTACACACTACCTTCTCAACTATTCCCTAATGAAGAGCTGAATTTCCAATATCCTGCTTTGTAGGTGACATTAAATATTAATTTTACAAGCTATTGTTTTTGAAGAGCAAAAAAGAATTCTGCGCTTGTTAATTCTACTATTTGCAGAATATCATCCACATTTTTGCTCCTACAGCACTACCCCTGTGGAAATGTACTGCAGCCTAATTAGTTATAAGAGTTCTTAAGTGAAAACTTCTTTAAAAGTAATCTTAGCAGATCTCTGTTCCTTCTTACCTTCTATGTTCTTTAATTAGAATAAAAATCCTGTCCACATCAGACAAGAAAGTCTTGCCTAGACTTACAGTCGTATATTGCTGCACGTGCTGAGTGTGTAATGGTAAAGTTCCCAGTGGATGACTATAAAACATCCTATTATAAAACATCCTATGATAAAAGAAGAGGCAGCTGTCACCTGCCTAAAGCACATGATAAGCAAGTATGCCCTGATTGTCTTTGCAATACAGTTTTGCCTGGGACTTCAATTACCACTGATGATAGCAATATCATCACATTTCTGCATATTAATCTTCCCTCACTAAGTACCATCAGGGAGCTGTTCTGGGGTAGGCAGACAACTTTACAAATGTTACAACCTCACTAAACCTGCATGTTTTACTTTACATGTATTAAATGCACAGTAGCCAGGGTCTATCTTTATACAAGTCTAACTTCTCCATGTGGGAAGTGCTCTGGTAGGGGCTGAAACTCCTTTGCAGCAAGCAGCTCACAGCTTTAGCAGTGGATGTGCTGAATCAGCTCTTTCCAACGAGGTGTGCATTTCTTTAAACAGCCATGGCCAGCGTGATGTTGTTGCCCTGCACATTTTGTATTCATTTATTGCATTGATGAAGTGGCAAAAGTAAGAAAGAAGTGGTAGGAGAAAGACATAGCAAACAACTGTACAAAGAAGCTTTCATGCTGTCATGCACACTAATCATGGATGTTCAAGGTCATTCTGGGATGCTACCATACACTCATAATTAGATCAATGACTTTACAACATCCTGCAGGGAATCTGCAAAAATAAGTGTCTGAGACATGAAGCCTCTGTTCTTATAGGATTACCTGCATCTCCAGACAATGCAGCTGTGCTTTTACTCCGAGCCAGGAATGAGTGAGTGGGCGTCAGGAGCCTGCTAACGATGCTGCTCTCCCATGGACTGAGCTGAAGACGGCGAGCTGAACGTGCACCATACAAGCAAGATGTTAGATCAAACACTTCACAAATAACCACATGCTGCAGGAGTATTAGTACTATTTCCTCACTACTGTATACTATGAAAATCTTGAAACTGTCCTTCAGAGATCAAAAGCATACAGTAGTTCAGTGTTTTGCATTTTATTATTACTCCTTTTTAGCACAAGAATTCCTATAGAAACATGTACATCTGAACATTTAATTTTTGCTACTGCCTGTGGCATTACGGCAAATTGTTACCAAATTAATAGGGATACTTTGCACATCTGTCACATTCCATGTTAGGAATGATAGGATAATTCCCCTACTAGGAGAACAGTTGCCACTCCTAAATATAGATTTCAAAAGAGATGTCTGTGTCCCAAATTCTTCCTACACAAAAGGTATATAATCTTCCAGTTACACTTAAATACCTTCCAAAGTTTGCCAGCCTACCTAGAAAAACCAAAGAAGGTTGCTTACTGCTAAACAGAGATTTGTGTCAATCAGTTTTTAATGAAGTGTTGCAAAATGATAGCGCGCCTCAACTGCAGACACCAAGCTCAGCAGCTACAGTTGTCTCAGTAATAGGTGAAGCCACAGAAAACAGTAAATATATTTGATCATTAATTCTGTCCAAAGATCCTGCTAATGATCACTTTCCACGTAGAACAGTAAAAAGAATCAACTTTTCGCATCGTTGCTCTGTTTTGAAAAAGCACTACATGTTGATTTGGCTGCAATCACACTGCTGCTTTGCTTTTCCCAGTTTTGTCTACTGCAAACATAGCTTGTCAATTTAGTCCTTTTATCTTGTAAAGTTTCTTTACTTTTTTTAAAATACTAATTAAATATTTATCATGGTGAAGCATTAACCAGAAAAACTGTAGAAGTTACTTTCTGTATTGAATTGGGTATTTCCTTGATATTCCAATGCAACAAAATGTTTTGTAATGAGCATCACAAGCCAAAACATTTAAGTAGTTCCCAAAGTAGTTCATTATAGTAAGCTTACACTACAGCAATAATCTTGATATTGCAAGTGAAATCAGGTCTTCTTACATCTCAGCATTCATTTGCCTTAGTTTAGCGTTTGCAGCAACAAAACTGCAGCTTGAATTTATGAGGCTCAATCTCTATAACATTCATTGAAGTGACTG
Source organism: Eulacestoma nigropectus (assembly GCA_013397775.1). Classification (NCBI taxonomy): domain Eukaryota; kingdom Metazoa; phylum Chordata; class Aves; order Passeriformes; genus Eulacestoma; species Eulacestoma nigropectus. The sequence goes on along the minus strand of VZTE01000952.1, from coordinate 575,562 downwards.
GCTGTAATAAACCTGACATTCATTTGCATTTTTAAGGAAGAGATCCATCACTTTCAATAGACATAAACTCTGAATCTGTCTTTAATCTACTCCTTGCTGAGCCCCATGAAAAGAGAGGCTGATCTCAATCTCCTCCTATGAAAATATAATTGCTTTATCTGCCCTCAGTGCTGTTTTGCACTTCTCAAATTGCTGCCTTAAATTCCGCTAACTCAATAAGGGGCATTACTATAGAAATGTAGGCCTCTCAAACACAGCAGGCTCTCTTCATAACTCTCCTTTTACATAATGTACTATTGCCAAAGCTTTTTGTGATTGATGGTTCCATTCTGCAATGGTACAGATCATACAGATGCACAAAATACCCTACAGAGACCTCCATTACAGCACACGCATTATCATTAAGCTTGCAGTTTAACAATGAAGAAATCACAGAACTACCATTAAACTGGATGCAATAATGGTAAAGTCTCTGCTTCCTTTCATCTCCAGGCATGGTGCTCAGTATGATCACTGTTTAAAGCTACTGTTGCAAAACAACAGATTCTTTTTTGTGGTCTCGGACTTTAGAAGTGAGGTTCACAGGTATGATTGTGGATGAGTCTGGAGAAACTCTTCTACTGTAGCTTAACATAAAGATCACACAACTTCAGAAAGCAGTCCCTGATATTTTAGGCCAGTAAATCAGCACTATATAGACCATTAATTTCTTGGAGTTTATCTGTACATGATGAGTAAGCGCTATAATCTAAATATGGCCCTGTGGGCCAGCCACAGGCCTTACCTCGCATATGAGGCTCCAGAGGTGAAGTAATCTCAAGAGAACACAGCTAAGAGACTGATGATTTAGAATACCAGTCTCACCTGCCATGTCTCACATGTCTCTCCCCCTAAAGATGAGTATGGTTTAATTATTTTTGGCCCTAACTCTGGGGAGCTTGTATCCACATCACCTACTGGAAGCAATCACATGTCCACAGCATCCATCTAAAGCAGTGAGGCACTGTTTGGGAGTGAGCTAGCTGATACACACAACAGCGAGCTAAGAGAGTCCTACAAAACCCTTCTTCTCCATTAAAGCAATAAGCCTGGTTCAGAGAGTCAAAATAGTTTTAGCCAGGACCTTGGAGTGAAGTCTCCCTGAATCTCTATAATGGGTTTAGATCAGAGTTCGTTTAGATACACATACTTTAATTTCCAAAAGCACAGGTCCCTGAAGGCATTATACTTGACACTTTCAATGCATTTTTTAACAGATTAGCAACACCATTCACCTAGAACAGACAAACTTTCACTCACTTACTTCCAAGTACAAGAGTACTACGACCTAAATGCATTGAACAGCTTCAGTTTGGTGTCCAAACCACACTGGAGCAAAACTGAATACCAAATAAAGAGCATCCCAAAATAGTAAGATCAACTTTAAGACAACGAGGTCAGGGTGTTTTTTTCTTACTCTTTTTGTTTTTAATGCCTCAGGGTGACATTTTCAAGATTTAGTGTTTCAAAGCACCTGACAGACAAGGGAAGCAATATTTTTTTTTCTCATAATGTGTTAAGCTATCATTCTAAGGGCTGTTTCATAGAATTATAGAATGGTTTGGGTTGGAAGTGACCTGAACGATCATCTAGTTCCAACCTTCCCCTCATGGGCAGTGACATCTTCCATTAGACCAGGTTGCTCAAAGTCCCATCCAGCCAGACCTTGGGCATGCACAACTTCTCTGGGCAACCCGTTCCACCTCTCTCCACCAACCTATCTCACCAGCCTCAGAGTGAAGATTTTCTTCCTAATAACTAATATCAATTACCTCTTGGTCCTATTACTACATGTGCTTGTAAAACATCCTTCCCCAGCTCTCTTGGAGGACCCTTTTGCTGTAAGGTCTCCTTGGAGCCGTCTCTTCCCCAGGCTGAACAAGCCCAACTCTCTCAGCTTTTATTGCTCCGTTTTCACACAGGAAGCATATTTGTGGTAGGCTTGCAGGTACAAGCAAGTACCCTGACCCACTGCCATAAGCAGGTTATTTTTAACAGATTAAAGATCTTTATAACTTAACTTGTAACTAAAAATCACACAAAGTTGCAGGGAGCTGGCAAAAGTAAATTGGTTACAATCATGTGTATTTGTCTTCAGGATATACAACCAGAAAGTTGTCTTAGCAGCAGCAGAATAATTTGCAAGTAAGCAAACAGCAGCATTTGATTAGTTGTAGGAACAGATGGGAGGCAGGGATTTAACAGGCCTTCTGATGAGCACCACAAAGGAGACTCTCATTGATAAATGTGGTGTTTGCTTAAACACATACATAACATGGTGAGGAGTAGATACGGGAAAACTGCTCTTTCAACAGGAAATAATACTGGAGTCCCTGTATGTCTTCTATAATGGTTGCAGAAAACGGTGATGCAGTGATTGACACCATCATCTGCTTGAAAGAAAAGTCACTGCAGAAAGGAGGAGGAAAACAACTAGGGTGCAAGTTTTGCAAAACTTGAAGTATGTAACTCATACCTCATCAAAAGTGTTATCCCCTTTCTAAGCTCTCCTTAAAGAGCACAATTGCCAAAATCTATTGGTCAACAGCAGTTTCCTCCACTTGAATATGTGTGTTCATGTTTTGTTACAGTTTCAACTATTCACTAACTACAGTAACATAAAAGCATAATGAGAAGCCTGTTCTAGCTGCCCAATTGTACAACTGTGATAGAGAGCTATATAGCAATACAGTACTTGAAATGGCATTAACCAGTCTTTTAGCCGATCTTTTAGCAGTTAATGAAAACTTTTGTCTTCTGCTGCACTGAAAAAAAAAAATAATATTGTCCTTCAAAGGATAAAAAGGTGCTTCACAAGAGATGGTAAGTTCTTGTTGACAGCTATAAGCCACTTAGTAGGTAAGCTTATCATCCTTATCTGCAGCTCACGGTTTTGCAGGTAGGAGTCTGTATTACAAAGTGTGATTGGGTGCCCTCTGGAAGGTGAAATGGGGAGCAGGCAGTCGCAGCCTTCCTTTAAGCACCTGCCTTAAGAGGTTGAGGCCACTAGAGAGACTAGTGGCACTTCTCCAGATACATGGCTCAACTAGATTTAGGTATCTGACTTTGCATGAGAAAAAGCAGTTATAGCATTTGGATTTCCTTTCTCTCTTGGAGTCTGTGAAAGTCACAAGAGACTCCTGAAGAGTTCTGTGCTGTTTTAGTAAAAATGCCAAGCAAAGAATGCCTCAGCATTTTGACATATGGCCATCACTTCCATATTCCTTTTCTTTCCTTACCACTAGACTGCCTAGTATTCAGTTTAACTTCTCCTGAACTTGAAATGGGTGGCAGAAGCTAAAACATTGTGTTACAGTCCGTAAGAAACTATCCTTCATACTTAATGCCCGCTGCTGTTCACCTGCCCACATCACCAAGATCCTTCCTCAAAAAAGCATCCCCTGGTAAAGAACAGCAACCATCTGAAAAAAATATACACACCCGAAAAGCTAGTAAAGTTAAAACTGACTGGATTTCAACATTTAGAGCAATAAATGACAGCTGTTTAGGAATAAATGATTTCCTAATGTAATACTGTATTTTTCACAAGTTGTACAGACTGTACAACTAGGTTAGCCCACTAGGATGAACATGGCTCATCAAATCAACCAGATACACATGTTCAAGCAAACTTGGAACTTGGTCAAGACACACAAATAATGACATTGACCAGACAATACAATTAGAAGTCCATTAAAAAAATTGGTTTTTAAAACAATTTTATGGATTGAAATGGGACAGAATTCATTCTCAGTGGAGGACAAAAAAAATCCCTACCAAGTACTTTACTGTAAAGCTCTTTGCACAAGTTACACAAGAGACATTCTTTTATAAAACTTTTAAGCTCAATGCTTCAATCTCATAAGTCCTCAAAACAGTGGCAGCAATTCAGCTATGTTAATTTTTAAAAGCTTGATGGTTTATCATTTCTCAGACTTGTAAACACCAAAAATGTACACTGAAATGAAGCAATCTTTGAGAAATAACTGGACACAAAAAGTCAATAAACAGACAATATGAGAAACATCCACACCTCTTCCATAAAAATAACCAAAAATGATAATAAAAAAATGTAGTAAAGTAACTGTTTGAAAGCTTCATGCAACATGTTCTTAGACATTCAAGAACTATTACCAAAAAAGAAAGGAAAACAAAATAATGACAAAGTGGTCTAATGCAAATAAAAGGTCACACATGATTGCATGCACTATGGAGTGATGTGTTCTTTCAATAGTTGTACCTCATTTACTAAAAACCTGACAGAAGCACTGCTTTTATTGTTTGCTAAAGTAGGATTGTTTAGATAAGTTCTCTTGTTTTAAAAAACAAGAATTATTTTTTCTCACAGGAAAAAATGTTCAATCATTTACTTGTCACATTTGAAGTCTTTCCACTACCACTTAGACGAAGTACAGAAAATGACTTCAGAAGCTTGTTTTATGTGCAAAGTAATACATCAGTATAGAACATTCTTTCTTGCTACTCTTTTAATGCTTTTTTTCTTCAAAACTGTACCTCTGTCTGGAGAATTTAGTAATGTTGCAGATGAGGAGGAGAGCCGCTTGTTAATGACTGGATCAACATGTTTCGAAAGGTTCATTGTTGAAACAGACCGCCTGTCTCGATCTAAAACAAATGGAGATAATGCTAATTGACAGCCCACATGCAATAGTGCAAGTTCCTAGCTCACTAGTGAGAGGAGGAAAACAGGACTAGGTCACTCCTGCTCTACCACAAGAACCTCCAAAATAGAATGGATTTCTCAGCAGACGTTGTACAGGTGACTCAAAGACTGGGCACAACACAATTTAAGCTTCAAATGTGTAAAATATTCTGTTCATTATCACTCAATGGGTTGCAATCTAAAGACTTTCAATATTGTCAGAAAAATCTTTGCTCATGACTTACAACAGAAAGCTTCAGGGAAGGACCAAGATTCTTGGAAATGCAAAGCCATTCACAAAAAAAACGCCTTGGCACCTGAATAAAAGGTGACAGGGCACTGTTACTAGGTAGATGGTCAATACTGTGACAATGCAATGTTGCAAGATTAGGGAAGACTAGCACACAAAGGAAGTGAGGGTAAGCACAAAAGAAGTTAAAAGATTTAGTTAAAAATACCACAATTATGTATAGGTGCTAAACCCCCAACACAGAGTTATTTTCAGTGTGCTGAGAATGAAGTTGTAGTGAGTCAATCCAACTCAGCACACATCTCAGCGGATTAAAAAAAATCAGCCTCTGAGGAAGGTACTTATAATGCACCTACTTGGCTTGCATACTGCAAAAGATTTATAATTTTATTTTAGTTTCTCTACATTTTAGAGCAGTATTACATCATCAGCACCCTGCTGAGGGGGTGATGGTTATTTCAAGAATAGAGACTGCACACACTTTGTGCATATGTGTGTCACAGGAAGTTTGCTGTGTCCTTTTTTTTCTCTCTCTCTAAAAAAAAACCCAAACAAAAAGAGCTCCAAGCTCCATGTATCGACTACACATTCTCCATTACAAATTTCCATTTGAAAATCTGACATTCAAAAGATGTTGTGAGAATCAATTCTGCTTTTGCTTACGTTTTAGCATGTACTGAACCTCAGCACTACTCAGCAAAGCACTCAACCATGCTGAAATGCAATGAGGTTTGAGTATATGCATAACTGCTCTGCTGATTCATATTCTGTGTGTGCAAAAATGTGTCTGTACACTGTTTGCAAAGCAGATACAAACTCAGGACAATGACAGCACTAAGGATGCTGCTGCTGAAATATTATTTGCCGTTGTTTATTTATGACAAGTGTATTAACATTGTTTTTACCTGTTCTGTCCTAATAGATTAAATTATACTCACTGTGTACAAAAAAATTTCATAGAAATAGAGTATATGAAAAATACCTTAACTCTCCCCAGATCTATGAACTATATAGGATTCAGTATAACTGGTTAGACTGAAGAAAGATTCTCCCTACCCCACGTGATTATTTGCTAACTTTAATGTTAGAATGACTTGGCGACGGCATAGAACTGGCAGACTGGATA
>VZTE01000952.1:495420-569451 GCA_013397775.1 Eulacestoma nigropectus | reverse complement strand
GGGGGGGGAATAAAACTCAGAAATGGGTTTTAAAAAGGAGACATCTAAATGTTGTAACTAAGAACAAGACCTCTGTAGGCTGGCAAGATGATCCCACATTGATCTATGGGGTAAACTGGAGAATGCCCTGTGCAAGTCATTACTGGAGACACGATGCTCAGGCTTTCTGAGAACAGAACAATAATTGTGGGAATGGGATGGGGATTTTGATCTCATGTCTCATCTGCCACTGAGAAACTACATAATATATCAGTACAGCCATAAAGTTTCTACATTGGCAGAAAGGATGTACTGCATAAACTGGCTTTCTGAAGATGACAAAGGACAATATTGAAAATCACCTCTGCTATTAGGCATGACAACATTTCTTGTGTCAATGAACCTTATTTAAATGAGTGACATTCAGCATAAGGATTTGCATACAGATGTTGGCAATACGAATCCTATAAATGCAGAATAGGCCAAATGCAATCCATTGCCTGGAAAATTGCTGCTTTCTTTATCCAAAAAAACCAAAAAAGAAACAACAAAAAAAAGGAATTAAAATACCCATGAGCAACGAAACAGCCAACGCAGCTGGTTATGTGTCTGTGTTCATGTGCAAAATAATTGTAAATCCTACGTGCAGTATGCCAAAAGGGTTTTAGAAAATAAAAAAATATTCAAATTTGCTCTCCTTGAATTCCAGTAGATACAATGTTATGCTTCATTTCAGTGAATTGTGCCAAATCTTTAGAGTCAGCCAGCAGTAACTCTCCACCATGAAAATAAGTAATAGTGAAAAATCTGGTACTAACAACAGTTCTAATCTATCAGCATGGTGTTAAGCATGCATTACAACTACATGAGGGTGGTTTAGTTACTGATGATCTCACTTCCTGAGAACTAGCTATGGGTAAAGGAATAACAAACCACAGCATTATGTACCAGGTTTTCTAGCACCACCCAGAGATTTGAAGTGGTGCTCCAGGCCTGCTAAATCGAGAAAGGTGAATGATGATTCAAAAAAATAACCTAGGGACAGAATGCAAGACAATGATTTTTCACAGAAAATAAAATAAAAATCAAATAAGTTATACAAAGTTAAGCAAAAAAGTAACCTTTTACGAAAAATAACTGTTTATTGAATTTATATGCAACAAAGATTTCAGAGCATTCTTTTCTCAATTTTTTTTTTCTCCCCTGATGAAAGGTTGGACACATTGAAACTAGAATAGGAAGAAAAGAACTTTAAGTATCACTTTCTCTTAAAAGAAGTAAAGAAAAAGTTCTCTTTTTGGGGGTTTGATTCATATTTAATAGGGCATATACACATTAATGACTGGCAGATTAAGTTAGAGAAGATAATTGGGGAAAAAAGTATATAGCTAAAATTCACTTAAGTCACCAATCTTTAAGTCTCTTTAGGGGGAGAAAAGGGACTTCTATTTCCCAAAATATCAGTACAAGGCACAGATAGCTTATCACAAAGAATAATTGTTCTCCCTTGTGTCTACTTTAATCTCAGTATTTGGTCATTTCCACCAGATCTACTTTTTGAGGCACATAGCTAGCATTTGCCACAGTAGCTCATATCACAAGATTGACACAGCACAAGCACACCCACATATACACACACGAACAACAGCAAAGCAGCAGAAAGCGAGAAGCTGTAGCAAGGTAGTTACAGAACTAGCCAACTCCTGAAACAAGCTGTAACTTTTCTTCAGATTTCTCCGTGTTATCTTTTTGCTACACAAGAATGTCACAAACATGCCATTGCTAGCAATAAAAGGACCAAGAGCAAAGAATTCAAACTAACATACACTGAAACATCCTTCCTTTCAGAAGAAGAAAAGTAAATTCCAGTTAGCTGGTGGGAAAGGGAAACTGGCATGCAAAGCAAGTCTCCCTCTTTACCTGTGTTATTAATGCGGTTGTGTAGTGCTCCTCCCCAGGACCACCTGTTTTGCCTTTGTTTTGGCTTCTGGCTTCTTTCAATTGTGCGACGTACAACAGCTTCATGTCGTTCCTTAAGTATAACAGGATAATACATTCGGATACTATTGGGTTTTTAACCTCATTTTCTCATCAAACCCTGCTACCCTCCATCCACATGGACAAAATCAAGCTGGCATCTTACAGTTGTGTTTAAGCTTATGTGCTGCCTACTAAGACACACACACTAGAACAAAATTAAGCAGCAAGTAAGTCATAAATAAGGTAGAATGTTAACTGAAATTTTGAAAAGGTAAGATCTTGTGTAGTGGCCCTGCCACTGCATAAACACATCCTAGTGCTACTTCCCATCTACTAAATACCAGAAGAGTGGGAGAGATAGGAAACAAAACACCCACAAGGATAAGGTGACTTATATAGGATCACACTGCACGTACTTCCCAGCTTAACTGAGACAAATCAGCCAAGAGTACATTTCATTACACACTCATTTTTGAAAAGGTTTTCTTAGGGCAGCATATGTTTAACTACCCTTAAACTGAATGGCTAAGAATTAACAGATAACCATATAAACCTGACCCAATTTGTGTTTTTCTGCATAAGTTTGCCCAGTGCCATACACTGTAATCCAGGCATGCTCAACTTCACTGCATTTGATTCACAACAGAAGCAGTACCTGTACAAACAAGGCTTAAAATCCTTCCACACACTCTGTCATACTGACCATGACTCATGTTGCATTTTTTACATCAGCTCTTGGGGAAGAAGGTTGATAGTACTGTATCTTAGGCAAAAGAAGTTGAAAAGTCTTACCATGACATTCATTCTTACCTTCTCCTCTTCTAGTTTCTGCCTTCGCTTTTCCTCTACGGCTGCTCGCCTTCTTTCTTCCTTTAGTCTCTGCTCTTCTAGCTTCTTTCTGCGTTCTTCTAGGTGTTTTTCATAATGTTGCCGTGCTCTCTCTTCTCTTTCTAACCAGACAGATTCTCTTGCAGCTGTGAGAAAAATCAGAAATAAAAGTATTAACTTGCTTTATGCAATGAAGTCTTTAATACATTTTCAATAACCAAGGTAAATGGAAAACCTTTTGAATTAATTTTCTTCAGACATACATAATATCCTTATCTTTCCTCATGTATTAAAATGTACCCTGGCCACACACTGATTTCATTTAATCTCAATTTACTTATTAAGAATTAACAACAGTTAAATTATTTGAGCATACAATTTCTTCATGGAAAAAAGGATTTTTTGCTAGCTTAAATACCTAAATACTGAACTCAGATGTATGTGAACAAACTTCTGTTATACAAACCATGATAATTCTCTGTAATATTTTACTGAAAAAATACAATAAAAAGAGAAATAAAACTATCATAACTTTCACCTTTATCGATCAATACAGATCTCTTATGATAGAAGTGGCTGGGATGACAATTTTAGCACCTGGACCAACAGAAGAAAGGAAAAAGAAGAAGTCTAAAGGTAAATATTAATCTGTCACATAATTCCACATCTTCACAGCTTCAAACAACATGTTTCAGAAGACGTAATGAAGACAAATCAAGAAGCCCTACACAAGATCAATTTTTCTCCATATCAGGGTCTGAATTTTCATTAATTTTGTAGAACACAGGCTTAAACTGCAGTCCACATGAAACCATCGATGTAGGATACTCTGGATATCTCCCCACTGCTGCCTTGAAAGCTCTGGGACTCAGAAGAGTGGAACTAGATTGTTCCCCTATGCAACATTGTATGTTTGCAGTCTAAGTTAGTGCTACCTTCACATAGGAAATGCTCTAGACTCTTACCCTTTCACCATAGTGGTACATCAATGAATAAAAAAACGCAAAAACCCAACCAAAGCAAACCAACCTACCACAAAAAAAACCCCAAACCCAGCACACACATCCTGTTACACAGACCCTGAGCACACTAAGTAACCCAAACAATGTAGTTGTTCAAAACTGGAACTCAATCAAACAATTTGGCAGAAGTTTTGAAAAATCCATTTTCTTTGAAAGAGCTAAGAACATCTAAGAGGCATAACTGCATATATCTCATGAAAATCCAGCTAGCTGCAGCATGTCAGCTTTTAATGAATAGTCACTTATGTGCAGACTATAATGATCATAACAAGACAAGCCACTGCTGTGAGCCACAAAACTTCCACAGATACTGTGATGAACTGGCTCTTTTGTGCCTGTAATCTGCTTACAATGGCAACCCAGCACAAAAAAGCTCTTTGGTTGTCTGCTGAAAATTAATAAATTAAGAAAAGCTAAAAGAAACCCCAACAGCTAAAGAAACCCCAACAGCTTTCTTAACCGATGTCACTGTAACATTAATTTGCCTGTAAAAGACATGGAGATAATTTGTTCTTTCTGGTCTTAATGTAAATGGTTAGACTTTCTTGAGGCACTGTTTATGGTGATTTCCATAGGTTTCAGTCTGCCATGTTGCTTAGAAAAAGTAATGAAAATGGAACATTTGAACTTTTAAGACTAAACTCAAGAAGAGAAAGGCTGAAAAGATATTTATGTACATTCTTAGTGCTGGTAAGACAATCCGAATGCTGGATCTCTGGGTAGAACACTTATCTTCAGCTTTCTGCTTCTCAGGGAAGGGATGATAAAAATCACACTTTTGTGATACAGCAAGACAGCTCAATAACAAACACATATTAGTGATGGATTAACCAAGGCAAACTGAAGTGCTCGGCTGGAATAATTTTTGACAAAAATAATAAATCTGATCCAAAACAAATACAAAACTTACATCTTTCCACCATCTTTAAGCTACAGGCAAAAGGCAGCAGAAAATATGTGCCCAGCTAACATAATGAAGTTACTAATTTCATCCTTGGACCAAGAATTTAACAAGCACGTGGAAGTACAATTTATGATACATTTGTTTGCTGAAAAAAGTGTAATACCTATTTTCATGAATTTAACTTTTTTCACAGATAGAGAAATAATCTTAACTACTTCTAATTTTTTTTGAAGTATCAATTCCTACCTTTTATGTTATTAGAGAATCAAAGGAAAAGATCTGCTTCCTGTATGCACTACTGACATTCTTCTGTGAACTTAAGGGCTCAGTTTTTGTCATTTATAAGGTAGGTATATACAGTGACATAAGTTAGTGTCCTTAGATATATAAGGATATCTTCAGGAAAAATAAGAAGTTTAAAATAACATTTTTATTTCGTTATGTTCCTATTTATGAATTTGCAGAAACATTTTCCTGCTACCCCAAACAGAAATGAACCAATTGTCTTGTAGAGTAAAAAGTTTACTCTTTAGCCCTCTGCTCTAAGGTAAAGAATTAGGGATATATTAAGCTCTATTCTGGACACACAGGTGTGCTTCTAGAAGCACAGCATCAAATGTCTTGCTGATAGAATCAGCAGCTGAGCCTACAGGAAACTGAAGATATCTCTAAAAGGCCTCATCAACCTGAAAGAGCAGCCAATTTGAGGATGTGGAAGGGAAGAAGCTGATCTTTTATTATGGCATCTCCAGAAACTGTGCTAAGAGCTCTGCCTGGTGCTGAGCTAACACTGAAATCCAGTGCGGGTATGGTCCAACAAAAAGGCCTTTTCTTGGGCCTGAGCATTAACAGATTCATGATCCTTCTCTCCCTTGTCTGACAACATGCAAGACTCATTCAAGGAAAGTTTGGTCATCATTCAGATAGCACCTGCATGCTGAAAACTTAAATTCCATAGGAACAATTACATTAAAGCTGGAAAGTACAAACAAAAGTCACAGCCTGGTCCATTTTCTATTTCATTCCTTAGTACAATCAATACATTTGAACACAGTCACATGATACAAGGACATGAAAGTAGAGCATAAAAACAAGATTTAGAAATTGAGCCCTAGACATGCTGTTAAATACCTTCTGCTTGTTTGCAAACTAGTAATGCTGGATTAGATTACAAAGCAACATAATTCTGGCTGTGTTTCTGACGCTTCTGAAGTGAGTAACAGAGCAAGAGAAAACAAGGTCAATCAAGAAAGAGACTCCAATATTAAGAAACACATACGACTTGAAACCAATTAATTTTACACTGGAATTAACTAATGTAATGTGGAAGATGTTAGCTGCAAACCGTGCATGTTTCTTTCCCCAACCACACACAGAGAACTATTCTTTGCAGGGGTTTTAGGCCATGAGGGAAGGAGGAGCATGCACTAAGTGTCAAAGCCTTTATTTTTTTGTTTTTCTATGTGAAGCAAACAATGTGTCCCCAGATTCTCTTTTTCTGTCCCTTCTGCTGTCTATTCACTTCAGTCCTTTTACTTCTAGTTTACCACCTATATAAAGGCAGATCAGTCTAGCACCATGCTTTCTCAGTCTGCCTTTTGAATCCACCTCAGATGGACAGCTTACCTGACTAAAGATCCTACAGTATTTGTCAATCTTTCCAGCCTTTATCTTTTCTAACTTTACAGCACTGACCTCAGCAATAGCTTTCTCCTCTGACCGCTCTTTCACCTTTGCTCACTGCCAGCTCTGCACTGAGGCTGTGATTGCCTCCTTGCTGCATTAGCAGTAAAATGGATCGGTGATGCTTTAACCATACCTAAAAATGGAGATGTTACACAGAAGTGGCTGACTGAACGAATTAGAAGGTGAACTTCAGAGCTGTAATTAAAGGTGAAGTTAATGTGATATTCTCTAAGCCAACCTTTCCCCAGTAACCATGCTCTGAGGGACATTCATCACAGAAATTTTTAAACTAGTCTTCCTTAAAAATTGTTTTCTTGTCTTATAAACCCTTTTGACATTCAAGTTCTCCAAGGAGATCCCAAAATTATTCATATGCTAGGGTCAATGATTCCCAGTTTCTATAAAGCTTCTTTCTGTGGAAATGTTGGATAAAGTTCTGCCTCCAAGTGCCAGGGAAGAAAACAGACCAGAAGGAATTTACTCTCAGAAAAAAACTGTAATTTTTATAATGTTACTATTTTGCCAACGATCACTTTCAAATGGGAGAGGAATCTCCATGATAATGTGATCTTTAAAATATTATTTTAATGCTTATACCAGTAAGTATTAAGAATTTAATGAATTTAGCAAACTTGAAACTCAGACACATTCTAAGAACTAAGATTAATCAGTCTTCATTTAAGGAAGTGTGCTAAGTCAAAAGGCAGTATTACCATCTTTTGTTCCCAACACCAGAAACTAAATGAACCACGTGTCCTTGTCAGGATCATAACTGTGATTAAAAAAAGGTCCGTCTTCAAGCAGGATTAGTTTAGATAAAACAGGCACAGAAGTGAGACTTGAAACTGTTTTCTCAAGAATCAGGGACCAAGATACTGCTAAGTGATAACAGGAAAATTCTTCCTCTTTGCTAAGCCACTACCTAAGGTTACTAGAAAGAAATCCATTTTAAAATCTCAGTTACTTTTCCTGTTGGAAAACACATTTTGATTTTTCTTTCCAGTTAGGGAGGACCAGGTCTACGCTCTGGAAACAGAGACTAACTGGCATGGAACAACTTTCACCTGTACTACTAAACTTCTACTCTCCAAAATGGTGACAGCACTTAATCAGCACATGCAGAAAAGCGTGTGGACCTTCCCTGCCAATTCCCAAACCTTGTCTGGGAATCAGCAAGCAGACAGCTAGTTGGCTGGAGCCAAAACCCTGCCAGGAACCATCATAACAGCTTTATAGCAAGAACAATTAAGTTTTAGCACCAGGGAATGCTCTTCAGCACTGTTGAATTTGGCAGTACAGATACAATCAGTATGGCAGATAAGGGTAAAGTCCGCATGATGAAAAAGCAGTAGCTCTCAGTAAAATTTTCCAGTTTGACCAGGCCATCTACCATGTTTGCCTTCATAAACAAGTCAGTTCCAACATGTATGTGTCTCAGCATCCAGTGCCAGAACACAGGTGCTCAGCCTGACACATGTAAAGTGCCAAGCTGGAGCCAGAAATGTGATAGCTCCCTTTGCTCCAGCCTCTGGGAACAGTCCCATTTGACAGCTATCACCCTCACCTACCACTGCCTCTCTTGGGATTTCCATCTTGCACAATCCAAGAGGGTTAGTCTCACATAGAGAGATCTGATATCTGTATTTTGAAGGACAGATGTTAACTTTTATGCATAGGTGCTAGTGGAAAGAGCACAAAAATGAAAATACAGTTACTAAAGAACAAGTGACAACACTGGAAACATTCTTTAAAAATTCAAGTAAGATCACCCTAATAATCCTTTAAAGGTCTGAATGTGCATATCAGCAATACACACATTACCAAATGGTCAGGAGAATGAAAAAATTGAAGCAAAAAACCCCCCTGAAATGGATAGAACTTCAGTCATGAAAAAAAAAAACTGCATAGAAAAATGTCAAAGAACTAATATTTTAGAAGTGTTGGGATGGCATTTCAAAAGCAATGCCTTTCCTACAGTGAAGGAATCAGCAAATCACACCTTCTTGATGGCGTGATTTGCGGATTGCGTCCCTCTGTATCTTCTACGTAATCTAAAGAAAGGTCCAAAACAAAACATGAATATACTAAAGGTGAAAGGGGCATTTTTGTAGAAACTTCTTTAATCTTTTCAATTAGGTGGCTCAACATCATCCTCAAGAAACAGCAGATACCAACAGTCCCAGCACATAGATGCTGGCAACAAAACTGACAGCATTTCCTCCTCTCTAAACTCTCATTAAAAACAAGACTTAGACACCCAAGTGTGCTAAGTAGGATAAGACTGCTAAAATACTATTTCCAGGTGCAAGCAAATTCTCAAGAGTTCGGAGCACACATCAACCCACTTTACCACAGGAAAGCCAAATCTATCACAGCACAGTTGAACTTGAAAAAAAATTAAAACTTGAGAGTAAAAAAGGGGGAAAGAAAAAGGTCTTAAATCAAATTTCCTGCAACATCAGAATATTGCCCAATAAGTAAACATAATCCTTATTAAACTGGTACTCCACATGTTCTTAACAGAAGGGTCGAACAATTTAATTTTCCTGAAAAGACTGATAACATTACCTCCAGGAGTCCAAGTTGCTGAAAGTACAAAACAAAATTACCACCAGCTCTAGACCTAGAGAACTGAACACTGTCCTTTCCTTTTTTTCAGGGCTAAGAATCATTTTACTTTAAGTATGACTGAAATTCTCAACTTCTGCTTAAAAAGAAGTCTTTGCTAAACCTGACAGATCCCCTGAATGAAAAGGAAAGGAATTAAGTTTAAATCCAACCTAATTCTATTGTAAAAAAAAAAAAAAAATTCCTCCTTCAGTTGCTTTACTGTTGCATGGCTGATGTCCCAGTATTAACAAAATCCAACTTTAATTTCTAGCAAGACACATTTATGTAACAATATTATACAACTTAATGTTTTAGAGCAACAGCTTAGGAATTTCTTTGCTGTAGTTCACACAACATGAGTGACTGATCATCTAGGTTCTGCATCAAAAAAAAAAAAAGGAAAATAAAGTTGCATGCCGTTGTAAAAATCATTGCTTTGCTGTACTGGAACACAAATCTCGAGAGAAAGCTCCTAAATCATAGCAGACAAATACACAGATGAAAGTACAATGTGACTTTCAATTTTCTTGTTAGTTCAAAATGATCCTTCATGCAAGAACACACAATACACTCATACATCATAGGGACATGCAGAACTCTCCCACTTGGAAATGAAGGATTTCATGTCAAGTTATAAAAACTCCTGATGTTGCTTTGATGTTGCTTTTAAAACAAGTCACACAAAATGACACATTTCTCAACAGAAGTCATGTCCTTCCGGTAACAAATAGCCATTTATCAATAGGTAGAAAAATCAGAGTTGAGTTGAATTCAAGGAAAGCATCTTTCTCTGCATTTGAGTAAAGCATTGTTATTACATAAGGATCAAACCTGAGAAAAAAACAAATTCAACACATGGAATCAACATCTATGAAAAATGAATTAAAATGGGCCAGTAACATCCATTTGCTCTGAAACCTGAAGAAACTAAGCCTACACATACCATCAACCTCAACTCGAGGAGCAGCTTTTCAGGGTTTAGCAAACATCCTCTCATGTTACCCCTTGAGCAAGCCAAAACCAAAGCTTTCCTTTTCCCCTCCAAAACAATCCTAGTGATTCATGCATGGCTACTGCAATGTTATAAGGTGCTGGAAAGAAGGAAGGATATAAATGCTATCAAGACCTAGGTGACAATTAATCATGACTCTTCAGGTTAGAAAAAGCAGCATAACTGGCTGGAGTTATAATACAGTTCAATAAACTTTCAGAAGTTAGAAGTAGGAAATAAAGAACTTCTGTTTCTCAAGTCCTAAGAACAATCCAGCATTGAAGGAAATCAGAGTAAACATATAAAAAAGAGGAAATACTTGTATTTCCCAATCTCCCAATTACCACAGAACTTTGCGGCAGCCAAACATATAAACGTTGTTCAGAAAGCCAGCACTTTGGCTTGACATAATTCTTAACTCTCTCACCACCATACTCAGTATACTGCCCATCAGTCGTCACTTGTTAAGTAACCTTCACTATTCACTTGAACTATATTGTAAGTACTCAGACACAGATGACATAAGGTATTGAGCACATCTATTTGACACCTGCTACAGGTTTGACCTGAAAAAAGTACCCCAAGTTTACATTAAAAAATTCAAACCATACATTGGCAACATACTCTGCAATTCTACTTTATGGTATTCAACATTTTAAGTAGTCTAATCTTAATTGGTAAAATATTCTAAAACTTCAAAATTCCATTTACATCAGTGAATCTCCCTTGCATGATTTCAGAATTAAACCTACTTTTCATTTACATTCATAAAACAGGTAAGAGATATAGTACTGATGAACTAAAAGATCTACTTTAAAGATATGGTAGTGTATCTAATATGACACTATTGCATATCTAGCACTATCATTTTGCTGACTGCCCCTAAAAGTAAACTGGCAATAACACTGCATGCAGATGATAGTCCATGAAAAACAAGCAAACAAAAATCAGAGTGGGCCTTACCCAGCTGTTTTTCTCGCTCTTCTCTCCGTTCTCTGGCAAGCCGTTGCCTGTCATCAACCTTTAGTACCGTTGGAAGGTCTACAAATGGAGGAAGAGAAGTATTAGGCACATAGCAGAAAATCAACTACTACCAAACCCAAACTTTTAGGAAAACGGCTGTTAAACAACTCTAATTATTCTGTTAAAATAGATCACATTTGCAGAAATCCATCTTATTAAAAAACTCCAGAAAACTGATAATTAGAACACATTCTTATTTTTTAAGATGTACAATACTTCCAAAGAATAGACTAAGGTGTAACTGTGAATACCCAGCCAAACTACTGCTTGTGAAAACCCAGGAAGAAGCTTTGTTTTGTTTCCAAGCCTAAAACAAATTGACTGCTAGAGAGCATTCTGAAAAAACACTGCGTATTATTCCTGTCTTTCCATAATGCATCCACAGGAAAATCTGTTATAATAAAGCATCATCTTCCCCTTGATATTGCCTCAGAACAACCAAGAAGCCCTATTTCATGACACAAGAACCTCAGCACCCAAGCAAAACAGGCTGGATCAAAACACTGATCTGGCTGAGTAGTTCTAAAGCAGTTCTGGCTCAGCCTCTGGAAACAGCATGATGTTGATCCCAAAAGATGTTTGTGTTCACATGTGTTAAAAACTCTGGCAAATATATTAAAGGCAGTGAGGGCATCACATGCATGGACTGGTACAATAACAGTCAAGTAAGATGATAGCTTTAACTAATCTTGTAGATTGAAACTTAGCTACATGAGTACTTCACAACTGTCTGCAACTGGCCGCTTGGATCACAGCAGTAAGACTAGGATAATATGAAAAATCTCTGTCAGAGCCCAGGCTTGACTTTAAAAATTCAGGTTTGGTTGGAAAAACATCACTTGCTCAATGATAATTCTGGAAGACAACAAAGTGCTGAACAGCTAGCATCCGACTTCCAGTCTCAGCAATGGAGCTGTTCCAGACAAAGGGAACAAAATCCAAGTTAGCAATTCATCTCAGCATGCTGCCAAAACTAATTTCCTACTCAGCCTGTTCTGTTAAACCTGGAAAGCTCTTAATTTTATCCTTTTTTCAGTAGCACTGAAAAAGTCTGCTTTGCATAAGAACACAATAAACAAAAAACCCACAGAAAAATCAAAAATATTTCTGGGTGTAAATAAATTGTCTGATTTATTTTAGTATTGAGGGAAACTCAGTTTTAAAGTATTTTAAGATAAAGAACTACCTACAGTACTGTCACCATGAAATTGCACAAGACAACAGAGCCTTTTCACTATTCAGCATGAATATACATGTAAGCAACTAGTAAAAACATGTAGAGTCAGCCTACTTGTGTATAGGCTGCATACCTATGAAAAAAACATTACTAGCAAGCAATACAATGGGTTGTAAAACTGAGGTTAAAGATATTTGGAAAAGTGAGGTTGTGCTAGACTAATTTTAAATAGTTATTTGAATTAGATTTAAAAAAAAATCAATAATGTGCATTTCGTCCTCCAACAACTTTCTGCATAAGCACAACAGGATTTCTTGGGTGAACCAGTTCACCAACAGCTACCTACAGTTTAATTACTCTTGAACTCTAATCAGTGAAAAACTATTATCTCAACAACTGTCAGACTAGAGCCCCAATTAAGAGTGTTAACAGTGATGCAAAGTAATAGCTGCAAGGAGAAAACCCACTGCACAGTTGGCAGGGAGAACCTTCCAACATGACAGCCCCGATGAAAGGTGCAACAAGTGAACAAGTCACCAGCAAAGACCAAGGTAATCTGTCACCCAGTTACAGGTCAAAACTTTATCGTTGGTTGACTAGCTCACGGTGCTGCCCTTTATGACACTGCTCAGCCATGCCGTGGCAGAGATTTGTCCACTGCATGGTGCACATTAGCATTTGGCTGATGTTCAGCAGTGTGCTGACTCGCACACAGTCCCTTGAGCATGCAGACACAGGTCAAAGGGGTAATAATATTCCTTCTCTCTTGCGACTGGCACACAAGATTCACAAAACATGAATTTCTGTAGCATGAGTAATTAGTGCTTGTGGAATAATGCACATTTCTCATGGAAAACAAGGATTCCCTTCAAGGGCTGTCAGCAAAGTCAATGTAACATTGAGTTGACAGAAAATGATGAGGCACTGGGGAAAAATGTAGAAACCTGCTTCTTTCAGAATACCCTTCCAGTTTTTTTTTTCCCTTTCTCGAAAAGAGGGATTTTCCTATCGGGGAGAGGCAACAATTCTTCAAAGAGGCAAGAGGGTTACATGGATAGGCAAACTGAAAAGGTCTCCCTTAAGAATTCCTAATTATAAGCAATGGAAGGAATAAAATAAATTTTTAAAGTTGCCCTCTGCCACTCTGTTCGAAGATAACCAATTATTTTTTCCATATCACACACCTGATAATGTTCACACATGAACAGCCCCTCTCCCAACACCCCAGGATGTTAGAACAATCCTAAGGAATTCACATTAAGTTGCAGACTATGCAGAGTGTAAGTGTGTCTTCAGTAACAAGCGATTTTGCATACATTTAGGATCACAAAGAGCTAAATCAATATTAGCACAAAGATGAGGGTAACACCTTTGTAGCAGACCATCATTGCATTTGCTCTGCTAGAAGCTGGAGCAATATTATTAGTGCAAGTCTTACACTGACAATTAAAATGTCTTCTCTAAGCCTTGAAAATGATCCTTCATAGTTTGGCTACAAGCCCAACCTCCAACATTTGCATTCTGAATCCAGATATTCTGCTGGCACCCTCAGTGCACAGCATCAATAGTTACAAACTGTGGCAAAACAAGAGACTTCACTGGGACTGCTCCCCATTTTATTTCTTATGTCTCTACTCATTAAAAACCCACCAGGCAAATACCTGGGGGATTGGCATTTCTTCTCATTCAGTAGGAATGGACAACCAGGACAAACACACGAAGTACTTTGTACTCTCTCTTGCTCATATTTGTCATCAGACCATAAGCTTTAAGTTGCTGTGGAAGGAGATGGGAAACATGTCAGCTGCAACAAATCCTGCAAGAATTCCTCATTTTTCAGAAAAATAATTGCCAACTGGGCATATGCAAAGCCTAACAGACAACACTCCAGGAAGACCCACATGCTGCTTTGGAAGTTGCAGTCTGGTTATGCTGCAATATGTGGGAACTCACACTCAACAACCTACTTCCCTTCACTTATGTAACAGGCATAGAATTAAGCATTTGTATGATAGAGATGTTTGGAGAATAAATAAGCCGTAGTTCTATAACGGAGAAATTAATTTTGGACCTGCTGCTGGAAATTAAGCCTTTAAATTACATATCAAAACAGTGTATGTCCATATATTTAGAACATTTAGTGTGAGTTCAAAAGTTAACAAGTTAATAGTTAATTTTGAAAAGCTTAGAAGCTGTGAACAGTATTTTACAGAAATTCAGCACTGAAACATCAGTAAGTTTTTGTCCCTAATAATACAATGAAAGGAAAAAACAAGTTTTACAAACCTTCTGTAGAACTAATACTAGACAAACTCTTAAGCACAGTTGATATTTGTAGAAATTAAGTTCCTAAATTAACAATTTTCATATGCAGTTTGTACATATGGCCAGTTTTTGTGGCTCATACTATCAGCTACACTCTGCCTTCCCTCGCTCCAGCCCCAAGAATTTTGGATTTCTTTCTACGCACCAGCACAGATGAAGGGAACATTGGAACAGCTAGGACCCCCTCCTGAGAAATGAAAACTGGATTAAACTATTGCAGAATAAAGTATTGAACACTGTCCAACATAAAGAGCTCTGGTTTTGCTGAGGAAGGAGGTAATGTTATCTTTATTTTCTCCTCTTTTTCCCACTGCCTATGTGACTGAGAGCAGCCGTGAATCCTGTGCTTTGTGCAGGACCCAGCGTGCCTGGCAGAGCATGTGAGGTGTGACCTGAACACAGACAGCACTGGGATTCCTTCCCTCCGGGGACATAGGCCAAAGGTACCCAGTTTGGGGATAGAGAATAGTCCGTCGGTACAAAACAGTCACTGAGCTGCCAAGCTGTCAAGGAGTTGAAAGGGGGATGTTACAGTGTGCCTAGTCCTCAGCAACACAAGCACCTCTGCTTTCTCAGGCATCTAGGCAAAATCATTTTTAACTGCATAATTTAATCTTGGGTACCTGAAATGCAACACAAGCAGAATTCAGATATCAAAGTGATCTTCTGGATCTTGGTCTAAGCATTTGTAAAAAATGGACTCATGACACCAAGGAGTACATTAAGCTTTTTACTACATACATTTTCAACTGTGCAAGCAAACAGTGAATTAAATCCACACAATGTACCCGTGAGGTATAGTGAAGTAATGAGAAACAACTGCCCACTGCATAGAGCACATCACAGAATGTGGCATGCTTTGTGGTAAGTGAGGAAATGCCTGAACAGAAGCACATTTATATAAAGCTGTAAATCTTTGCCTATAGCACATAATTCTCATTCACGCACAGATGCAAATACAGTGGCTTCTGTTGTCTTTTCTCACTTCCCAACCCTCATTCCTAAGCTATTCTAAAATATAAGTAGATTTTTTCAGTTCTGCTTCATTGCAAACAATCATAGATTCCAGCCTATCTAAACATGAACAGCCACTGATACCAGTTTTGACTGAAACAGTAAGTGAGGTACAAAAACAACAAACTTTAGACGTTTCTGTGACAACAGCTGTTTTCCATACACCATTGAGGCAAACAACCTTGAAACATGGATCATGTGCAATGGTGTACCTGGTTTAGTTCCAGCGTTGCTTTGTCCTGAAGTGACTTTCTTATCTTGTGTTTCAGAACCTTCAGTTGCTAAAATAAGGAAGACAAGAAGATATTAATTAACAATTTTACTTAATAATAGGTCACTCACCTTATTATAATGAAACTTAAATATTGCTGATTCCCTTTAAAATCACGCCATTCTACATAATTTTGCATAGAAAAAAGCCCAAAGGCTACGCAGAAAGCATTGAAGCCACAATACAAGTTCTCGATTCAAGCTGAATAAAGAGCCACAAGAAGATTGCATTTTAACAATGTTTTTTAATAAGATGTATAAGACGACTTGCAGATCCCAGGTTTCTAAAAGTATGGTACAAGATACTGGTAAAAACTTCTTTACAAATTTCTAACATACCCATAATGCAGGACTGAAGAGAGGACCATTAATGACCTGAATGAAATCTAACTGATGAGACACTGCCCTTATTTGCAATAGACGTTTGATCAGGCCCTACCAGCCTAGAACAAGAACTAATTCTGGAGCTCTGAATGCCCTTTCAACAACCCTTTAAAAAGAAAAAAACCCCAGAAGATTCATTACTATTATTCAAATCATAACCACATCCTTGGTTCAGCATCTGTCTCTAATCAAAAAACAAGCCAAGAAATTAGATGCTATGATTTTTTCTTCTTACTACTCATCTTCGTATCCAGCAGTTCCACTATAGGAGTGTTTGAGTCCAGAACACACCAATCTGGGAACAGCCTAAAGGCAGACTGTAAGAATTCTAAGAAGCTTTCCACAAACAGCTTGAAAGTATTTGCAAGCAAGGATAAAAAGATAGTTATAAATAAAGCTTAGGGGAGGAAAGACACTGATTCACTTGAACAAAAATATCACTAGAAATGAAAGTTGGAGAAAACCCTGATTACTCCAGATTTAAAAGCTAAACAGGCATTACTGTATTAGATCCACTTTAGAAAACATAATTAAAACAAGTTTTCTTCGGAAGGCTCCAAGCAATTTCTTATGCGTGTCAGCTTTAACAATATACACTCGGCACTTAGCACCTCATCGAGTTCATTCCCTTCATGCCCTCAGAGAAGTCTTTGTTTCCTTGATTACCTCCTTCCACAGGCAAGTTTCAGGATTAATTTAGAGGGTGAAAGGTAGTAGGAAGAACCTGTATGTTACATGTACTGTACCCTTTTTGCAGGGGGAAGGTGGGTGAGGGAAATAGAAAAACAGTATTATCAAACATTTAGTGTTCAAGAGCAATGTTTTGCCAAGGGCCATGTTCAAAAATCATATTGTCTCAGCAATAAAAATGTGTGAAATCTTAAATAATTGTCAGACACTCCTCTCCCGGTCATCTGTATTGAGTGTCTTGCAATCAATAGAAACAACCACTGTTGAACTTAACAAATACTGATTCCAAATGACAATAAGAACTGTAACACCTTAAAGGCAGCCCAACACAAGCTTTTAGTATTTGCCATCTTAAAAGCCTCATACAAAATATTCGTTTGACCTGTGGGTAGATGGATTGATTTTTGGAAGATAATCTGAGCACCACTGAACACTTGCACCATCAGGCTTGGTAGGATCTACCATTATCAAAATCCATATCTGGTGCTGGAGCAAGTCCAGAGATGGCCAACAGAGCTGGTGCAGGGTCTGGAGCACAAGTGCTATGAGGAGCAGCTGAGGGAGCTGGGGGTGTTTATCCTGGAGAAAAGGAGGCTCAGGGGGAACCATATCACTCTCTACAACTGCCTGAAAGGAGGGTGTAGCCAGGTGGGGGTTGGCTTCTTCTCCCAGAAAAACAAGCAACACCATGAGAGGAAATGGCCTCAAGTTGCCAGGAGAGCTTTAGACTGGATATTAGGAAAAAATTCTTCCCAAAAGAGTAGTCAGGCATTGGAACAGGCTGCCCAGGGAAGTGGTGGAATCACCATCTCTGGAAGTGCTCAAAAACTTGAGGATGTGGCACCTGGGGCCATGGTTTAGTGGTGAACATGGCAGTGTTAGGTTAACAGCTGGACTTGATTTTAGAGGTCTTTTCCAGCCTTAACACTTCTGTGATTCTTAACTCTTTATCTCTTACCTCCCCCTCAAAGGTATGGCAGTAGTAAAACAAGCTTTTTTCCTGCATGTACCAGCCATTTAGAACATTCTCAGAAAAACTCCCACTGTAATTCAGTGGGACTACATCACAGTTCCCATCAGCCTGGCCTAGGGCACCACGGAGAAGAGGAAACTGTCATAAAATAGAAAAAATACTGTTTCTAAGAGTTAGCGAGTACACTGATGTTCTAATAGTGTCAGCACAAATTTCCTTGCATCTTTCATACTGTATATGTGCACTATTTTCTTCAAGCATTGTGCCATGGGATTATGCAACACTCCATTAACTTCAGAACAGTGGTTTAAATGCCATCCAGAAAATACATTTTCAAAAAAGCCTATTACACGAAGTAATACTTTTTTCCCATATATGCTTGTCTAACATTTCCTTGGAATATTTTGTGACACAGTTTGAATATACATTCATATGACCACTCATATGACAAATGATGAGAAGAACAGATGGTACACCATGAACTTTAACGATGCAAATAAAAATTGGCACAAGTATTTAGTAACCAGTGTAGGTGTGCTCCCACATAAAATACCTCTTGCTCTAAGATACAAGCAGATTAATCAGACAAATAAACATCTAAAATCCACACCTAAATATTGACAACACCAGCTTCAATACCTAACAGATGCTAGAAGAGTTATAATTTAACTACTTGCTCTGCTGCTTATCTTGAACCACTACCTTTACATAAGGGAATAAAAGTTGCATAAAGAAGTGTTAGAGAAGGATAATTTTCTGTGAAGCACAGCTCCTCTCTCAGCTCTGCCATTACAATATGGCACGGCATGAAACAGAAAGCTGTGCCTCAGTTTCTCTGTGTGGAAAGAGAGGAAAAATAGTAGGGTGGGGGGGGAAGGCAAGAAAAGATATTTGTATTGTTACTGAATAATATGCATTTGTAAATGCTGAGCTTTCAATTAAAAGCAGTTGCAGCACAGAATTCAGTATATATACCACAGGCAGAGCTGAAAGGGATCCATAAGGCTGACTAATGCCAGGAGGACCTCTGTAGGCTCACCACTTAGTTTTGCTTTGAACCAAGACAAGTACAAAACAGCCAGATTATTCCTAAAAGAGCAGTTTCGTAATGGAAATGAAATCTATTTAGAAATCTTTGATCAGTTACGCTATGTCTGTGTTCACAATCAGACAGGTTTAATCAATATTTCTATTACCAGGATAAGTACAAGGAAGGATTGTCAAGGAATTTCATATAGGATGTCAGCTCACCCATGACTCATGTCTCATACAGCCATTATAACTGTAGTCAATTCCTACAGCAGTTAATTATCTCTGTACCAAGTACCTGTACCAAAGTTTATTTCCTAAAAGGGAAAAAACCCACTTTATAATAGCCAGAACTACTTCAAAAGAGCTGTTCCATGATCAGTATCTGTCAGACAAAAATGCCTTTAATAACCTTACAGTCTAAGGTGTTCCTCTTGAAGTAACAAAACCAGTTATATCTCCAGCTTGTCCAAAGGAGGCCTGTGTGAGCAGAAGTAGGAATTGCTAGCAGTGGGAAGCAAAACAAGTGCAAAGAGAAATTCTATATTAAAAAGATTCAAAGCTGAGGAAAAATCCCACAGAAAACACTGAGAAAGAAGGAAAACTATAAACTTTTAGTGCTTCTTTACATGCCAGGTAAGCTCTGGTCAAAGAAGACTGGCCTGAGAGACAAGATACATTCAAGGCGAAAAAATTAGTTGAGAATTAGAGCCCCTGGGAGGATGTGCTGGAAAGCAGAAAGAACATTCACCCAGACCCTGGAAAAAGCACTGATTGCCGAACATTGAGATGGGAAGCATCACACTACCATTTTGACAGGCTTTTTTAAAAACACAAGAGCTGTGCAGAATACAAACACTTGTTTTCAGACTGTGGCACATCAAGCACATGTTTGCACAATGTGAACCAGCTACTCCCAGTGAGGTGAAAGGCAAACCAAAGACACCACAGCAAGGCTGAGGAGCTGGAAAGAAGATGCTTAAGCTCTGTTCCATTGAAGAACGGAATCAACCACAAGACAGACGCAGTTCTATTTCCAGGAGGTCTCTACCCCCAGAAGTGTAATCCTCAAGAGATTAAACACAGTGTGAAGGGGTACTTGGGAACCACAAGCAAGAGGTGCTGCTCAGACCTATGTCAAGGTCAGGATGTGCAGCCCCCCCCAGCACTGCACCCTAGCACGGGTCTGCAAAGGGGAGCTGTGCAAGGGCTGCACAGCTGTGGATGAGAGCACAAGCACAGGAGAGCCCCAGGCCTGCAGACAGCCATGTGTGCCTGACAGCGCAGGTACACCTCTGGGTTAAGGGTGCTCTGAGCACCAATGGGGAGAGACCACCCTCCAGTTTCTTGCTCTAATTCTACGAGTGAGAAGCAGCCACAAGAAAAAAGAAGTAGCTAAATCAGAGGAGGAGGGATTACAGGGAAAAAAGAAGAAAATCTAGCTATTCTGTACCTGCCACTCGTCATCTAATCCCCCTGGTATGACTGAACAGCTACTTTTTTTAGCTGCCAAAGAGTGCCGGGGGTGTGTGTTGAGAGATAGGAAAGGCATCAGAAATGACAGCTGGAACAAACTCATGCCTCAGTAAAAAAGTGCTGCCAATACATAGCTGAGGAAATTCAGCATTAAACTGGGAAATTTAGAACAGAGCTAACTGGGAACTGATAGATTCTTTACTCCTTAGCATCCAATCCTGCTACCTCCAATTACTTCCTTATGAACACTGCTCAAAAAAAAAAAAGCCAAACAAAAGCCCAACTCTTAAGTTCACTTGCTTATTTTATATAGCATGTCACACCTGACATGCATAATGTAAAAAATGCATCGTTTGAACTACTCAGAATTAAGCAGAGAACAGCGTATTCTAAGTTTGTATAAGTAATAACGAAGAAGTGGGTCTAGCCTAGGCAGTTTTTCTAGCCTAGGCAGTTTTACCTAGCCACTGGGAACAGTGGCTAGCTAGCACATCAGTCAAGTCAGAGGTATTGCTGTGCTGGGTGGAGTGTGTTGAAAGTGCAGATACAGGTCAGAGCTGACAAAATTTATCAGCTTAAATTCAGAAACACATTAAGACCGAAATCCTGAGTACGTGGCTCACCATAAGCATCTGAGCATTCAGCAACTGGCTGTTCTATTCTAAAACAACATCACTGAACTTTAAGACTAAAGAGTCTCTGTAATGGCAAAACTGGGTTGTTTATCCTACAAGCAAATTCCTGTGAGCCATGATCCAGGGGCTGAATACAAGGGAAAGCAAAGTTCAGCACAAGTTAAAGCTTTTCCACTGCTTGTGGCTTTTGCCTCTTCTTACATCCATTGTTTATTAATAACACATGTAAAAACTATTCTATTTACAGTAAAAATACATTTTTCAAGTCTTTAGCATTTCATATTCTTTGTGTTATCAATAGTGACTATATATATTTAGACAAACAGTATACTAAGTAATATTTTAGAGCAATTTATTGTTTTAGAGTTAAGTAATGCATTCATTAGATACTTGTACGTCATACTTACCTTTTACTTGCATTTTAAAATTGTAAGCTTGGGAACAATGGAAAGTAATCTTTCCAGAGATAAAGAGGTCTCAAAGTTCTATGGCTGGCCAAAAATTACCAAGATGCATGCAGTATAGCTGATAGATAAAAAGGTAAAAAAAACCAAGCATCTGGATGTTTAATATTAAAATCTTGAGTAAGTCAGGACAAAACTGTGATCTGCTCCTTTCTTTAGAAGTGTTGGGGAGAATAAGTTGTAAAGAATCCCATTTAAAAACTCACTTGTTAGAGGCTAGTTTCCAAAATCCACTTGTCGATAATGACTCTGAAACTTCCCCTCAAGAAGAACTTGAGGTGACTATTGGCCTGGCAACCTAGTGCAGCACAGCTGGAGACAATATTTTCTGGTGCTGCTGCACTGTACTGAACATCGGACAGACCAAATTTCTTATGCAGCTGCTTCTGCCATCTGTGTCTGAGCTGAACACTAAGTCAATGCTACTCCTTGCTGTCATAGTATAAGCACACTGGAGCCCTAATCTTGTTCAGGGCCTGATATGCTTTTCAGAAGATTATTATAAAACAGTGCTTTGAGTGAACCAAAATTGCATTGACACCAGCACTGGCTTTGCTTTTGTAAACTCCCGTGCACGCAAACATAACCATTACCAAAGTCCTTCAAAACAAGATAGGAATGAAATTCTCACCTTCAACTAACACATGCTACAATGTCACCCTGCTGAGAGGCTTGAAGTTGGATTAGAGACCCCAACACAACAGTTTGAACACAAAAACAAACCATCTCCTTCTCTCATCAGCAAAATCCATTTGTACATACTGCACAGAAGAGCTGTGTCCAAGACAGTTACTCTGACCCTTAAACCGTGCAGGAGCACAGGAACTAAGCATGAGCATTTTATCAATATAAAAAAATCTCCTCCTTTTCTCCCCTTCTTAAAACAACTTAAAACTTCCCTTCTATGCAGGAAGTAATAAATGGTGCCTTGTGGGTTGCTGCTGGCATCCAAACAGCAAGCAGCCTGACAGCAGTCAGTTCCTATTCACAGACCATTTTGAAGCAACCTTCATCCTTTAAAGCCCTTGCTGCAGAGCCCTTCCGGTGTAGCAGATGTGCTGTCCTGGTAGTTGCCAGATGCTCCCTGAGCAGTTGCTGAGGACAGGAGCAAAAGGGAACAGTAAGAAACCCCTGCTCACATTCAATCAGGACAAAGAGCTTCCTGGTGCTTCCAGGAAGGTTCAGAGAGCAGGTCAGTAGGGAGTTCAACAGACAAGCTCAGAGCAGTGCAGGGGGTGAGCTCAGATATTATGATTTTTTTAGTGCAACAGGATGGGAAACAAGGGAAGTATCTGGAGATTGGAGGATTGTAGGACTTAGCAGTAGGTTGCAGGAGGGACAAGGAGAGGCATGACTCCAACATGCATTTTGCAGAAGCTTGCTCACAAGAGATGCAAGCTTCCTAGGGAATGGGGAAACCAAGACACTGATGGTGCACTGCCCTTCTCTCAGGTTAATCCTTTGGGGAAGGGCATACAGATAGGAACAGAACTGAAGCATCAGCTTGGAAACTCTACACATATACTGTCCACACTCCATTCCACCCAAAAAACCCCAAGCCCTCTTGAAAGCACTGAACACCAGGTTCAAAGGAGACACTAGAAAGATTTCTCTAACAGAGCTACCACTTCAGAAGAAAAATAGAAACACATCAAAACCAACTCCTTCAGGCTTCTTAATTTAAATTCTTCAGAAAACTCTTGTCAGGATGGGTAGGGCTATACCACCAAAAAAAAATCTTTTTGTAACAGATTTTTGTTCTCATTAAAAACACTGATAAAATTATTCCAAGAGATTCACAAGGTTTTCCCAACTACTATAGCAGTGAGACAGTAAGAACCACACTAATTCTGCAGAAGGCTTGGATCTAATTCACTCCATTGTTTTAAAACTAAAATCTAGATTTCTGTTTTGAAACAA
Source organism: Eulacestoma nigropectus (assembly GCA_013397775.1). NCBI lineage: Eukaryota > Metazoa > Chordata > Aves > Passeriformes > Eulacestoma > Eulacestoma nigropectus. The sequence goes on along the minus strand of VZTE01000952.1, from coordinate 546,071 downwards.
TAAAGACATTTACCTAATTTTGGTTAGATGTCAACACCCAGATTCTCTTGTTAAGGGAAATAGGTTGAAGGGATTTCTGAGGGAACAAAGGTGAAGCAAGAGTACTTCCAGACTATAGATCAGTTTGCTTTTTTTAATGCAGGTAATTCAAGTCTTCACAATTTCAGATAAAAACTTTAAGAAATTTCCATCATTTGCAAATGGAAAATGCCTGTTCTTCTACAGTCTAAACAGCAGTACTTACAAAGTACATTTACAAGTTAGAGGTTTGAGTCAGAAGAGAGACAGAATATCTGTGTTTCATTTCTATTCACTGAAACGTGAAAGCGAAGTTCATGCCTTATTTAAACACACCTATTAATTAATTTTATATTAAAATATTTTCAATTCTTAAAAGCTTAATGCTTTAGTACATCTTTTCATACTTCCAACAGTGTGGAACTTATCAGTCTGGTTTGGAAGTATAAATAAATTATATGACACCAAGCTGCAGTGACCATACCAGTTCCTTTTGCTCTGGCACTTATCATAGAAGTCTACTATCAGAGTTGCCAAACAAAACACTGTTACCAATGTTCCTCGTCTCTAATGTCCTGGCTGAGCAAGGCAGAGTGAAAACTCACCAGCATTAGTGTTTACTACTCACGGAATGGTATAAAAGTTGTGATTGTTTTAATCATATTGTAGACTAGAAAGATAAACAGATGATTTAAAACTGTCACAGCTAATTCAGCACTCAATTGCAAAACATTAAAACCAGAAGCATTAATAGATTTCTTTGGAAAGAATCCACACACATCAACCTGGATGATGCAACTGGCTACAGGGAAAGGGACAACTTTTTTTTTTTTTAAAGATTAAACTTGTATAACTGTTCCATTGGGAGATGCATATTTATAAAAGATTACTTTTGGCTGACTATGTCAGCTGTAAAAAGCGTTTTATCCTAAAATATTAAATAACATAAAAGATACCAAACCAAGTGCCTTGGTAGGGAGAGTCTTAGAATCTCTTAAGGATGATAAAAGGAACACAATGTCTGTTTTTTAAAAAGTTGACACTCATATCCTCTGGATAATTTTATTTCATCATCTTACTGCAATATAAAACAAGGATATTAACATGAAAGGATCCCTGGAAAAAAGGTCCCTGTTTTCTGCTGAAAAAGCCTGTGCTGTGAAGCCAGTTCTGCAGTTGACCAGAAGGCTGGCAAGCTCACCCAGATGCAGATGAGACAAGTGAATGGAAGCTTTTTAATTACACATCACCAAAACAAAAGCTGAAATGCCACTGCCTGAGGGCATGCAGGACAACCTCAGTTCCAGACAGCCAGCAATTTGTGCTGTGCAGCCTGTCTTAGGCCAGGCGCTCTTCAAACACCAAAGGCAGGCAATGTGCAAGGTGCAGTGATTTATTTGTGAGACTGTTACACAAGGGCAAACACCTTCAGCCAAGGTGCAAGAGTACCAGCTGCTTCTCCTCCTCAGATTTCTCACTGCTGCAGGCAGCATTTGCTACCACGATGTCAGACACATTCCCATACCCAGGATCAGTGTCAGTGTATTGCTGCAGTAGTTGAACAGGGAAGGTCACCTCAGAGATTATGAAATGGAGCACCTGTACAATTTTCTAGATGAAAAACTCTTCTGGACTTCAACTAGAGATCATTCTCCAAACTATGAGGTAATTCCTGTGAGTCATTCCAAGTCTCAATGAAGCTTACACCTACTGCTGAGAAATGGAGAATTAGGCACAGACCAGCTTGCTTTCTATATCATACCGATTCCAAGGTGAGATTGCTCAAACTGCAGAAAGCAACTTGAGTTGCTTGATATCCATTATTTGATATCCTCACTCAGAGGGCACAACGATCAAAGCATATTGCAGCCTGGGAGTGTTAGTGAGATAGCAACTGCAGTGAAGTGAATGCGGGCATGGAGAGAAGGGGAAAATGGATACTCTGCTATACATTGCTCTATTGAGCAATTTAATCTTGAGACAGTAATTTTTGAAAACAATGCAATCTCTTTGGTCTCAGCTTTGCAAAAAGAGGACATAATGACTTCTCCTCACCAAAGTAAACTAAAATGAAACATTCCTTTGATGCAATACATATTTTTAATTTAAATGAGTATGTCACAAAACAAACAATATCTACTGATTAATTTAGGATACTCCCACCAACACAGAGCTTTCCAGACAGGCACAATGCTTTCTTCTTGGCACCCCACATATACAAGTCACCACAGCCCGGCTGAACTCAGTGCATACCCATGCTTTCATCTATCCTTTCAACTCTTCCGACAGCTCCATGTTCACTGAAGTTCATAGTAATCATCCCAGTGACTTCATGTTTTAGACAGAGTAGACCCATAATGGTGGTACTTCTGCCACCACAGAATCAAAGAATGAATCAGAGAATGGTTTGGGTTGGAAGGGACCTTAAAGATATCTACTTCCAACCCCCCTACTATGGGCAGGAACACCCTCCACTAGAGATCAGGTTGCTCAAAGCCCCATCCTACCTGGCCTTGGACACTTCCAAGAATGGGGCATCCACAACTTCCTGGGCAACCTGTTCCGGTGCCTCACCATCCTCATGGCGAAGAATTTCTTCATACGTGGCAGCATACTGATCATTCAAAAGCAAGGCACTACTGTTTTTCTGTGTCACAGTAATTAATTCCTTTCTACAGCAACCAAGTGATTCTGTTGCCCTGTGGGGACATCCCCACACACGCACACCGTTTTCAGGTGCAGTCTCAGTGTGCCCTGTGTAAGAACAAACCCGTGTTACCTTCATCAACATCCAAATGCTGAGCCTTGCCCTTGCCAGGTGAGGTTTAGACCATAGAAACAAATGAGGTTTTAGAACTGCTTTTTTCCATAGGGAGAAAATTCAGATAGGTGCTGGCTTTCTGGGAGTTATATAGAAGAGACGGATTTCAGTAGGTCTTTTCTGCTTTCATAATCTCTCTCTGCTGTGTGTGCAACTGCAGGCATACTCTAAAACTAGGGCACTTCTAGCATTTCCCACACACACAAGAGCAGCTGCAAGAGGCATAAGACATTTAACAAATGAAGTGATATGAACTTTTTAAGCATAAGAAAGTTCAAAAATAGGACTATTCTCCTTCAAAGCCTTCTTTCTTTGGTTACTCTGCATTGCCACCTTACACAACTATAAAAGTGAGACTACAATGCAGTTCTCCCATTGCATTACTTTTAGAATACATTTACCATCTCCCTGACCTTCTGGGTACCTCCAACCACTTTCTTTCTACAGAGCTTCAACCAACAGTACGGCAGCTCTCACTGGATTCCAAGTTACTAGCCTGCCATACAAGTGACAGTTCCCTCACTACCCATCCCTATTAAAAAACACCTACAATAAAGCTTAAGAGAAATCCATTCTCTAAGATTTCCCCTCCTCTGCTTTCAATTACTTTAAACTCAGAATCACTGTATCTGCTGAACTAAGTGAACTCCTGGCCTTCACCCCATAATTGCTTTAAAGCATCTTCAGTGTCATCCTTTTGCGTCTATGAAGACTGGGTTGCAAGAGTAACTTTGTTCAATTACCTCATTTGGGAGAGAATAAATGGGCACTCATCACAAGAAGAGAAACAGGATAATTTCAACCTAGCCTATCGATTTAGTGCCTATTTTCATCTTACAGTCAGCTATAATAGAAGTACATTTGCACAAACAGAAAAGTGACTTTAGACTGAAAGTGTTTCATGCCCACTGTGGTTTAGTTTCACAGGACAACTCCCAAGAAACTGCTCTGCACAGGCCCTGACAGCTGCCTTTGGTGAGATCTTATCAAATCTTTTACCAGAGAATGAGTAAAAATAAGGATGTTCGAAACATAAGAAAAGAGGATAAGGGAGAAAAGAAGAAGTATTATTTAATGGTAACAGTCTAAGGCACTTAGTGCTCCATGCAAAGGAACATGTAAAATTTGCTATAATTGGCTATAGAAGCTGCAGAGTTTGCTGCAAGATGCAGCTTCTAAATAAAATAATGAAGTACCGCAATCTTGTCTACTAAAGAAAAAGTTCATTGCCAAGTGGGTTTCAACTCCTGACTTAGCACCCTGAACTGAACGTGGGAGAGCCGTGTCAACACCAGACTCCACTGCAGGAGCTTGACTTGGCTGAAAAGCCAAGTTAAACATTACACTGAGATAGCTACACTGCTCCTGGTACCTAATTATCTTCACACAACAACACTTTAGGCCACTTAGATTTATGCCTGGCACATTTGCTGGGATTTCTCTTCCAGAGAGATAAATTCTAGACTACCTACAAGTTAGTGGGATCAATACAAGTAACATAGGTAATCATTTCACTGCTGCAGGGTTTCCTGGGCAAAGCTCCCTGCAGCTCAAATTTTGCAGATGTTCAGAGTCCTCCTTCCAGCCTCAGAAAAATAAAACATGAATAATGCCTGCAAGTTGCTATAGCAACAACCACCTCTCAACTAAAGACAGCAGGAAGATTCACAGAAGCTGGGCTTTGTTTATATAACCTACTCTGGACAGACAATTATTTCTGAAACAGTTAAAACTACAAAGACTCCGTGCTGTTATTTAGCAGTTGAGTTCCCGGATGCGCACGTTCAAGCCATTACTCTAATTCAGAGTACTCTTGCCTGAGGAAAACAGGCAGTTTTCTGGTAGCCTGCCTCTGCCTCGCTGGAAGGGATGCTGTAACTACTTAGAGCAAGTGCAACACTCCATTTTCTGTTTCTTCTCCTGTTCTTTATATAAAAGATATATCCTATGACTGCAAGCGAAATAAAACAAGCATTTAGTGTGGTGCAAAATGCATATACACAGAAACAGTGAAGCAAAAAGGAAGGTTTCCTACCACTGCTGAGCAGGGAATAGAGCTGGAACACTGACTTAAGAAAATATATTTCTGTTGCATGACTTATCCTTAATCACTTCAATCACTGTCAAAAATAAAAGCTGTGCCAGGCCTACACTATCATATTTAAGGAGGCAGAAGACAAATACAGCTAATAGCAGCCAAGAGCTCAACAAGATTCTCAAGACACCACTTACTGGAAAACTTGTGTTTCAAAGTAAACATCATAGGAAACTGGAAAATTTATTTTCAGTTCAGGGAGCCGTTCTTTACTGCTGTCCAGCCGTCGGGAAATAGAGCTTCCTGAGGAGCTACATATTGCTTGGCAGAAAGGCAGCAGAATCTAATTGCTAATTACAACTCTCCATGCACAGAACTGAGTCTGCACAAACAAACTTAATTCCTGAGCTCCATGTATTTGGAAAAATTATAATAAATAAATATGTGTTTAGAAAAGCAAAGATACATATTTCAATAGGAAGGTACTTACCTGCAATCTTTAAACAACACTAACAGTTACTTTTAAAAAGTCTTTATTATGAATACATCAAATGATTGCTAGAGCTCTTTGGCCTTTGTGTTATGAGAATAATTCATCACCAAAATTCATCATCAAAACCAAGGTGTATTTTTTACCCAGGTTCTGTCTTGGACCTGAGGGTGAGTGTCACACCACTAAAAAGTGCATCTTGTCTTTACACACTGCCACCCCACACTCTCCACACAAACCCACCACCTGCAGAAGTCTTTTAAAAAACCAAAACTTGTTTCTCTATGAAATCTCCATGGGCAGCTGATCTCTCTTAGACACAGGCAACTTTATCGGCAGCACAAACATTTGCCCTAAGTCCAGTACTACAACAGCTCTTCATACATCATAAGAGCATAAAACATTCCAAGTCCATGCAGGTTCTCTTTTAGCTCCTTAAGCATTGGTGTGATTGGCTTTCCAAGCAATTGCTTGTTAGCTCTCTTGGTGATTGGACTGCCTGACTAATAATTTGCAGCTCTTAAGCCTTTGGAGACATGTATTTCACTTTTTCCCCCTCTACAGTCTTCAGAGAAACTTTTTGTCTCTGACTGACTCGCTTTTATTTTAAGCACGTTCCACAATTTCAAAACCAGTCTGAGAGGATTCAGCCAAATTCAGGTTACAAAAACCAGTGAAAATTAAGTCCTCTGGAGAAAAAACAAATGTGAGAATGGGTTGCTATAGAAAATAAATCAAAGCAAACGTTTCTTGGTCTGTTTTCCTAACAGGAGCAACATAAATCTTTCCTTACCTCCTTCCATTGCTTTTAGTTTGAGATACAGATATATATAGATATATATACATATAGGTAGTCTGTATATCCAACAAATCAAAGAGGGTCTTTAAAAAAAGTATTATTGTCATTGTATTTGATGCCTTAGTTGCGTGAATAAAAGCCACCATGGTGCTGTTTGGATTGTGTCTAACAGACAAAACACAGAATAAGTGTCAAAGTTGTTGCCTTGCTTTTCAGCTCTAGTTTTTAATCATTTTATAATGATGATGCAACAGAATATGCAATGTAAAACATCTGAGTAAGTACAGCAACATGCTATAATAAAAAAAAAATCTATTTATCACCAAGTTTCAAATATTCAAGAATTAAAAAAAACCCCAGATATTACTTTAAACTAAAACCCTCCAGTGTTCAGTATTTGGCAACAAATGCCTCTCATTCTTAATACTAAGACACGCATAAATGTTTGCTTTTGGACTGCTTCTAGTAACTAAACTACAAACTCTCAGAAGATGTTTGAAGTTTCCATTAAGCTGTATCATCACAACCTCAGGTATGTAGTATTACTGAAATAGATCAAAGCCTGACTTCATTCACAGTTATTTAGCCTTACTGATGGGAGGGCTACTAATTTCCAATAACACAATCACATGCCTAATTATTTGATACTATGTCATGTGTAAGTTGTATTAAAGCAAGTTGCAGGGTCAAGTTGCACACTGAGATTTCCTAACTTTTCAGTGCTTGGACTTAAAATCCTAAAAGTCACCCAAAAGCTCGCATAATGCACTGACATATACCAGTCACCTAAATTTAAAAACATATAAGCATTAAAAATAGGTAACTTTACATATGAGTAAAATTCTTTTCCCCTAGGTGCCCTCCTGTTCCTCTTATCCTATGAACAACATCTTTGGCCCCTCTCCTCATCTTACATCCTCTTCCATGCCTCCTCAACCTTCTTCTCTTGTTCCTGAAGCTGCTATGCTGCAACTCTCTTCTCTTGCCTTTCTCCTTTTTACCCCTGTAGTTCTCTGGGCAGCATTGTTCTAACCCAAAATCCTCCTCATGCCCACCTTTCCCAAGAGGCATCACATCACTTTTCCTGCAAACCCAAGCAGCCGGCACCTGGGCATCACGGGAGAAAAGCAAGCCTCTACAGTCCTAATTGGTGCACCGGGTGCCAGAGCTGCCTGCAGACACTGGGACATTTTTTCCCTGGCTGCTTCCCCTCAGACCCCAGCACTCCAGGAAGGACCATGCTCAACTCATTCCATGGGGATCGTGAATAATTCAAACACAGATTAGACCAAAGCATTTGAGGGGAAAGGCTGCTGCCTCTGTTCAGCCAAAAATCCTGGACAGAAATACAGCACTCAGAAATACATGCTGAATGCATCCCTGACAGAAATGAGCTAGCTGTGGCTTTTTATGTTGCTAGTTTGAATGGCTTCTCATAAGGTCAGGAGGAGGCGTAGCTATAAAACCAAAATCATATTGTTTCCAGTTTCAAATCTTTTCATTAAAGCATCGTGGCCTTAAGCCATCCCTCGAGACTGATATTAAGATTTTCTTTTTTTCAAGAAGCTTTAGGGAAGAAAAGTCCCTACTGCTTTCCCGTGTCTCATTCTTTAGCAATTGGTTCATTTGCTGAAGATGAACAACAAAAAAACGAGGGAGAGAACCTGGCAAAAGAGAAATAGAGGCCAAACCATTTAAATCTATCAAAGTTGTAAAGAGATTGAAACAAGACTCTTTAAATGGGAAACGTTATGCAACCTTTATTATTTGCCATCTGCCTTGTAAAATCCAAATTAAGCATGAGAAGGATAAAATTCTCACTTGGGGTTATTTTATTATGCAAAACATCTTGATTTTACAACATCACTGAAATGCTTCATGGAATTACAGCTCTTTAATACAATACAGTGGTTTCCTCTTTATTGTGGATTGAGAAAACAAAGAATTTAGACCTCTAAGCCACATACTTCATTGCAGTAGCCTAGCCTTGACAGACATAGCAACAAAATGAAGAATTCCAATCACCCTGATAGCAAAGCTAAACATTTAATTTCATGAAAGGTCTTTGAATTTGACCCCAGAAACAATGAGGACTTGTTAACAATATTTTATATAGCAATTGGGTCCCTGCCTTTAAAGAGTAAATGTTTTATAAGAATTGCTAAACTAAAATATAGTGTACCGAGTATATCTCTAGATTTATTTTGATTTAGACCATGTTCTTGGTTCTGATTCTTTCGCTTGGTCAACCAAAAGAGAAAAAATGGACTGTCTCATTAGGGTGTTTATTGCAAGTGACTTATGTCAGTGCAATACTTCAAAGTCAACCTATTGCTCTCTAACGCTCAGCAAATATTCCACTTCAGCACAAAAAAAAGAAGCCTCACAAAAATATATGCATTATATAAACAGTGAAAAAGGAAAGAAAATAGATGAGCACCATAATGCTGCAATCATAGTATTTGACTCTATGCAGAAGTGCATTGTTCACCATATTGGAGTTATATTTCTGGAAGCCCAGGCAGCCCGTGCTGGATACCTGATAGCCAGTGGTAGCAGGTCCAGTAACTTCAGACAGGCTGACCATACCTCCCTTCTTTGCCCTGAACAGGGGAAGTGGGGTTGGAAAAGTGCTTGAGCCTGCTTCATCTTCAGGCAAGTCACTCAAGCACTGTCCTCCAGCCCTTCCTTTTGCTCACAGAGACAGTGGTTGGGAGGCTGGTTGCCAGAGCCATTAAGTTTTCTTGTGTGCAACCACTGAATGGAACTGGCACCGTACCAACAATGCAATGGTTCCCACAAATTACCCGCAGGATCCCCACACTCCCCTTCCTGGCTAGACTAAATTATGACTCTAACATTTGTGCTTATTTGGGAGACGCGCACCAGGGTTTGGTTGCACAAACCTGGGGTCACATAGATCAGTTACTGCTGGCATCAGGCCAGTACTAAGTGCTTCCTGTATTGCACTGTGAAAACTATTTTTAGGATGCAAATGGACTTATCTAAAAGGTTATTCTTTAAGCCTTGCCCATGTGGGTTGCCATTCCACAGGGAGACAGAACTCATCAAACCTGCTTCGATCCTCCCTAAAAGTATTTTTATGGGCAGTAAGTACCTCACCACCAGTGAGGTTCCAGGCTACAAGATCATTAAAGCTCTATGGAATGTGACTAAAATACCATCATCCATATCCACCTTACTGGTTTATCTTCATTCAACACAATCAATGTTTCAAAGTCAATCACTTTGCAGCTTGATGCTGCTGTGTAAGAGATCACCTTGCTTCACAGACCCTTGATCAGCACAGCCAGGCAGAACATCATTGACCATGCTCTGAACAACTAGGATTCATATCACAACTATACCATAGAGGACACAATAACAAGATGCACTCTGTTTCTATCCAAAACACTTTAAAACGTTACTTCCAACAACTGGAGTGCCAGCTAACTTATTTTCAATAGTGCTTACCTACTGCTGTGCCAGCTTTGCAATTAAAACAAACAAAATCAAAATAAAATTGTCAGCACTTTTTACTTCCAACAAGCACTTCTCCTGCTTTTAATGGAAGATCAAAGCCAAAAGCTGATGCAACTAGAAACAAACACTCTGCAAAACCAAGGTTTGCAGGACAGCACGTTAAAGGTGCCCTCAGCCTTTTCATCACCTACCTGTTCTTGTCTGTGAGCAGCAGGTCCAGGAGAGCGTGACTCCTAAGCAGTTCACTGATCACCTGTATCAAGAGTTGTTTTGGAATGTGTTAAACTCATCTCCTGGTTTCTAGCACTCAGCTGCATTACCCTTCCAGGATAGTGCTTAAGAGACACCCATGAGTAGTACAGCCTGTGACTGAGGCTCTCTCCAGCTACCTGAAGGCAGCAGCACCAGCATTTCTATTTGCTTGTCACCTGCCCCAGGCCAAGCTTCAATCATTCAAACCATTTCTTTATAGAGAGCACAATCCCTCCTCTTTAGACCCTGAGACTAGCACAGCTGGTGAGAACATGATGTTAAAAACACCAAGGTTGTGGCTTTAATCCCTGTATGGGCCATTCACTTAGAAGCTGGACTTGATGATCCCCTTGTGGGTCCTTTCCAACCCAGAACATTCTGTGAGCTGTCCACTCTCTTTTCTTCTCTTTTCACCCAGTAAAGGGCCTGAAATACCTCTTGATGCTCTTCAGCTGACAAGTCCCATGCTATGCATGGCCTGACAACAAGCCTGGGGGTGGATTCTCTCACATGCTGAGTGTTTACTCTGCTGTTCATAGTCTGCTTTGCAGCACAGATCACAATAGATAAGTGCGAAAAATGGTATCATACCTTTTAAATAACTTTGTTTGGGAGTATGTTTGAAGGGGATCAAGAGCAGTTTTATTTTAAGGTCCAGAAAGCAGAAAAATAGATTCTTAAAAAAATTAAGCAACAAATATACAAGATCTTCTGTCTAACAACACCGTAAAGCTGAATATGATTTTTTTTTATGTTGAAAACAGACATGTGATCTTCAGAGAGGTCTTAGAAACAGAATGATTGGGAACTGATTGCAGCCATGACAATAAGATAAATTATTATTATTCTCAGTGTTGTCCCACTATACAGACTATTTTGGACAGGAATTAGCCTGCCTGTAAAGTATACAAAGCACCCTAACCACTACAGCTCTTCAACAGACTGTTTTTTTAAACTAATTATCAAGAGAATCACTATTCTGAAATTCACAAAGCTTTAAAAATATCTCAGATCTTTGGACAGATCTTTCCTTGATATTTCTACACCGTCTTGAACAACAGCACCTGATTCAAGGCAGCACCACATCAGTGTCACTATGCAAAGCCAGAGAGAAAGAGAATCACCCTCTATTTTTAAAGTTCCAAAATTCACTAACAAAAACCAACACCAAACCCACACATTTTCAAACTACACAAATGAACAGTAATTAGTGTCACAGTGAACAGACACTCATAGCTGCATAATTAGCAGTAGGCAGTCCTAGCTGTCATCTCCTCCTACCCTTCTGCAAATTAAGAGCTATCTAAATTTAGCTATACAAGTTAAACCTCCTGCTATTGCTACATCTAGACTGGGAAGCAACTATAAGTATGTATATGCTTAAAAATATTTAAGTTAATTTGAGACAGTAGCAAGAAAAGAGATTAATTTGCACCCTTCTTTTGTTCATTTTGTCTACGTTTGACTTTATTTTGATGCCACTAACAGTCTCACAAACCAATGGGAGTTGATCTTGAGTTGGGAGTTCAAGACCTTTTTCCTGAATTCTGTTGATAAATAATGTGAAACAATAATACAAATTAAGAGTTCCAGCTTTTATTAACCTCTGGTAAGCCACGAAAAGATTATTTTTATTTTGATAGAAGACTAGACTTATGCAATTAGATTGTGCTAAACATGCAATTTGTTCGCATTTGCAGAATGCATATCACTTCATTCTTCCCCTCATAGCTGTGCTCAATGTATACTGGAATAAAGTAGTGTGGTTTTAAAACCAAAACAATTATCATTCTACCTCAAAAGAACAGAAGATATATTGAAGAGGACAGACCACTTGTCAATTCCCTATTTGGAAGAAATTCAGGTAACATGCAGAGTCACATGTAGTGAATATGATTACATATTCATCATAATGATCACATTCTGGTAACATTGTAAAAATTAAAAAAAAAATAGGGCTGTAAATTGTCTTCCCTTGGAAATATCTTCCTGTAAATTCTTCCCTTGGAAGAATTAATGTTATATTTAGGTGACATGAATTTGTCTGTGATGCACTCAGATCTCTGCCAGAACAATAATCTTCTATGGATGTTCCAAGGAAATCTCTTAAAGACATGCTAGTGACTCATCTGGTCAGGAGCTAAAGAACACTGACTGGCTTTGGAAACTGTTCTTCCTCAACATTTAATCTGGGATTAGATATTGTAGTGATTAAGAGATTGCAAGCAACCTGGGAGAAGGACACTGTACTCCAAGTAGTTCATGCATCACACGGTGCCACTGTGAGTTAGGCTATACATCTTCAGTAGGAAGCTAAATAACATATTTGCATTTGTTAAAAACTTCTTTGCACAGTAGCAGTACTCAAAGCTCCTGCCCTATAAGCACTTCCTCCTGTGCAGAATATCTGCAATCCTTCCTTAAGCCAAGAGACCATTATGCATAAATTTAAGCCCATTCAGACTCTTCATCGGAGATGGATCTGAACGGACTGACAAATCCCTAATTGCTACAAAACAGACTCTTATTCTAGGTCTGTATGACAAAATGGGAAAGTAAGGCAAGTTACAGGGACAGACAGAACAGAAAACAACTAGATTCCTCTGAGCTAAGTACAAAACAGAAGGAACCACACTATAGTTGAGTGGAAAGAAAATGCCTCTCCAATTCTAATACTATCATCCAGAAAGTCTTAAATATGTCCCAGATTCATCAGTGTCTAATTGCTACTGTAGGACAAGTCACCATTTCCCCCCAGAAAAGCTCTCAAAACAAGTGTTATGAGAGCTTATTTTCTGAAGCACATGAAACACTGGACAAATAATATATTATACTGTTACATGTATGTTTTTCGTATTTATTCGTAAAACTGCTTTCAGAGGTATCTTGTATTGTTTTTAACAGATACTTCGCGTGCCTGATGAGGTCTGAATCTTACTGTGTCACATGGACCACTAGCTATTAACAATTCCTACCACAAAACATTCTGAATACAAAGAAGCGCTCAAGATATTCCTTCTCTACCTCACGAAGCCTTTAATCTTTCCAATGAAGGTATGACAGCCCCTTCCCCTACAGCTGCAGCAGCCTGAGCGGCTCTGGCTGCTCCTGTTAAGAGGTGGCCACTCAGCCAACTACATATAATTGTACACCACCACAGGCAGCACACCACCAAAACTCACTGTAACAAACCAGACAGCCCACGTTGCCATGCTCCACCCTGCCCTTAAAAGCAAATGGTGGAAAATATTTTGCATTCGTATTCCTCTTCTTCCTTTTGTCTAAACCATGCAAGTGACCTGAAATAAAAGCATGGGCTGATTAATTACTGCATGTGCTCCCTTCTGCAGAGCTGAAAGGTCAGCTGGGGTAAAAGCAAAGGGTGACATGACGAATAACACTCCTGGTTTTAAGCAGCCACCTTGTTCAATGAACCACACACAAACCAAGAAAGGGTTCTTTTCACTACATGTGCTCAGGCTTAAATGGGCCAGCTGAGAAATAGTTACTGGACTACTGACTCTGAAGACGGAGAAAAAGCCTCATGTGGGCCTCCCTCCCAAGGCTAAGCGCTTAATGGCATATTAAATATGTAGACACCTTAGTGCAGATTTCTAAGGATTTCTCTATATTTACATAACTGTTGGCAGCTCTCTCATCTGTGGTTGGAGTTTTTTGTTTGTTTGGGTTGATTTTTTCCTTCATAAAACCATCTGCAACAGTGTACTTATTTTTACATCTTTGTTTGTGTAGAAGAGGTGTTCACAGCTGCATTTTCTCTAAGTGCCACAGACATCATTAGTACTCTTCTGAGTATGAGGACAGCGATGTAACAAATAGCAGCAACCATCCCAAAGTGCTTTAATCTGAGACTGCATTTTAGAGCCGATATCAACACTTTCTCTGACATGACTTTGTTACATTATTGCTGTACTTGAGTGTTGAAATGCAGGCAAACATACAGTGTATGATTTTCAGAAGCTCTTCATGTTATACTGATTGAGGACTGAAGAGGAAATCCAGTGAGATCAGTGCAAGACAACACTGGCTTAAACTGGAAAATTTAAACATTTCAACAAACAAGAAATATTTCATTCTCCTACTCAAAAGTGGTCCTACTATTTTAACCATGAGGTAGAGAAAATTTACTGTGAAGAAGTTTCAGCAATCCGTAACAGTCCTCAAAGTCACAAAAGCTAACACTGAGTCCATTCCTGATTTTGCCATCAATAATATCAGTCTTTCCAAAGAGAAAAAGTAACTAGAGAGCAAGTAGGTGTTTTGAATCTAGCAAGATGATTACACAAATTAGTTTTTCAAGGTACGTAATTATCAAATTCTTAAATCACTTACTTCACAAACTGTAACAAGAGAAGGCAGGCAGACAGGCAGAGCCGTGTATATTAAGCAATGAAAATGTTAATTAAGAAAGTTATAGAAGGCAAAGGAAATAATACAGTTCCTCTGCATTAGCATGTGGAGCCCTGGGCTCAGTCACCACATGGTGAGGAAGACCTTTCGAAATGAAAAATAAGTACAGAGCAGAGCTCAGGCTTTAGAAGGGGAAAAGAGAGGATCAAATTTTTTTGTTGTTGTTTCCTGTTCTCACCCTTTGCACACCCTTCTGCACGCCCAGGGGACAGAAGTAGGAGCCTAACAAAAAAAGGGGCAGATGTTGATGCTACTGCACACTCTACACTACACCAGCTCCCAAGGGGCTCTGTGGCCAGTGTGTCAGCCAGCTTCAAGGCTGAAGCAGTGAGGAAAGATCCTTATAAATCTAATCTCTACTTCCCTGCCTTGGTTTTATTTTACAGGTGCTTCCGTTATTGCAAATACACATATTTCACCAGGACTAGACAGAATACGTAAAAAGTTTTTTTCCAGGACAGAGGAACAAGCTTCATAAACCATGGGCACATCACCCACTCCAGGCTGACAAAGTAGCGCACAGAAGGCACTACATCATGCATAAGTTTTCAGGCCCCTGGGAGTCTGGGGCACAGCTTCGTTAAGCAGAAAGAGCTTGCTAACGCTGACTGCAAGGCTTGGGGGACCGGGTCTCACTGGGCCACTGTGAAAACTACAGAAAGTACAGAAAGGGCCTAAAGACTCATTGACTGCTTTTAACATCACAGCCTCCTCTACAGGTCGTTTTGGTCTGCTGTAGTCCTGTGGAACATCACCTTTGCTTCCATGTATGCATTCAGGCTATTAAAGTGTGCATGATAAAGAGCTACCTTTGCATTACATACAGCTGAGGGAAGGACTTGGTTATGATTTAATTAAACAATGTCACTGGAGTGCCTCCTCCAAATCTGTCCTCCTAAGACTACCATACCCCTCTGCCTTTGTGCAAGTATAGATCAAAGCAGCAGAGATGTTGTATTTATCATGGCACAAACCAATGGCATGCTTTAGCACAAATACACCGTATTTTCCTCAGCTAAAAGCACACAAATAATCCACGACTGCAACAGCAGCAAGTTATTTCACAATAACCTAGTTTCTGAACTACTCATCTGGCAGATCCAGCAGAGTACTTCTTGTTCAGGGCATTCTTAATGGATGTAACACATGCAAATGACCTACTCCCTGTCCCAATATTCCTCTTCACACTCTCTGCTTGCTCTGCAGTTTGATGCAACAGTCTAGCTAAAGCAGCATTAAGAAATTGAGAATAGGGGCATGTCATCAAGATGAAAAGCTCTATCAGTAAAGTGAGAAGAGTAGGGAAAAAAAAAAATCTGTCTGTGCCCCATCACCAACTTTTTAAAGATTAATTCTACCATGTGCCAACAGGCCTAATAGCAACCTGTCACTGAAGTCCAGAGAAAATCAACTTCTCGAGTTACTGCAACTACAAGATGAGCTCTCACCTCCTACACGCCTTCTTAAGAATCACCCGGAGTTAGCCCAAATTTTACCAGGAAGCAGGAACACTCCCAGAATACTAAGACATTTTCACATGTGTATGGTCTTGCCAAGATGCCAAAGTTGTTCTTTTCCAAGCACTATTTGCCCGTATTAGAGCAATAAACTAAGAACACTAAAGCAGGCTTTGCAGTAAGAGCCTTAGAAAAAACAGATACTGTGAGCTACCAGCTTGAAGGACTTATTTGGCTTTCAGTAAAGAATCTCTCCGACATCTCTTGAAAAATCTTCTATATTCTAGTATGCATTTTATCCTTCAGCTTGTTAAGAATGACCTACACTGAAAACTAGGGGAGCATAAGGAAGTTCTGAATGTATCTCAAGACATCACATTAAAATTATACGTCCAAAAACCAGGCTTCACTACCCTGCAGTCCAGGTCCTTTATTACCTGTTATCAAGCTGCTTAATATTTCTCTATCAGTTAGTGCTCACATAATTGCAGCCCATTGAGTGCTGCAGTTGGTAAGAAAACTGATTGAGAAGGCAGGTGCAAATGCTTGAGCACTCGTGGAGAACGGATGGCAGAGAACAAGCGGGCCACACGTGCATCCTTGGAGTTGTGGGTACTGCCCAACTGAGGCTATAACTTGGTCTGCACTCTTCCTGTCCCTGCTGAACACAATACATTCTCTTGTGTGCACTTGATAAATAGATAGTGGAACAGGGGTTTGTGTTTATTAAGTTTAGATACATTTTAGTGCAATTCAGATGTTAATTCAAGGAAAGGCTGTTACTCCTCTGTCTGTTGGCTCAAATTAATCACTGGTTGACTGCTGGAATGCACCAGGGATAAAAAATTTAACTACTAAGTGACTTAACTGTAAAAACTTAAATGTGTGTCAACAATTTACCCTTCCATTCATTTGCCTCCTTTTACAATGAAAAGAGTGCAGGAAACAAGCACACTGAAATAGTATGTGCTCCTTTCATTAATCACCAGCTATATTAAATTATTTCCAGTTATCTGGACAAAAACACCAACGTTTTGTCATCATCTCTAGAAACTCTAGTGTAGTTCTATAGATAAAAGAGGTGGCTGACCTGTTAAAAAAAGAAACATGCATGTTTTAGTTCTAGATAGGACTAATACCAACATCTTCCTCTTCACACACCCCAGTCTTCTACCCGAGAGTGTTCCTGGGTTATCCTGACATAGAGTTTAAAAAAGAAAATTCAGTTGGAATCCTGTCTTTAGTTAGGCATCCCAAGCATTTACAGGATTTGAAGTCAAAGGTTTTAGCTTCATATTTTTCCTTTCTCACAGAAGGAAAGGTTGTGAAGTTAGTTGACACCAAGTTCCACATTCCAATATAGTCTGGAAAAGACAACACAAACTAAAAGAAATAAATCTAACAGCCAACTTTACATCCAAAGGGACTCCACGGTTCTCACCTCCAAATTCAGTGACACATCCCCGTGTCATGACATTGGTTTCAGTACCAGGTAAAAACCCAAATCCTAGCATGGGATTTTAACTCACTGTAGCCATCTGTTTCAAGAGGATTATATGGATTTTTTTTTTAAGTGCTAGACACATTAAAAATAGCAGAGAGCCATTTCAAATGCTTTTTCAGCTACCTTGTATTAAAAATATCACTTAAGCTTGAAAGTCAAAGCCACACAACCCTGTAAATTTGCTGTGTCTATTGATGTCCTCTAACATCATAGAAAACCCAAAACTAATATTGTAAAAGTAGTAGTACAAGCAACAGCTATTTATTAGCATCTCAACTTTTATTATTCATGACTAAAGGAAGCATGTGTAGTCCCTGTCTAAGTCTCAGCTATCCCCAGGCTTTCATCTAATAGCATAATTATAATTTCAAATATGGCAGAACTTAAAACACCACTTCATTTTTATTTTGACAACTTAGTGTTGAAGTTTTCAAAACCAGGAAGAGAACACTTCCAAAGAACATTTGTTACCAAATGTGAAAGTCTCATTTTGCTTCATGCATTGACTGCACACTTTTAAAGAACAAACAGCATATGCATTTCAGGCAGGTGGATAAATGTCTTTTTCCAAGATGTTTAATTGCTGGGCAATATGTGTATTTCAAATCTTTTACTGCCTAGGAAAAAACCCCACAGCAATTTTGTTTGTTATGATTCAGATACCTGGAACTGATCTGCTTTCTCTCTGGGCTATGACTTGTTCTGCATATATGACAAAAAATTGCTTCTATCCTATCTCCGTAGCCAGAAGCAGCAAACTTTCCATACATATTCTGATCTATGGATTTTTTTTTTTTCTTTTTAGTCTTAAAAATCTGTGCAATCTTCTTTGTAGATGAAAAAAGAGACCAAATGAAAAAAGCATTATCATTTTTATTTGATCAAATAGGTTGTTCAGTTATTGGAGATGTATGATGAGCTTCTCATCCTAGTAATATCAAACCTCCCTAACCACAAGCAGGGAGAACTTAAGTGAAGTCATACTTCAACACATGACCCAAGTTTTGAAAAGTCATGTCAAACCTTTTATTTCATAGGAGTGACACCTTTAGTTGTTCCTATCCAGTGCCAACTTTCTGTTAATACAGATCTGCTTTCAACTAGGCCAGAAGGGTGGGAAGTCAAGTACTAAGGATGTGCATATAGAAGTGTGCCTGTGAATGTAGGAGCTACTCCACGTTCCCTACCCCTCCCCCTTGCATCATTTTATGCTGCCTTGGCCTCTGCTTTTGTTTCCCATACGAATGTTGGTCTCTGGACACAGGTTTTAAGAACTGCAGCAGCTCTGACTTTGTAGCACTGCTTACAAGTACGTGACAGCACCAGATAATAGCAAGAGAAGTCAAAAAACCTCACTTTGTAATATTTTCTTATTATAAGTACTGAAGAATTCCATAGCAGCTGTATATTCTTCTTTTCTACTAAAACAGCCTCAAAATACAGGAATTTCTTGTCTAATTTGGTAATTTTATTATTACATTTATTTTTTTAAATAGCCAAGTAAAGAAATTATATCAACCTAAGTTATAACAGCCGAAAGATTTGCCTTGTTTTCTTTGAATTCATTCAATCAAGGCTTTATAACAAAATGCTATCTCTGTTCACATCCTCCAATAATGATTTTCTTATTATATTATACTTCCATTTCTACTTTCCAACATTATCTGATAGCTGCAGAATTCCACTGCTTTTGTAACCACTATTAATATTTCAGATGAATTCAATTTCCAAAGATTTTGGTAATGATCCAACAGATTACAGCAACAGCTTTTCACATCTGAAGCTCCCAATTACGTTGGAAATTAAAGTGAGGTGGGTGGTCTCAGCTTACTTTTACTGCTTGTTACCCTCACAATTACTCCATAGTTCAGCACCCTCATTTTTCGCTTCCCTGAACTCTCCACTTCCAAGAGAAAAAGCCTGCAATCTAAGACCAGGAATAAAAAAAAGGGAGAAATTCTTATAACCGTCAAGGAAAATAGTTAAGCGTGCGTGAATAGTAGTAAGCCGTCAGATAGTAGTAGCAACCCTTTATTTCCAGAAGCACTAAGTTTCACTTGCCCCACTTAACTAATAAATTCAAAACCCCCCAGATTATTCATTGCCATAACTTCACAACATTATTTGGAGATTAAAGAACCTCATACTCAATTCACTTTCAGAATAATCCCAATATGACAGCCATGATTTAAGCAAATGAAAGTTGCAGACATCAAATGAGGCCACATTTACTAGGACTTCTAGTTGTCCAATGAGCACAAATGCATCCTATGCTGGGGCTCTGCTCTCTGGAATGGTACCATGATGGGCAAGGGCTTATTGATCACTGCTAAGGCAGGCACCACAACATAAGGTGCTGGAGGTGCTGACTCCTCAGGTTGCAGAACCTGTGTTGTCTTCCACCCCTCCACAATAGCTCTAGAGTCTGACCTGCCAGACACCAATTGTTGGGAAAAAAACCCAAAACAGCTGGGGTACAGAGGATGATGAAAAGGACCATCTCTGTACAGGGACTGTGAGCTGTGAGTCCATGAAGGGAGATACGGGTCAGATGAAGGTGTTGCACATAGAAAGCCTGATAGCATCAAGCTACTATTCAGTATCAGGCTATTTCCAGGTATCTAAAGTAGCACTTAGAGCAAAGGAAATAAAAAGCAATTAAGCAATTACTTCAGAGACAGTTCATAGTAAACAAAAAGGACACCATTATGACATAACCCAAAGTTTACAGAGAAAACACAGCCAGCAACTACCAAAAAGTCAAACAGACATGCTGAATGACAAAATGAAACAGCAAGAAGAGTACCTTCATCAAAAAATGGTTTATTGGTTTGGGGGTTTTTTAAAATATTTTTGCTGTGTTTATTCACCAGAAAATAACCTAAATGGAGGTAGAAGGGAAAACACAAAATAGTACTCGTTTTCATGTTGTGCCTGTACAAAGTTGACTAACTAAAGAGATTAAAAGTTACAAAAAGCACCATTAATTCACCCTTTGGGGAATAACTCTGGCAGTGCTTCCATACCATAGAACATCTTTTGCCAGTTGTCTGGCCTAGAGTGGATTAAGGAAAGGAAATATTCTGATACAAAAGTTGTTACTACTTTTGGAATTGGGATGTTGCACTGCAGCTGTTTTAGCAACTGCAGGCCCTAGCTTAAGTAAAAGACTTCATTACAGACAAACAGGCCCCTTCCTGTTTCGCAGATTTGAAGTTACAACTAATTAGACTGAACGATGTTGTGAACAAGTAGATAACTGCACTATAGATCAAGAGTATGGCTACTTACAACCAAGAAGTCAACTTTAATGAGTAGTCTGGTGGTTTAGAAAACAATTACTAATGAATTACTTAGATATTAACAGCAGATCCTGCAGAAAGATAAAACCTTCACTTCCATAATCTATCTTGAAAAAAGGAAAATCGGAATATCAATGTATTAGCAGATCGCTCTTCTGCAACCCCTTGTATCATGTTAGACTCCTTACAGTTAATTATAAAGTCAAAGTACAAAGGAAAACCACTACATGCATCCCAGAACCAGAGATAATGTTTTCCATTTACAAATTTTAATTGGAAAGGACTTTAATTTAAAAGGACTTTTTCTGGAAATACGAAGAGCAAGGTGCTTACCTATTTCATCCATTATATTCAGTACTGAACACTCATTTGCACCGCAGAGGTCTACTGTGCATCCATAGCATGATCCACATCACCCCGTATGCATGGCTTCAATCTCCCAGCCTACGTTTAAAAAATTCAGGCTAGCAATTTTGCAAACCTGAAGTAGAAAGGAGGTGGTGTCACAGAAGAAAAAGTTGCAGTTTCAGAAACTGTGGAGAAAGCATGCCATCAAGATATCCTTTTGAGGTCAAAACTGACCCGCTCTCACCATTTCTGGCCCAACATCTGATCAAAATGGAGTTTGTCACATCCACAGCATCAGGAGATTATATGGAAGGACAGGAGGGGGGAGAAGTCTGCGGAGCAGTTCCCTGTGCTCTGCGTCAACAGATTTGGGCTTAGCCTCTGTTAAGCAGCTCAAGCCACCGGTTATTGGTGCTGGCAGCTGTCTACCACACTGCCCCACTTCCTATTTCAAAACACACTGCCTGGGAAGGAGGCCTTGGTCAGCCAGCTCCAACCTGCTTTCAAATAAAATGGAGAAGTCAAATAGTGGAGCCTCCATGCTTGCCTTGAACAGCCCTCCAATTGTTTAAAATACACCCTCATCCTCCTTTTCAAACAGCTTAATGCAAACATCAGTTACAGCAATACTAAAAAATCCAATAAGCATTTCAAGATCAAAAACTGATTTGAGATGGGGCCTCAATTTTAAAGAATTTTTGCATGTGTACGTAAGCAGATTGTTCACGTAGGCATTTCCAAGATTTTAGTATTAAATATATTATTTGGCATTTTAACATTTCTTGGATAATTCTTGATGTGTTTCTATTGGCTTGATAACAAATGAGCCTTTTCAACAATCATAATGCAGTCATTAATTTCAACACTTTGCTCGATATTATGGCAAATCAGTTACTAGCAAATTAATAGCAACTGCTATACAACTTCCCTCATCCTCAAAAAAAAATGCTAATAGCATATTTAATCCAGATTTTAAGAAATACCTGTGCTCCAGGGCCACCTTCTCAGGTCATGTTTAACTTTACACTAGGACATAACACACATCTATGTAATATGACCAAACATAATTCTCCCCCGCAATTCCCTCATTATATATTTTGTTACAAAACAATTAAAAACGTGTTTGCCACACCAACAAAATCATGGCAACCTTATACCTCCCGTTGCAGTACCAACAGCTAATAAACACGCTGGTTCTACACTAACCATTTGCTAAGCCATAATAACTACCGTACTCGTGTGGCACAAGGGCTTCTCCCACCCACTCTGCATGCTGGCACATCCACACGAGCTTAAAAGGCACACAGCAGTCAAAGTCCTGTCCTGCAATGTGAAAAGCAGCCATGTGGCTACGATATAACCAGGGAGCTTGGGAGAGTGGGATTGAGCATGTGGTCCTGTCAGAGCCTTCCCATATACTCTCAGCAATGAAAATCCCAGGAGCACTAGCCAGCACTTAGCCTCTCACAACTTGGATCTATATCTTGAGATGAAAACATTCCTATTCCCTGCTCTTTTTAGCATTCATTTAGTCAAATTATTGGTTCTGATGCAAGCATCCTCCCTCAGTCCTACAACTGGTACAATTGAAACCAAATTTTGCTAGGGGACTGGTTACCCTGTTGTAGGAACTGTAACTAAGTCTCTAGAGCTGTTCCTGTGAAACTGAGACTGATAGTTTAATGGAATATAAGGGAAATAGATTGCTAAACATTATGTAGTTTGAGTTGCAAACTCAAAATAGAGTGTTAAGTGTTAATTATCTTTGATTAGGAATACTAAAGATTAAATATCATTAATTTTATTATCTTTGTTCAGATGATGAGCAGGTAACTTGCTCTGCAAGAGGTGCCCTTGAGGTACAGCACATGAAATATAGAAAGCGCACAAAAAACCCCAAAACCGAGCTCACTCAGAGCATGTCCAAAAACACCCCACTGATAGTGACTGCAAACCAGAATTAAAATCCTAGGGAGAGAATAGGTTAAACTAACAACACTCCTCCCCACACTGGTTCTAAAAGCAGTGTTTGGGTATTCTGATACATTCACACACAGTTCAGATCACATGGCCTGAGGAGGTAAAACCTATTCTATCACTGACATATAGGGTAAATTAACTTGCTAATTCACTTTCTAATGCACAGTTCACTGAGCATACAATTACAGAAAAAAGGAGAATAAAAACTCATGCAGCCAAGCATATTAAATTTGTATGGGTTGCCACACTATATAGAGTTGGGTTTTTTAAAATTCTGATAAATATATATACATAAACAAAACCACATCATTCACCTTTAAATCAAGTCACATGCACAGCAGTGAGCATATGCCATCCCTCTCTAGCACTGCCAGACAAAAGCTACATCGCCAAAAATAGCCACAGAGTGTGCTGGAGTAGCTGCAGAATGCCCTAGATACATTTAGGCCATAAAGATTGAGCAGCACTAATGCAAGGAAAACTTAGGCACTAAGGTTCATAACAGGCCAGGGCTGGAAAGAGGGAGGAAGGTGAATTTCCATCCTTGAAGCTAATTTTTAATAGATGTTATTTTAGCTCCGTTTAAAAGGGAGAAAGTTGTTTCCATGCAGAGCTGGAACATATGTGTCTATACACAAAACATTACAGAAAAAGAATGTATTAGAACACTTGGTAGAGGCTTTCTTCGAAAAGACCAGCTAAAAGAAAAATGTGCTTTTGTTTTAAGAAAAGAAATATATAGAGTTGACACTACAAGAGTACTGTCCCATGCTCTGGTAGATGTTTCCCCTATTCAGTTCCTGAATTGTTTTTAAAATAGGATTTCTTCCTACGCTTCTCCTTCTGAAAAGAATAAGAAAATTTTGCGGTTTTTTTCTAGATCATGTAAAATACTACAAGCTGAAAGAGGTAAACAAGTAAAAATCAGTGTGCTAAGTGTTTTAGGTCAGTTTCCATTGCACTGGGCCTGCTGGCAACAAACAGGCCCCTGTCTGTCTCAGGAGTTAGCAGGGCTCACTGAGAGATCTCTAAACTAGATTTTAAGGGGTAAGGGGACATAGCCCCAACAGAGGTTGGGTGTGGGAAGGGGAGAACTATAGCAACCACCCTAGTAGCAAAAGGAGGCTAAAGAGGGAATACCTCAAGCCAACACAAGCAGCCAAAGATGTAACCACAACACAGGAATATGGGGCATCCCTTTGCATCCCCACAGGGATATTGGCACAATCAAATAGTTCAGTCAGGTGCCTCTACACCAGCGCACACAGTACGAGGAACAAACAGGAGGAACTGGAGATCTGTGTGCAGTCACAGGGCTTTGACCTCATCGCAGTTATGGAGACATGGTGGGATAGTTCCCATTGGATGGGACAACTGGAATGTTGTCATGCAAGGCCATGTGCTGCTTAGGAGAAACGGACCAGGAAGACGCAGTGGTGGAGTTGCCCTCTATGTGAGACAACACTTGGCATGTATGAAGCTCTGTCTTGGGATGGATGATAAGCCCTGGGTCAGGATAAAAGGACAGACCAGTAAGAGAGACGTTGTTGTGGGTGTTTGCTACAGGCC
This sequence comes from Eulacestoma nigropectus, assembly GCA_013397775.1. Classification (NCBI taxonomy): domain Eukaryota; kingdom Metazoa; phylum Chordata; class Aves; order Passeriformes; genus Eulacestoma; species Eulacestoma nigropectus. Next base: position 521,582 of record VZTE01000952.1, on the reverse strand, counting down.
ATCTGATCAGTAGAAGGAAGCAGATGAGCCCTTCTACCGGAACCTTGAAGCAGCCTCAAAGTCACAGGCACTGGTTCTTGTGGGGGACTTTAAGCATCCTGACACCTGAAGAAGCAACACAGCAAAGAAGAGACTAACAGTATAGAAGGTTCCTGGAAAGCACTGACAACAACTTCCTGTCATGGGTAGTGGAGGATCCCACAAGGAATAGTGTGCTGCTTGACTTCATGCTACCAAATGGGGAAGGCTTTGTTGGAGATATGAAAGGTTGGGAGCAGCCTTGGCCTCAGCAACCATGACATTGTGGAGTTCATCATTAGGTGAGGAAGAAGCAGGGCAGCAAGTCAGATTATAACCATGGACTTCAGGAGAGCTGATTTTAGGGATCTTCTTTGAAGAATCCCATAGGAAGAGGCCCTGAAGGGAAGAAGGATCCATAAGAGTTGAGATCACTTCTGCCAGGCTCAAGAATGATGCACTCCAACAAGCAAGAAATCGGGCCAACAGGGCAAGAGACCTCAGTGGATGAATAAAGAACTGTCATTACTTCAGCATAAGCAAGTGCGATCAGAGAGTCATCTTCACAAACTTCAGCCATTCCAACAGATTTTGGATGCACTGACAAGTGTGTGTTTCTCAGTAAAGTGTGACCAGAGCTAACCTCTGCAGTGGAGAGAGCAGTGTCCTGTCTTTCTAATGCTATCCTCCAAGTTACCCCTGAGGAAGAAAGCTCAGTCTGAGTGAAGAGATCATTGCCTATATCAACTGGCTGAGACAAAATGGATTTCCCCAGATTAGCAGAGGATTGCCCTACACTGGCAGGCAAGGCTCCACCTTTAGGCAGATGAGCAGTAGAAATACAAAAGGCATCTCCACACATGCCCTGCCCCACTTAATGACTTGACTCTCCAGGTTAAATTGCCTGTGAACCACCTATTGCTCTTCCTTTGTGTCTATAAATGTCTCCATAATAAATTAGCCTATCAGTTATTTATCATACGTGTATAGATTTATTCAATTTTTTTTCCTATTCTTTACATGCTAAGCCAAAAAGAGGATATTTTAACTGCTTGCTTTCTGGTAGACAGGAAGAAATCAGGTATGGGGCTGAAGAGTCTCCTGGCAAGACATGCTTTCACTGTAGATTCAATGTTCTCACAAAATTATTTTAGCACATTAACAGAAAAAGCTTCTGAAAATCTGAACAAGCAGTCACTTCCTTCCCCGTCCCCCCGGCAGTAGTAACACAACCTATTTTTTTTTTTTTTTTTCTGTAGAAGTCAATATTCACTGTGGCATGAGAATAAGCAGAAGTCAGGGCTCCTTCACTGTTCTGTTGGCTTTGCTCCTGGCCCACTGTGTGAGCTCTGTCCTTCCAGCTGCTCACACAAGGGCAATGCCCCCATACTCAGGGCAAGGTAGTATTTAAACATCAAAAACAACAATTAAACAAAAGTATTGGTACTGAGAGCAGATCTCATGTTGAAAAAACTCCCCAAACTCCAAAGAGCATTAGCTGAAAACAGCTGAGTGCACTGGCTTAAGACCAAAAACAACAATGTAAAGATCCCTTTTGAAAGCTCAGTCACTTCCACGGCTGTCCTGAAACAACCTGTGTAAGGCAAAGTACAGCTGGACACAGGGGAAACTGGCTGGCAGCTGACAGATACCAGAAATGTTCTACAGTTCCCCTTCCAGGAAAGGGAGAGAAACACACCTCTCTCTTTGAGTCCTCATGAGCCATTTGCCAGGAACAAGACCTGTAGGTGATCCAGGTTGTCTGACACAATTCATTAGATGCTGAAAAAAGCCCTCTTTCTGCCCAACAATTTTATCCAAACGTGCAGAATAATTTTTATTTTTAACCCATAATTACACAATTGATTACACAGTTTTAGCAAAGGAACTTTCTTCAACTATGTTGTATGAGCCTTAGGATGCCAATTTGATTTCAAATATTTCTAAGTGTAGTTTATGCCACTATACACATTGGGACTTCAGTTAGACCTATATCAACAAAATCGTTTTTTTTTTTTTTTTAAATCAGCTATTTTGATTAATAATATGGTTATGAGGGAATTTACTTGAGGGTAAGATTTGCTTCCCTTGTACCAATGTCCTAGAACAGGAGAGAACTTAAGAGTTATTCCACACGTTTATGTACCTAAGCCATGATGTCTGATACACTCTTCAGCAGGAGGCTGTCAGGAGAGTCACGGCTTCCACTGTTGAGCAAAAACAGGCAAGTTTCAGTCATGAGAAGTTAGCATTAAGCAGCAGTGTATGTAGGCTTCCTTAATAAGAAAAGGAAGGTAGAAAAGGAAGCTTGAAGAGCCACCAGTTGCAGTTAAGTAGCATTAAAGAAAGAAAAATATTTCTGTTTATTACCATCATTTTGGAGCTCCTAGAAATGTAGGCCAAAGCAGCTAAAGTTAGTTTCACTAGGATGTTATTGCTGGAAAGACATGAGAACTTCAACTAACAGTTCCAGGATAGGCCATTTTCCTTAGGAAGCGTACCATCTTTTTCCAAATGCTTCAGTGTAGTGTCAAAGTGTATCCATGGGATGCACGTACCCTTTAGAAACACTATCCATTCACTTTTTCAACAAGTATATCTGTATCTAGATGTGATTACACACCTACACATCTTTTCTGTGAGAACTGCCAGGAACTGCGCCTTGCCTGACGTGCTGGTGCACCTTCCCTCCCAGCTATGTCCCTTTCTCCTAGCAGACAAAATGCTGTGGAAAGAACAGTCTCTTCTGCAGCTAGTTAAGCTGTATGCTTGGCAACTCTTTGAAGAAACTGCTCTGGACTAAGGAATTTGGTGAACAGATTTAAAAAACAGAGCTACACTATCAAACGCAGCAATTACTGAAGAGTGAATAGAGCCTGAACAACCATGTAGCAGTTAAGTATTTGATTCAGTAGCAGAGTAGGCAGCCTCATTACTCCCCAAAGTGTTATTTGAGGCAGTTCATAAGCTGCAGCCAAATCCTAGTCTTAAGGCAGCAGCCTTGTTAGCCCACGTTAAAGTACTTGCCACAAAAAACCAAAACAACGAAAACAGAAAAACAAAACAAAAAAACCCCAAACAAACCAAAACAAAACCAAACAACAACAACAACAAAATCAACCAAAATAACAAAATGAGAAAGCCTCTCAAGCCTCCAACGCTAGCCAGTAACTTTTGGGACCAGTTCACTATTAAATAATGCAGACTTCAGAGACCACATATCAAAGAATTGAGTGTACCACTTAACTGCTTTTTCTGATAGTCTCTCTGAGGCACAGCCTAACCGTATCAGTATGGTCACTTCTAGCTTTTGTGTTTGGAAATGCTGACTTGATACATCCTGGATGACATCCACAATCCATCATTTTAACACCTCTCTCTCTCTGACTCATGATGCATTGTTTGCAATAAAATAAATGCAGCAGAGTTGAATTCAGTGCCAGGTCCCCCCAGCATAAGCAGTGCAGCAAATTGATGGTATGGCTGCAAAACAACCTGGAGATTTACTGCCAATAGCATAAGAACAAACCCAAGGAATCTGGACCCAGTCCAGCATAGCGTCTCTCCAGTTCTTGTAAATGCAGCTTTGATCTCTGGGAAGCTCTGAAGCACGAGTCAGATGAGCTACTGGGACACAAATAGACAGTCTTCCAAGTAAACAGACATTGCAGGCTTCTGGGAAGCCCAGGTAAGTAAACATTTTGATAAAACAACACGAAGTGTGAAAAAGCAAGACTTCAAGAACAAAAAATACAATTAAAGTAGAAGTAACTCTTCTTTATAATGCCTCCTTTCCCTGTGCCAGACACTCTTGACCTATCTTCCCATTAAATCCTATGGAGCCCTGTTCTCTGATGAGTAGCAGGCTGGGTATTTCAGGACTGAAGCCCTTTGTTTCTCCATACAAGTAATACCAGGCTGTGCTGGAGCAGCACTGCCTGCAATCCTGCCAGAATGCCTCAGCCCTGACTGAGGAGAAGGATGATTCAGACCATTCATTTTATAAGTGCCTTGCTCCAAGCTCCCTTTCTGCAGGTTGCCTAATAGCCTAGTAATTCCCCACTTGCCAGGAAAAAAAGTTTTAAAAAGTAACTACTCCATTGCAAAATTATAAAACTTTTTATAGTTCTACTATTTGGAGATGTGACTAGACGTGACAGCAGGATGTACAGACCCACCAATAATTCAGAAGATAAACAGATGTGGGATTCAAAGGCTGATGAGAAACTTGCACCAATTTCTTCAGGGCAACCTGAGGTACTATAGCTATGCCTGTCCTTGGGAGCTTTCTCATTCTTTGAAATGGATATTGTATGGTTATTTTTTTCAAGCAAGAATTAGACCACTAATTGTTTACTTGCAAAATGCAGTTCAGTTCAATAAAGCCGGAAAGATCCAGACGGGGCAATAAGTGCTTTCAGTCCATTAGCAAGAAAAGAATATCAGTGTTTTAAGTGTGGTCAGATTCACTACTTTTTCAATTTACTTTGCTTCAGAAGAATGACAACAGGGACAAAGTAGGCCCAGCCTTTTTAATGGTATTGCACAAGTCTAAGCATGCATCTTCTTGCCAGACATCTTTAAAATTCCCCACACACAGCACCTCTTCTTAGGACAAACTGAGCTCTGCACTACCCATGAGTTACAACTACATAGGGCAGAATTACAGTTGTGCTAAACATTTGCAGCTCTGAAAAGAGTAAACCATTCAGTTGCAACCAACCCATGCAATATTTTAAATACTTCAAGGTCAGTAAACCTTGTTTTTACCTCATACACCTTTTTAATTCTCAGTTTCAACTCCTATTCAGAGAATTCTTTATTAAAAGACCTTTGGAAGAAGTTTTAAAAACCATGGGTAAGGAGTACACATGAACTCTAGCTTTTCAGTGCTCATAAAGGGAAGTACCTAAGTCCTTTAATAGAGGGACTTCAACTGATACCATAGGACATCTTTCCAGTTGTGACAGCTGACTACAAAATTCAGTGTCCAACTATTTGTAGAATTAGCTTCAGCAGGTAATAGCAGAGCTTTTTCCCCACTCCCTTAGAAGGAAAGTACTTGGCACAACAGAGCAAGAACTGGATCTAGAATCACTGTCTACAAGCTTTGTGTTTCATTTGGCCAAAGCCTGTGATGCAACCAAAAGTGTAACCTCTTCCCACACTCCACTGGCATTAATAACTTGCCTATGTCTGTATTTGTTTAAGGATTTTTTTAGAAAACCCCTCAAAACAAACCATACCCCATCTTCTCCATAGATAAGTGTTCCTACTTTGCTTACCTGGGGGTAGAGGAATGCCTTAGAAATACTTACGCATTCTTTCTCAAATAATCTATTTCAAGAGCTGTCAATACTGCCTCACCTATGTCATGGTATGAGGGTGAAGGGTACTGCCCTACTTGCACAAGGGCAGATACAGGGACAAAGGCTTCTCTTCATGTCAAAAGGACTAAGCACTTAACCACAGTACTGCTCTGTAGCTTGCCACAACAGTCAGTAGCAATTCTTGCTCGGAAAGCTCTGACACTAAGATATCCTCCAAAAGGTACCCACAGACTACAGAAATACAAACACCATTGATGAAAAAAGTTTAGCCAATAAACCTCTCCAAAATCACAAACCACACTCTAATATGTTAGACTGTCTTACCTGGGTAGGACAAGGAATGAAAATATTTTAAAATTTGTTATTTCCCAGGCTGACTGGGCAGCCCTGTATCTACCTTTACCAAAGGATATTCAAACTGTTTAGAAGATTGTAACAACTGTTGTACATATCTATATTTCATCGAGTCTGTGAATAGGCAATCCAACGCAGTGGCAGCAGAGCCAGCAAACCAGCCTGGCAGGCAGTCTCCATTTCCATCTGCTTGGCCACCAGCACCGCAGCACACACAGCTCTTGGCTCTACGGGCAGAGCTCAGTGCACCATGACCATCATGCTATGCAAGTGTCCCATTAAAACAGCCCTGCTCTGCAAGCAGCGGTGTGTGAGCAGCTCTGACCAGATACGAGCCATGCCAGCCCGGCCCAACCAGGTCACCGAGTACAGCACCGGGAAACAGCAGAAAAGGCACAACTGCCAATTAACATAAGCCTCAACGCTCCACTTACTCAGCAGCAAGTTGTATTCAACACAAATTAGCTTCTCTTTCAGTACAAAGTCCCAATTAATCTTAAAGACATGCAAGACACTTGCAGACTCCTGATTTTCCTCATTTTATTTTTCTCCCTTTAAAAAGCAAAACATAAAACATAATCCAACATTGCACGACTTTGCAGCAGCACAAAATAAAGGTATTTGGAATGTGGCTTTAGCATTTATAATTGCACAGCAGTGTGTTATATAACAGAAAAGCCAGATCTCATTGGATTTTCCCATTTAAAGATTCAAAAGAGCAATAGAGACCAAAGGTTTAAGCATATGCACGCAGTGATTTCACAACATCTTTTAATACCTGCAAGTAGCAAAGTCTTCTCAAAAGTTTACAGGCAAAACATTTTGTTAAAAAAGTATTTGTGATATCTATCTCACAAACATATATATGTTATACTACATATTAAATCCTTCCAGAGGCTATAATTAATGCTGTTTTTATTTGAAGAACATATAAGCAAAAGGAAAGTTTGACAAAAAGAGAGAAAACCCTGCGCAGAGAGTGGGAAGTAGGTGCACTGTTGCTCAGCCACAAGTAATTAGAACCTCTTTGGCTGACTGTTTTTCCACAGAGTAATATTCAATAATCCCTATGCAGCATGAAGTATTTGAGTCAGATGAGAAAGCTCTCATTATAATCACTATTGTCAGGATGTTCTGCAAAAACAAGTTCCCTCTCCCCAGAGAGGGAAACATATATTGTTCCTGTAAATGCTACTAGACATTATTTTTTTTCTGTAATTCTGTAAGAATTTTTATGCGAAAAGGCAGTCTTTACAGCATAGGTCTCAGACAGACTGTTAACCAGTTATTTATTATCTTCCAATAACCAGACTTAGAAGACAGCAGCTTTAAAACTAAAAAACAAGCTTTCCTCAAGAGAAGAGCATGCCCCAGTTTTTAGAAATATATTGTTATGCTATCTGGAGAAAAAATTTTCATGAGGACATGTAGTGACAGGACAAGGGGGAATTGGCTTCAAACTGAAGGAGGGTAGGTTTAGATTAGATTTGAGAAAGGAATTCCCCACTGTGAGGGTGGAGAGGTACTGGAACCGGTTGCCCATGAAGTTGTGGATGCCACATCCCTGGAAGTGCTTAATGCCAGGTTGGATGGGGCTCTGAGCAACCTGGTCTAATGGAAGGTGTCCCTGCCCATAGCAGGGGGGTTAGAACTATACGATCTTTAAAGCTCTTTCCAACCCAAACCATTCTGTGATTCTCTTACTTATGTAATTCTCGCTCACTCCCAGCCAGTGTACTTCCATGCTACATCAGTCCACCAAAGTGAGGTCAGGTTGGATATTCTGTGCAGAGAATTTGCTGAGAATGAGGATGGCAAAAGTCTTTCAAAAGAAAGCAAATGAATCCCCCTCTCCTCAGACATACATTATAGCAGGTTTTATAACCACAGAGAAAAATTCAAAATCTTGCTCCTCTTAAAGGTTTCTGCTTACTCCACAGAACATCCCATTCATAAGCACACAGTAACTCTACCAACCCACTTTGTTTTAAGAAATATCTTGGCTCACTTCAAGGACTGATAAAACATGTTACCAACTCCAGAAATGCAAAAGTGAACCTTCTCATGAAGTTGCTCCCTACCTATTTCTTTCTAAAGCTATGTTAGCTTATATAATTTCAAGATCAGAGTGCTTATGTGACTCTTTGGATGAAGAGTGTCAAATTACACTCCTCGGAGCCGTGAAAAGGGCATACAAAAGTGAATGGTAATAGGGAGCGTAACCTCTCTCCCTAACAGATTCCCTTCCTTCTGAAAGCTCCTGGGAACTTACCAGGTCAGGTTTACAAACCCTTATTGCTGTTTCCCCTACTTAAAAAATAAAACAAAACAAAACCAACCACACCCCCCACACCTCTCCCACAAGAAAGCCAGAAACACAGAAGAGGCCAATGACATCTTAAAAGCACCCCTGCCCAAGAACTCTGCTGAAAACTGGCTGGAAGAATTCAACATCAGCAAACCTTCTTGCCTTGATGTATATAAAAAAAGAGCAGCTTCAGTCTAACTATGTGGGACTAGATTTTAGTGATAAGAGCTTGCTACTGGCAATTATCTAGATCCTTTTGAAAAGAAATCCTAGGACAAGTGTAAGTCCATAATCCAAGCCTGGAGTATAAAGAAAGACCAAACAGCAGAACTTTCTCAAAGTGTTAGCTAAATCTTCACCGAGATTAGTTAAGAGTTCCCTTAAAGGAAACTGCTAGTAGCAGCAAAACACACTGAACTGTTTACAGCCAGGCAATAGCAGGGCCTGTTTGCAGAGCTAAAATGAGCAGAAATCACCTCTGCAAACCTTGGGGTCAGAAGCCTTTTCAGAACTGCAACACAATTATCATGGAGATGCTTGTCTTCACTTCTCAGGAAAGGAAGATCAAACCATCATACTATCACCTGGAAGGTTGCTCATCATGCAGATGCCACAAACGTGAAATCTGAAAGGAATTTTTAAAAAGCCTAACCAAAAAAAGGAGGCAACCACAGGCATCTCTGTGCTGTGAGCAGCACAGTCTGCACAGTACTGCTTTCCTTTGCGCTGCATCAGTTATTGACTACAAAGACTTAAGTTGAACATACTGTAGTGAAAAGCCAGACTATGCTGCATGCAGCCTTCAGTGACACTGAGCATGTGAGGTATAGTTTACAGCAGCATAACTCCACCTAACTCACAGGGATGGTGAGGCTCACAGAAACTCCCTGGACACAAACTATGACAATTGTGTTTCCTAAAACTGAGAATAACCTGGTAGAGAAAAATACTAGCAGAGAAGTAGATCAATACATTACAAAATAATTCAGAAAAAAACAGATTGGAAGTATAAGAACATACCAAAACACTGATAACCTAGGCACAACAAGCACAAACTGCTTGGTCTGCAGCCTGGTTTTATTGCCAATACCTCACTCAGCAGCTGGTTGTAGCTGTCCTTTTCTGGTTTACAGATGGCAGCTGCCATCTGCTTTTTTCTTTACCTCTTATTTTGCAGTTCAGACTGCAAGTAAACACATCACTACCATAGTTAGGTGGCTAGAGAAGGTTGTGTTTAAAAAAACCCAACTAAACAAACCCTACTTTTTCTTCCTTTGCTGCAGGGAATAGGAGTGAGGTAAACATGTTTTCATTTTTTTAGTGAAAGGGAATGCACTTGAAAAGTGAAAGTAGCATTATCTAGAATTTGTATGGACCACACATCCAAGATGGGATGCACATTCCTCAATGAAAGCACTGTTACAATTAAGAAGGAATGACAGGCAAGAAGATTCATCAGGTTGTTTTCCACCACACTGCCACTATTGCACTACAAATTAGTGCAAACTCCACTGACAGGACATCTTGGTCTTCAGAAACAGCTCAAATGTGTTTGGTGTGATTTGTGGTGTCTTAGCATACAAGCCAAAATTCAGTATTGTAATTTTCATCAGTGCATTTAGTCAGCATGCAGGCAATGAGGAAATTGACTTTGAAAAAAGGAAAAAACCGCAAAGCTAGAACTGGCTGTGTAAAAGAATGACTTCTCATGTCAAGGGTGGGTAACTGGATAAACCTGCATTTCCAAAACAGCTTCCTGACGCAGAATTGAGAAACAAGATAGCTTTGTACACTAAGATACAACAATATGAATCAAGTTCTGTCAGCACTTCTGTAATAAGCCTTGCCTGTGCAGGAGTTTAAAATGAAGCTGAAAAAGATCAGGAATTCAAGAATGAAAAAAAACCCCACCCAAGCCTCTTCAGCACGTTTAATGTAATGTTTTAGAGTATTATGAGATTTTAGGTCGAGGATCTTTGATTGGTCCTTCCACTGGTCAGATTGTCTGCCTAGGACATCAGCACTACAATCGTATTCCCAGCAATCAAATCAGAACTCAGGCATCCTGCAGAAAGCTTAGTTTTGAAGGTGTTACTTCCTCAATACTTTTCCTTACTGCCTGTCAGGAGGAAGACGATAAAATTTCTTCCTAATGTTTTCTGTGTCATTGACTATCCCCAGATCTTCTGAGGATAGTCAAGACCTCTGTTCTTGATTAGGAAAGAGAGCACATTTTTAGCACAGCATACCATGCAACACGAGGTGGGTATGGCACTGTGCTGCAGCAAAGCTCTTCCAAAGACAAAATTCCACCAACTGGAGTATTTCCTGCAGAGATGTGCAGTGCCACCAGCCTCGTTCCATAGTTCTCCTATGCTAAACAAAAACCCAGCAGCAAATCACAGAGGAGACCTGTGAGCAGTTGTGCCTGGTATGCCAGATTGTAGAAGGATAGCTGTTCCTATGTCAGCTTCAGATATAAGAGGAAGACCCAGAAGAATGTTGACTGTGAAAGTAAATAAAAAAATAAATCAGTTAACATCTCTGTGAAGACTAGGCCAATTAGTAGGCATGACTGGAGGCTCAGATTGTAGTGGTATTAAACAAAAGAAATAAAGACTGATGAGCAACCAAACTACAAATTCAGTCTCTAAGTACATTGAGTCCCTTCTGGGAACGCCAGTACCTTGACCATTTCTCCTGGATTGTTGAGGGGTTTGGGTAACTCTCAGAACAGGAGGCAAAGAGCCAGTTTGGCTAGGAGTTAAGTTGATTGTAGATCTGGCCTCCAATACGCGCTACTGAAGACCACTTACTGCGATCAGAGACCAGCTGAAAATCCCTAACTGTGACTTCTAATGGGAAACTCCTGCTTTCCCTGAAGCCGTCTCTACAGACACTAGTACCAGAAAAGCAAGAGTCCTTCATCTAACTGAATTTTTATTCCTGTGCAATAGGCATCCACTGGAAGATCTCTGTAATTTGGAATCTCTGCTACTTGCCACATTTTACATCTCAGCAGATATCTGTGCTTGATTTGTTCCAGCTCTTAATTCCAAACCCAGTTTCCTCTTGTTGACAACTGCACAAATAAACTGTATTAAGAAATGTGCAGAAATATAGCAAATCCCTGAGAAAAACTGTTTCCTCCAGAGAGCTGAAGAGCAAAACTAGGTTTCGACAGGTCTGAAACAACTGGATGAAAATCTATTTGTCCGGAATAAAAGGGAACAAAAACTTCAACAGACATTAAAAGACAGTCTTGTAGCATCATCCCATTGAAACTACAGAAGATATTCATCTAATTCAAAACAACCCAAGAGTTCCCCAGCACAAACACACAGAGTACAGCTACAGGCCTGCGTCAGTACTGACAGAGCCGTTCCATTTTCGACTGGTATAGCCTGCTCCAAACTCCTTGCCTCCTCCACTGCTACAGGGACACAATTCTACTTTCTGGAGAAACCTGCATCCAGGTCAAGCTGCAGTGACCTGCCTTCTGGAACTTTGTTTACTCTAGCCATTATCAGCAAGTTAATCATTTAAAGGAGAAAGTGAACCCAGCATTCAGGTGGTTCTCCTCTGAAACTGCCAGCAAAAAAGGAAAATGTATACCATCTGCATGCTATCCCAAGTCATTCCTCCCTTGAACTTGACTAAGCAGTTATGGCTACACCTATACACTACAATGGGGCTTGGGACAATTTAACTATTCAATGGTTTTCATAGTCAGACCTATAATCAATGAGATTTTTACGCAGAATTTGGTAAATGTGATTCCACTCCTCTGAAAAAGAAAAATAATTTATTTCAAGCAACAAGACCTCAAAGTCCAAGTTCTAGAATACTCCCTAATTTAATTTCTGATATTTTATCTGCATTTTTATTTGCCTATTAACCAGTGCCCCTTAGTCTCTCTTACATTCATTATACAAATCTGACCCACAGACATCAGTGTCCACTCATGCTTCAACTCAATGCATCTAAAACTTGTGAGTTTCAAGTAGTGCTTGGCGGCAAAAACAGTGCACTGTGAGATGCACTGTCAGTGACTGAAGGCAGTTCATTAAAATAGAGCAAATTGCATCAATCATTGTGGCATTTGTTCTGGCATATTACTGTTGTGGCCTGAGGTTGGGTAGACTAGATTAAATAGTATCATAGCATGTCTCACCAAACAGACAAAAAATCACACAGCCACAAATCACTTCTGAAGAGACTTCTGATAACACCACAAGACTCTTTTGAGATGGTTTCATCCAGAACTCTTAATTCTCAAATAACAGAAAAGATCTCCAGTTGTAAAGTACAGATTGAATTTAAAGAAGAAAGTAAAAAAATTAAAAGGCACAAAAATTACTCTGTAGGTAGATGAGAAAGCAAAGAATGCACACACGTGAGCTTGTGTAGGAAGAAAAATTATGTACTCCCACTGAATCAGCTGATCCTAGTAATACATAGGATCACTACCACTCATGACCAGAAGCAACGCTCTAGGTCAGTGCTTATGAATTTCTCTGGAGTTCAGTATGACAAGCAAAAGCTTTTCCCTTAAAAATAAATCCAGACTGCTACGTACCCAGGTACAAAGCCAACTTAGAAGGAGTGAACAGATAGAGCAGCTCCTGAGCAAGCTTTGTAAACAGCAGCAAGAGCACCAAGACTCTTGACAAAAACACAATCACAAAAACATCAGGGGATAGAACTGCAACATATTTCTTTTAAAAACATGTGCTTAGCTATTGCCTCAATTTTTCACTGCAAAATAAAAACATGGTACTACCTAGGCATGTGTAGTGCAGTACAATAGGACACAGAAATCCATTTCTGCTTGCTGTCACCTTATTCCAAAGGCATGTTACTGTATAAAGTCCTCAAAAGAGTATCATTTGCATATTTTCAGGGAAAAAAGAATGTAACAAGACCTCAGAGAATTTCAAGATTCTTGGACAGATCTATCACTTTCCAGGTTTCTCTCTTTCCCATAAGAAATGGCTATGAACCTACATCCCCTTTACATACATTTTCCACACAGAATCATATACCAAATTCCAGGTTTTTAAAGTCACGACTTTTACAGAGGTAATAGTGAATAAGGAAAAAAATTCCACTGCTTGCTATCAATCTTTCATGAGTTGTGTTTCTTATACAAAGCTTTATTGAGAGTTATCTATAATAAACTGGACACTAATCCTTTTGCAACTTCAACAAGCATCCTGTCCTGCAAGGACAGTAGTCAAATGTTGCATCCCATTCTCACCAGGACAGTTCTGCTGAACACTGTGTTATCATTTAGATCTTGGTTGAAATAACCCCGTTTACTTACAAAAGTTATTTTGCAAAATTCAGCCTTTCCGTAAAAGGGATTATCCTCAGTTCACATGCCAAGTTAAACTGAATGCACTTTAACAGATAACTTAAACTTTCAAGACTGTCAACATCGCACTTTTTTCTTTTATTTTTGCCATTGAGGTACTCAATGTCAAGTATGCTCCCTGAGCACATGAATAGACCACAAGCTGTTTCCCCCCCAAAAAGTAGTCATCAAAATAACTGAACACAATCCTCCAGAATCAGCAGTGGAAGCCTCTTCTCATAGAGCTGAGCTAGAAGTGTGAGACGATTCTTACCCAGCACAGATAAGCACTGTCAGTAATCCCAGCACACACTTTGATGAACAGGCCGTGTTACAACACAAGCCAAGTCCTCAGACCTTGGACTTTCACTCTGAAAGCCAGAGAGACTAAACAAATCACATTTGCTCCACTGGTCTGCAGACATATTCCCTTCTATCCCCCAGACTTCCAGCATAGTCTCTTTGCTTTACTGCTAATAAATTACTTCATGTTAGTATCTCTTTGTCATGATTACAAATGGGATGTTTCCTGCTAGCTGGCACCTACAGCTATGAATGGGGAAACCCTACAAACAGAGGCAGCAGTTTCCTGAAAAAAACACAAGTTCCTTTCGTACCCCCAACAGCTGCACTGCAGGCAATGAATATAGTGCTTTCTAAAGAATGTACCTCCCAGACACTTTGAGAGTTGTGAGGGGAAGAGGAGAGGCAGACACTCATCTCTTCTCTCTGGTGACCAGTGACAGGACCTGAGGGAATGGCCTGAAGTTGTGTCAGGGGAGGTTTAGGTTAGAACCACAAAAAGGTTCTTCACCCAGAGGGTGGCTGGGCACTGGAACGGGCTCCCCAGGGAAATGATCACAGCACCAAGCCTGACAGAGTTCAAGAAATGTTTGGACAATACTCTTGGGCACATGGTGTGATTCTCACGGATGGTCCTGTGATGGGCCAGGAGTTGGACCAATGATCCTTGTGGGTCCCTTCCAACTCAGCTTCTGTGATTCTGTACATAAAATGTCCAGAAGAATCACAGATACTTTCGGACCCCTCTTCCTGGCCTTGGCTAGCAGAAAGAAAGGAAGTGCAGAGAAACATTAGCAGAACTCACTGGAAGGTGTGGGATGCCAAACCACACTGTCTGGGTTCTCAGCCCTGCCCCTTTACGCAACCAGCATTGTAATGGGAATTGGTACCTTTCCTTCCTTCCACCCACTCTTTCCACTCACTTTGCCTCAAATGCAGATGGGCAAGATAAGGCTACATACTGTCACACAGAAACCTCCAGTACCTGATTTTGGTAAGCCAGTTCATCAGCCTTTAACAATTGCTCACTGTTTTTCTCCAAACAAACCAGAGCTCAGCCTCCTGACTAGTGTCAAGAGGCCCCATTGAGAACCACCATCCCAGGTAGTTTTGCTGGTTTAAAGTGCGGTGAAAGCCAGAGACTCAGCTGTCATTCTGGATCCTGCCTGAGGCACTGACTCTGCAGTGTGGGATAAAATTACACTTCCACACCCCATGCAATACCTGTTCTGTAAGTATACAGTTTCAGTTTCCAGGACTATCAGTTTAATGCCCTTGAAGATGCCAAGTTCCCTTTTCTTTCAGGTATCTTTAAGTTTGCTTTGGGTATAGACACAATAACAGACAACAACTGAACTAAAAGTTAGACAATCCAAGTTTAAAAAGAAATATATATTTCACTAATACATGCAGAACATGGAGACTAAGCACTCAAACATGATAGAAGTAATCTCCTCCATCTCTCTGGAAGAACAAAACTGTCATCTGAAATGAGCAATATGGACTAACATTAGCAGCCATGCAACAGTGGCAAAATCTGCTGGTGATCACTGACATCACTGTCATTCCTCAAAGGATTGAAAAAAGCCCCTTATCTTGTTTTCAAGATGACAAAGAATCAGTGCTACTGTTCAGAAAGCTAAGGAATGTATGTCTAGCTTTGCATTAGCAATATTCAATCAGCAGATTAGAGGTACCCACCCCCTTGACCAGTTTTAAGTAAGCAGGATGGTGAAGGATTCCATTGCTAAGTTGAGACTTTTCATTAATTTTTCATAAATGTCATAATTATTTCAGTTATTAAGTATTCAAATCCATAACCCAGAAGTATGAGCATTACTTTTCCAGCCTCATCAAATGATAGTTTTAGAAACACATTATCAACAGTTGAGAAGGTCTTCCTTGTAAGAGGAAGGAGAAGAGGCACCACTTAAAAATTTCATAAAATTGAGTAAGATTTTAAGACTACGTCCAAGCAAATTAACAGAACACCAAATTAACAGAGCGGAAGAAGGAAATCCTAAGGCAAATGGAATTGTTTGTGCCTGAATTCAAGGAATGGCTGAGGCTGAAGTTCACACACACAGGATGGATACCTGTAATTAAACACTAACTACTCAATCGTATCTTTGTGATTTACATACAGAATCACATACACACACTCTCTTCAGTCAAGAAACAATATCTGTTTTACTACACAAGCTTTAAGGAAACATTGAGGCTGTTAAGCGTGTGGTTCTCTTCCTGTTTTGTCTGGTTTCTTTGTGAATATAGCTACAGAACTTCTGGAAAGCTAGTAACTAAACCAAAAACCAATTCAAGTGCAAAATAAGCTTCTGTAAACCAATAGAAATTGTACTTGAAGAGTAGACTATGAAGCAAAATTGCTGTAACAGGAAAGGAAAATAAATATTGTTAATAAAGGTAAAAAAGGATATTCAAAGCAATTTTTATTTGCACTCTTCTACTACACAACAGGCTCTCAAGACCCTGCAACAGTGGGTGCCATACAGATATATAACAAAAATGCAGGCCTTGTCCCAAAGCCAAGAGGAGGAAAGGAAGTTAAAATATTTGTTGAAAAAACAGTGAATACAGTTCACATCAAAGGAAAGGAAGCAGGAGCACATGGCTATAAAGGTCACTGCAAGCTTTTAATATCTCCAGACTGAAAAGAAAAATCCTTAACATTGTCATTATTTGTTTACACTGGAGAGACCAACTCATTGCCTACCAGACTTCTCCAATTACAATGCAGACAGCCAGACAAGCAAAGGAATGGCCGATACCAAAATCAATTTACAGAAAACCTCACAAAAGCCAGCCACTTTAAGATCCACATAAATATTTGTTTCCCAGATCACAAAAAACAACTCTCATAAAAAGTCTAATCAAGCCTTAGTACTCTGAGAAGACATGAACTATGAAAATATTGATTATTTTAAACCTTGTGATGATATTCAAATACTCCTAATGGAGGAAGAAACTTCTTTACTTTGGAGTATCAGATCCATTAAAGGCCTCTTGGGTTTTGAACTGCTCTACAAAGACAGGTCCAGCATGATAACAGAAAATGCAGATGAAGACAACATTTAGCCCACCTCCCACAAAAATGACACTGACTTAGAATGTGCTAGAGAGAAAAAAAACCAAAAAAACAAAAAACATCTCAGCAGCTGCAGGTGTTTGCTGAGCAAAAATGACAGGTAAAGAACTAAGACAAGGCAAACCCTGTGAAGTAGAAAGAGAACAACAGACACTAAAGATTCACCAAAGCCCCACGTGGGTCCATCGCCCAGTCAGAACTGCACTGGAGTGACCTTACTTGGTACCAGGTGAGAAGAACAGCACCCTGAGTACATGCATTCTCCATTACCAGGCATTCCAGCCTAACCCACCTAATGACTGATAACATTCAAAGGTACAAATGTAGGTATTTACCTACATGTATCACTGTGCAAACCGTGTTCTCTTCTAGAGATGCTCTGAGCTATTTTAAGTATTTAGTAAAATGAAAAGCAAATTAATATAGTTTCAGAATATTTTGTACCATTTCCTATATTATTTCTCACCAGGAGCAGTCAAGGTGAGCTGACAGATTTTTACCTTCTTAAAACCACGTGAACTTGTTTGCTTGCTAACTGTGCTACTGTGCACATTCATCTGCTTACATTTCACAGCAACAAGAGTAAATAAAGGAATAATCAAAATTCAAATCTCAGTTAAAACAGGAGACACAAAGGATAAGCACATCTGTGTAACTCCTGCAAGTAGAAAAGAGTAGCTAAGTCAACAAACTGTTGGGAAACTAGCAGTGGCATTGAACAAAACCAGGAAAATTATTGATTTTTAGCTTTATGGACTGTTGACTCTGGAAGCCATTCAGTAGGTGATAAAGGAAAGTAATATGCTTCTTAAAACATTAAGAACTCAATAACCTCACGGTAGAGTTTGGATCTCCATTTACAGGGGCAGTTTCAGATACACAGAAGAGCAGGTAACTGTGTACACAAGACCCTAACACAATACACACATTAACAATGACTAGCAATATACATTTTATCATGAAGCTCTAACCAGTTAGGTTCTTTACCATTCTGAGAAAAAAAAAAAGTACAAGCTGCAAACTCAAAAAGAGCCAACAAACAAAACTTGAGTTCTGAATTTGTTTGCAAAAGCTACCAAGCTACCTTTTTTCTTTCAGAAAAAGAAAATAATCAATTAGCTGTAAATTATTCAGCTCTAATAAATACACATACTATAAATTTGCTATTTAAATGCTTTCAAGCCTCTCCTATTACATGGTAGAATGGTAACAACTGAAATTTAAAACAGTGTCTTGAGGCTACAAACTAACATTTGTTTTGTAAACAAAAACTGATACAATCCATCCCTTCCCTCCCCCCCTTTCCCCCCCCCCAGGAGTGCTCATTCACATAGAATCACTTGAGCACAAAAAAAAAAGAATAAAAATTCCAGCCACAATTGTAATTAGCAGAATCCCTGCCAGACCAAGAGAATTTAAACACTAGGAACCATGTGGGAAACAGGAATTACATGATACGAGACAGACAGTGGCTACACAGGCTTGACAGACCTACTATAAATCAATGGCCATCAGCATCCCTCTGCCACCATTGCTTACCTGACTTAAGCACCATAAATATTTTTCTTTAACAATTTGCTGGTTTTGTGTTTGAGTTTTCTGTTTGTTTTGTTTTGTTGTCAGACTTATAAAAGTCAGCATTTTTGAACAATGTGTATTTTTCTATACTCTGCCAAAGGCACACTGCCCCTCCCGCACACAAATGGAAGTATAGACAGTTTCACACTGTCTTTGGCAAAGCTGTCTTCTATAACAGGCGGGCATTGCATTCTGTACTCTCCAAGCCTACAACCACCTCATTTTTAACAGTTATTCATCCAGACTGTAAACAGAAATGAAAGTAAACACACAGAAACTCACTGATATATTTCTGATGCAGGACCATCTTATCCCCACCAGAAGAAATGTGATTAATAACTAAAAAGTATTTTTTCCTTCATAGCCAAAGCAGCTGATTGCATAACAAGCCAGGGGGTTTAAATACACCTATCATGCACAGCACAATTGGGAGTGCCAACATGAACTGCCAAGCTGCACCAGTCACTCACAGACTCTCTGTAGCACACAGAAGAGCTAATAAAACACTGCTGTGCCTGCTGCGCAGCATATCCCACACACAGCCCTGATCACACTGCGTAACAGCAACGTACCTTTCAGTCTTTTGGAATTCCCGTTTTTTTGCTGCTCATCCTCTTCATTAATGGTGAATAAACCTGGGGGACTTGGCCTGGCACTTTTCTTCAGTCTCTCTTGTCGGAGTGCAGTAGTTGAACCAGGCATGTTGCTGTTGCCTCTTGCTTATTAAAAAAAAGTAAGAAACTCCAGCCCCCGATCAGCCGCTAGCGGCAACGCTGTCTGTTCATTTGAGCACTTGTAACAGATCCCCTATGGATAATCAGTATGCAAACAGCTGACAAATAACAACATCCAGTCGGCGGCGAAAGGCTTGCAGTCGTTCCCTGCTTTGAAGAAAAGCCCTAATTAAAGGCACATTGGTTTGGATGCTGCTCTTTGCTGTTAACCTGTTCAATCAGATCACAGCCCACAGCTCCAGGTTCCTCGCGGCAGCACCTTCTTCCCTGCAACCTTCTTCCAGCTACAGCACACTAAAATATTCAGCACGCAATACAAGAGGAGAAAATATGATACGCCGCTGTTAACAGTTGCCCTGACAACACTGACACATCCTAATCAAAGGAGGGTCTATGAGTGCTGTCTCCTCAGCTGCAGCAAGCCGGCCTTGGGAACGCTGTCTCCTGCACGCTTGTGGAGAGCTGGAAGCACCTCGGCAGCAGGGGCTGCTCCTTCCTCCTCGCAAGGCAGAGGGAGAATGGAGCTGTGGTTGCACAAGCAGATGAGCACTGAGTGAAAAGAAGCCTGGAAGGCTCCAGGCATGAACCTGCTTTTTGTTCAGCTGCTCTGCTTATTCATGTTTAGAAATTTTAGCCTAACCTAAAACAATGGGGATGAGTCCTCTTCTATATTTTCCCTGTGTTGGGTGTTGCATGTGCCACCGCCCCCCCACCCCCCCTTAATCACCTTCCTATGCAGTACATACCTTTTGCATTAGGAATGCATACACCCACAATTACAGGCAGGTGTTGGAACATTCTTTTCCACATGTGAAAACGCAAAAATGAGAATTTCTAGCTTGTGTGGACAACATGGGACAACAAAATTCTGAATATTCTGTACCGCACCGTTAGTTTTACAGCACCAACCATTAACATACACTTGGGAAAATGAGCAAAGTCCAAGCAGCCCGGGTAGTTTTAGTTAATTGATTTCCCTCACATGCTGGCATTCTGGATTTTCTTTAGCCATTTAAGACAGAATGCTTGCTCACAAGTTTTGCAATCTGAATGTTCCATCCTTCACGGCTGCAAATGCCACTACACAACATGTCGGATGTTCCACCTGAGACACCTTAATCGTCATCCACTTCCACCTCAATTCAGTGTGTGCTCGCCATTACAAAATGCTACCAAAGAAAACTGCCAGCTAGAATCACTCTAGAATGCTAAAAATACATTGTTTTTCCTCACTTCAGAGTTGTTTTGTTTTGCTTGAGGTTTTGTTTGTTTGTTTTTAAGAGAATCTTGATGTAACCTGATCAGCCACCACAAGATGGCACAGACATTAGCTGACAAGTCTGTAGGTGGCTCATTGAACACTGCCAGTTCAAATGTATATGATCACCTCAATGACACAGGTAACAATACTGAAGAAGGGTCAGAGTTTATGACACAAACTATGTTGACTGTCACAGTGGCCTGGGATGCTCTTTACAGAGGAGTCCTGGATCATGCTCAGCTGGCAGGATAGCTCTGTTCTTGCACATCTCAGGCTCGTGAGCCAGGAACACAGTGGATGGAGAAGAACACAGCACCACCTGAAGGCTCAGCTGCACCATTCTTCCTTCTCCAGCACAGGCACAAAACACCCGACCAAAACAGAAGCATTTTGCAGGAGGGCACCATTTCTAACCGAGCCCGGAGCCCACCTCTAGTATGTAGTTCCTCCTGGCTACATCCTGCCTCTTGGCTACACCTTGGACTCTGGGCGTACACGGAAGCTGTACACGATGACATTTGTCTACAGTTAGAGACACTTTGTACTACAGGGTGTGGACAGAAGAGTAAGGAAAAAAGCTCTAACACAAGCTGTTCTTCGGCTCAGCAATTTGCCTTCTGGCGTTTATACAGGCACTACTACTTTATTCCATAAAGAGAAACAGCTTCATTCCTCCACCTAATGCCTCCCACAAACACTACATAGCACTACACACATTGCCACAGAAAGGGGACAGTAGTTAGTGCCATCATTACTTTTCATATGTGCCAAGACTTGCCAACAGAACAGAAGTAACAGAAAATAGTATCTATATGACAGCTTAGTTAAATATCACTCCACCCCGTTTCACTGCTTTAAGTCATTAAGTAAGGATTCCTACCCTTTTAAAAATTACTTTTAATCGCCTTTGATTGGCAGACTCCTTAAATAGGCATTTCAAAACATATAAGAAGTATATTACACACAAAAATACACCCGACTGGAGTGGCTTCCCAACTTACACGTATGTTGACTGTTTCAGCATCTCCATTTCCCTATTATTGAAGGAATCATGCAGAACAGCTACAGGACTGAGGATGACTTTCCTTGGTCCTTGCAGGATCTCCTGCACCTGTAAGAGTGACCTGCCCTCCGTACAAAATGCATTAATAACCAAGTTCGATGCTTCAGGGGCTGGTGAACACGGACTTGGGCAATGACACACAGGCAACTGAGGTGTTGGTACATATTGCTTCCTGTTGACTTACTAATGCAGAGGTGACAGAGGAAAAGTATCAACAGCACATTCAGCTTACACAGCAAGATTTTATTTCAAGGTCCTTGTGGTTAAAAACTATGCCAGCTCACAACATGTTTCCAAATGTCTAATAAAATGCAACCTATTACATATAAAAGACACCTCTTGTAAGAAAAAATACCCCATAACTTTAGGCACTTGGGGAATTGTTTTTTGTGAAAAACATTCCTAAAAACACTATTAAGCATACATTAAAGGTACCAATACTGCATAGAAAAGGACTGTACTGACAACCCACCCCCCTTCCTCAATTCATTGGTTTAGGGCAGAAAAAGAAGTTCCTGAGGTATCCCTAGCAGGAAAGCTTTTCTTATTTTAGCCTTGTCTCATCTAAGTGGGAGCTTCTATACAAAAACTGGGATGAAAGCAACACTCCCCTGAGGGAACAAAGGGGTGGATAATTTTACTAACAAGGCTCTTAAGCTCTTAAAAAAAAAAAAAAAGACAAAACAAAAGGAACAATTTTCTTACATAACCCCTATTATTGATTTTTTCCCCCTCTAACCATTAGTCATCATGCGTATTAAAACAATCACAGCTAAGCTCTCTTACAGACGGAGTGAGATTCGAGTGAGGGCAACTGTGTATCTTGAGGGCAGTGGGTCATTCTTGGGTTTTCCTTTTTACAACACCTGCAAACCTGTTTGATATCAGACAAACCACTACACTTAAACACGCCCACTTGCATCCACTGGATTTTATAGGTATAATTACCTGCATAAAACATCATCTGATATGCAAGTCTTAAACAGCAGCTTGAACAAGGACTATTAGGACAATTATATCATGATATGGGAAATATAAATATTTATAACAACATGCTGAGTGATGTTTCTGCTTTACCATCACACATTAAGACTTGATATCTTTACCTATGAAATGAAAAGGAAGTTGAAGCCAGTCACCATGGCTGAACTCTACGTTTGCTATCTTCTTTCATTAACAGGATTGTTTCATCCCTTGTAAACTATCCAAACTGTACATGAAGCTCATTACTGTGATTTAGAGTATAATGAGTTGCACATAACTTCACGTTCCACAGCCACTGCCTTGTGAAAGGTTCCCCTCAACTTAAATGTGTTTTGTATCAAAATAGATCAAGTAAATATATTATTTTAGCATACATTCCTTCAGAGATTGCCATTATTTCATTGTTATTTCTGATTTTCTTCTAACTGAGAGGTTCAGGGCAAGGTAGGTATATGTCTTATATACTTATGACAAGAAATTATATGGAATTTTGCATTTATAGTCATTTTTTCCCTACATGAAACAATAGGGTTCTATTGGGAACTATGTTCCAAGTGTTTCTTTCTTGGAAGAAAAAGATCGGGAAAATTCAGTTAAAATATCCCATCCTGCAAAAACATTACAACAAAAAATTTTCAACATTTCAACATACCTACTCATCAAACCACACAATCATATTTTGTATAGACATTTTCAACATTAATCATCTATGTCAAAAGCTTTTTCTAAGAACTCATTTAAAAATTCATAATATAGGTAGTGCTAGATCATACAATACCTCGAATTTGAAGGGATCCATAAAAAACATTAACTCCAACTCCCTATCCCTCACAGGACCATGTTGGAATACACATACACTAACTAAATTCCAAACTCAATCTATTTCTAGTTTTCTTCAGGAGTCATATGTCTGTTTACTTTCTGCTTCACTAGGTTTTAAATCAGGAAGTCAGGCCTAAAAGATGGAGAAAGTAGGGCCTTTTTTTTTTTCCCCCCTCCTCGTATGAGAAAACATCTATTTACTCAGCATCAAAGGACTGGAAAACTCCTTTTCAATGGCATGTAAATCTAGGACACAACAAATTAGCCTTAAAAAGACAGGCAGGATTCATCCCCGCACCTGGTTTTGTGGTTTTTTACAGTTAACTTGGAAATAGCAAATACAGCCACTGTATCAGAAAAAAACACTTGCTTCCATTAAGTCAAAACATCAGTCTCAAACATCTAATTTTTTCCACTGCTGCTTTCTATTTTCTCTTCCTTCTACCTCTTATTTTCCAAAAAAGGACACATAATATGTCTTTACAGAGGTTTCTAAGTTTCTCTTCAGAGATATCTCTAAGGCCTCACTTTTGTGTGCAAGATAATAAAGGACCAGCCAATTATTTTTACTGCAGTAACTGAATTTTTTTAAACAACTTTGGTATATAAACATCTGATATAATAATTGATTTCTTCTTTTCACCTTCTTGGAAGAAAACAAAATGTCTCTTGAATTAATCAGTAAGAACATAAAATGCTAGAGAATAAGAAGGGAAACCTTCTTCCCAGTTTGCTGTCCCTCTGACATGCACAGTGCCACACACTGGACGAAGGGCTGTTAAGAGCTGCTCAGAAGTGACTAGACAGAAGGCAAGTGTTAACTGTTTCCCGTTCTGTCAAAGAAAACTAAACCTGTGTGCATTTCCATGCATAGGAAAAATTTAGGAGAAGGCTGGAAGCCCTGCCCTTTTTGAGTCAAACTCATTCATCAGCACAAAAAGGCATGTGAACATGAGGAGTTCATCAAGAACTCATCAAGAACTTAATCAAGAGTCTCATCATTCACAAATGCTTTGCACACATGCACACCAATAAAACAATCAAATACAAGACTTACATTAACAAGTGTCACATTTTTTAATTAAATTGATTTGCATAGTATGACTAATTATAAACATTGCACAAGGCATACCACGATGAATCAAAACTTACTAGATCATTCTTAGTCAACACTCTTCATTTATATGTAACAGAATGATACGGGATCGGGCCCTATAGTAGAACACATCACATAACTTCAACCAATGGTCAGTTAAATAAGGAAAGGCAGTGAGGAATTGGGAGTTCACAGAACAGTAGGAAACAGGAATTTCGTAGAAGACAGAAGGCACCGATTCTAATTGCCCTACAACTAATAGTCAGGGCAATGATGCCACTGCTTCTGTCTGTAAAAGGAAAAAAAAAAAAGCTTATTTTTAAAAATACCTGGGTTTTAGATGTGTCAAAAGAACCAAGCATTTGTATAGCAATCAAAATTAGGAGCACTTACGTACATAGTAAGCTTTTCAGTAGAAATGAATACTTCAAAGAAAATACTCCAAGCTTTTTCACAGAAATGTGGACACGAAAGAAAAGGCAATATGCCAAGACCAAATTAAAATTTTCTCCCATTGTTGTGTTACCGACAGCATCTGATGGATGGAATCCTGTGAACTGTGTTAATTACCAGTGCTTTCCTGACATCTTAGTTCCCAACACGTTTCTTAGAAGATGACCAAGATGTCTGGACTTTTGGATAAGGGAGAACACAGAGTTTCAGACAGAGAGATGAGGAATATTTGGAGATATCAATACTTTATTTCTCCCCTCGATAATCTAGTCTCACAGTGACTCTCCTCCTGGAGCACAAATCATTCCATCACCTCTCTGAAGAATATCATTGTCAACAAGAATCAGGGTTTCTAACTCCACTTATTTGAACAGTGAGGCAGCCTAGTCCTGCATGTCTTCTTAGCAGGCAACTTACGGTTGTTTCCCTTGGACTCTGACAGGTCTCCTAGAATACATATTTTCAGGCTTTTTCCCTAAAGCCAGGGAGAAGTGTATAAATATATCTTCTACTTGTTTTCATGAGAGCAAATATGGCATGACTCCAGAACCAACACTACGGGAGAGCTGCAGAATTAAACCTGAACCAGTTTCACAAATAGACCATTTCTCATGCATGTGCAAGCTAAAAAAGAATACAATATACACATAACCTGTTCTGCCAATAGTTCCTAGCAGGCCACTGCATTTCTCTAAGAGAAGTAACATAGAGGGGATCCTCTTCCTCAAGGAAGAATAGATATGCAAAGAGAGTTACTACAAGAACAGCAGCAGCAGCACACTGTGGCTTGTATTGTGGGTGTAGACTTACATATACTTTTTTCAAGTGGAAAAGAAAGTATGTTGTTGCAAGGTTATAGAGTATTTACATAATTGAGGCAATTATTGCTCTGATCATTTAATTACCTTTAACACCACAAACAATTTTCAGCTCTAAAGTATTAAATTTGTTTATCTGGGATAATAATAAATCATGCAAATAAAATATTAGCCATCGCAGAGTACTGTGAATTTACAGCTTTTTGCAGTTTGAAACAGCACATGCATAAGTACATCTCTTTTCAAAATTAAGCCCAAGGACAACACCAATGCACATTACTTTAGCTAGATTAGTAAAAGTTCTCTTTCTGTACTGGAAGTACCACATAAACCAGCTGTTTGACCATCACTTAACAGGCCCAATTCTTCATAAACTCAGATTTTTTTTTTATTTTATTTTTTTTTTTTTTGTGGCAGAGTTTGGCTTTGTGGGTTTTGTGTATCTGCTGCATGTGTGGAGTTACTTTGGGTTTGAATTTTTTTGTTTGTTTGGGATTTGTTTTGGACAGGGTTGGATTGTTGTTGGTGTTGAGTTTGTGTTTGTTGTGGTTTGTTTCACATACACATCTCTTTTTTTT
>VZTE01000952.1:438483-491383 GCA_013397775.1 Eulacestoma nigropectus | reverse complement strand
CGGCTGCTCCGCCCCGCGGCTCCGCGGCCCGGGGCAGGTGAGCGCCACGTCCCCCGCCCCCGCCGGCGGCTCTGCCCGGCAGCAGGTGAGGGCGGGACCGGCGCCCACGGCCCGGGAGCAGCCGCCTCTCACGGGCTGGACGCGCTTATGCGGCGGCGGTGCGGGGGCGGCTGTCCGCACTCCCGGCCCCCGCGGCGGCCCGGGCAGCCGGGGTGCCGGAGGTCACACAGGTGTGATTTTTTTTTTCCTCAGAGCAGCTCCCGCCGCAGTGGCACAGCTCGTTCGGTACCGGCGCGGAGAGAAACAACAGGTTTGGGGATGCTCGCCATCTCGACAGTAGGTGGGAGGAGTGGTGGCCGCCTCGCAAGCCCAGGCGATGCGCCGCATCGTGTGGGAAAGAGCTGCACTGCTGTAGACTCGTTCCTGCGGCACGTGCTCTTTAACAGCCGGTTTTAAAGCTGCGTGCAACGCCTTGCTTCCAAAATAAAATGGCTCTGTGAAGAGCTGTCGATATATCAGACGTTTCTGTAAAGGTCATGGTCCTGTTACCTTTCCTATGAGTTTGCCTTAACTTGCTTTATGCTGCTTTTCAGGGTCATAAGAGTGTTTCTTTTTAAAGTGTTCTAGTCTGCATCGAAACATCATTTAATTTTGCATCTGCTTGTAGCACCAATCATTAGAACTACAGCAGAAGGAGGGTGAATGAACTGGGGAACTCATAGGATGCAGCTGTGGATGCAGGTAAGCACGTGGAGAGGGGCAGCTCCCCTAGTCTGGTGCACTTGGACCAAGCCAACTTCAGCCACCACACAGAACATCCTCCTTTCACAAACTGCTAAGTTCAGAGCACAAGGTTTTCTAGGAGAAGGGAAGATTAATATTTTGTTGCACAGAGAGCCATTTGTGCTCTAAAACAAGCAGTTTGGGGCTCGGGTGATAAACACGCCCTGTGGCTTGTGGGCAGGAGAGTGTAATAGAAGAACAGGCTGGGCTCTATGCTGAAGGTGCAAAAGACAGCAAAATCAGCACTGCCTTGGTCGAGTTTTCACTTCTGTGTTCTCTTAAGGGAGGTGTAAAGATGTCTCTGGTCAACATGAGCCCTGGATTACAACAGCACTGATCAAGGACCAATAGGTTATCCAAGTTCAAACCCAGTGGTATGCCCCATGGTCAAAATGTTGCCCTCAGCAAAATCCTGCACTAATGTAATCTCAAATCCCTCACTTGCGGTCCATGTTGGCATCCACCCACCAGCATATTCTGGGAGCCAGGCTGACCTGTGGTGCACACTATCCCAAAGTGTTTCCTCATGTTTTGTCTGAGGATGTAAAAAGTCACACCTGGTACAATCTATATGAAGTAGCCTGATGTAGGGATCTTACATAAGCTTTGGTGCACAGATCTAGCACCTATATATGGATAAGCTGTGCTGCTCAGGGAGCCACATTCAGACCAGACGAGAATTGCTTAAGGAGTGTAAGTGTACTTGGCCCAGCCTGGGCATGGATCAGACCCAACAGAGTCTCACTGTGGAGAATACAGAAGTGATTGCTGAGCAACGCTGCAGAAGCCACCTTGGGCCTGGTGAAGCCAGCAATGAACTATAGGAGTTAACTCCCAGCTGGTGCCAGGCTAGGTCTCATGGAGACATTCAACGGAAACCTCGATCACACTCCCTTCTCTCTTACATAGTTGGCATTTCTGAGCAGCCTGAGTCATAGAGAACAGGCTGCACGCTTTCAAAGTAAACAGAGCACTGCAATTGCCTTCTAGTCATACTGCATGAAACCAAGGTTTTCAAACCTGGACCAATACAGGATCATGCTTCACACAAAAATCAAATTAGGGAAGTTCATTATCTTAGGGTTACTTCTCAATGGGTAGAGGTTTTTTTTTAAGTTTTGGGTTTTACAAGTCAACCTCCACCACTGGTCTTTGTAGTGTTTAAAACTACCTTGAAAATATATTGTTTTCTACTGTAATAGCAGTAAAAATTGGTAAACAGTAGGTGTGTTTCTTGTGAAATGCAGTTAAGTTTTTGGAATGAGTTGAACACATCTGTGCCTAAAAATCAGTAGAACCATCTTCAGAGTAAAAAAAATCTGACTAAAATGATTAAATCTACTGTTCTTTGTTTATCTTATTTTTTTAATACATAATTGTTGCAGTTTAGCTGTTACTGTATACATGTTAGGACAACATGTTTATGTTTAAAAAAATATTTCATTTTCTTTGAAAATACCTGCTAGACCTGAAAAATTAAGAGCATAAGCCTTTTACTGGTTACCAAGGCTTATGAGGAAAGAAGCAGCTTCTTGTCCAGGCAAGTCTTACCCACAATGGAATTTTTTGCAGCTGCCCCAGAAGAATCTGTTGATACCCAGTGCTAGAATGGTGGAGTGACAATGACAGTGGATGGACAGGGAACATCCACCACCCTTTTTTCATTACGTATGAGAAAAGAATCATTGCACAAACAAACGCAGACAAAAAGACAACAGGCCACAATGACTATTCAGTGCATGGAGTCAGGACTTTTCATTTCTCAAGTCAAGTACAGCACCCAGAGAAGAATTTTGTTTGGTCTTGACTTGTTAGTACAGGAATTAGACTGAATAGAAAAACCAAGAAAATATTCAATGCTATGGTTATCATACTCAAATCACAGTAAGTTTAAGATGTGTCAGAAAGGTTCCTTTGATACTCAGTATGAATTTTTTCTTTTTTTTTTATTCCAGTATTTTCCAGTTCTACACCGTTGTTATTATTTTAGAAGTCGAAAAATATAGGAAAAAGTAAGTCTTAGGTTATTTTTATTTTCAATTGTGTATGTCAGAGATAGCTTTAGAACAAGCTAACATTACTGTGGTTCGGGTGTATACAACTGGTACAGTTCAGTAGTACATAAACAACTCTAAAACAAATGCACCATAGAACTTAAATTACCAAAAATAAAAAATATTAAACTATGTAGAGCAGTAGGTAAAAACAATTAACTTTATGTCTTGCACACTAAAAGAAAAATATCTAATTATGATTGAAATTATGAAGCTCTACTACAGATAATATTGAGATATATTACAAAGAAATTGAAAAGTTGTTGTCACATTTTGGTTTTGTTCCAGTGATGTACAGTTACATGAAATCTTACATCAGTTTGTCATGAAATTAACATCTGCTTACTTTAACTACAATATTTCATGAGTTTATAACGTTTGTGTGTGTGTGTGTTTTCTAAAAATTTTTGAAAAACTTGCATGTAAAAACATTTAAAGTAAAATAATGTTGCAGGTTGTTTACAGATTCCTTATGAATTATAAGAGTAAAAGCAGTCAGGAAGCTGCAGTGTTTTTAACATTGGTAAACAAATACTGGATTAAAGTGCAACAGTCCTTCTGACAGCACACCTGCTCTGGCTGAAAGGAAATCTTTTCATCTCTGCAGAGAAGCAAAGAAAAATATCAGTGTCAGGCGTGTTTCTCTCGAAAGTCAGTGATAGCCTTCCAGAGCGTGCACAACATTCCTCCTCTGTAAAGAAAAATCATAAAGACACTCAGGTACAAAGATACTCTCTAGCCTGAAAGCCTTCCAATTTAGGTGCTTTCTGATTTTCTTGCTCTGGGTTTGATCAATGAAATTCAGTGGGAAGGCTGATCAAAGGTGAAATTCAACATGCATTACTCAAATAGAGAACAGAGTCCTTTTCTGATTACAGGACAGGGCAATCTTTCCACTTGGCAGATGCCTGCTGTCTGGAATTCAGACTTCTGGTCCAAAGGACTTGCATAACTCACATCTGACTTCCAACATGATGCAAGTTGGTGACCAACACACCGGGCATGATTAGGTGAAATGTGTTGCTACTTACAGTCCATGAGTAATGTTTCCGAAGTTTGATGATGATAATAAACTACTGAAAGTTTTGCTAGCTCTACTTTTTTAAATAAAAGCAAGGCTCTAGAGGGATATCCATTGTCTCCAATTGTAAGGTAAATGCTTTACCTTAAAATTTTGCCTTCAATAGAAAAAGCTTATTTCAAAACTTATACAGTATCAGCTGTTTGGCAGGAATGTATCACCATACAAAGACATACTGGAAAATGTTACTTATTTTAAATTAATACTACACAATACAATAAATAGCGATATAGTATCAGTTAGTTTTTCTTCTTACAAAGCACAGTTCATTTAACTGTGAAGCATTACCTCAGTCTCAAACATTTCAGATCATCTCGTGTAACATAGCAGAGAACATCCGTTAAGGTATAGTCTTCAGCCAAGAACTGCAGAAAGAAGTTTAAATGAACATTTTGTTAGAAATATTATTTAAATTCCTAAGCTCATCTTCCTAGGATCATCTGCCCCTAAAAATAGAAGGTTAAATTTGGGAGAAACCTAAACCTGAGCTAAAATGTGGTACATGTAACAGATTAATCCACATTGTTTCTACAAATACAGTGAAACTACTTAAATTTTACACTGTGTATTCTGCATCGGCATACCAGGCACAACTTGAAAGGCGTAATGCTTTTACATCTACTCAAAACCTTTGTCAACTGGCATTTCTGTTGTTACCACTGGAATCTCAGAATCACAGACTTCACTGAACAAAAATTAGACCATAAGTAATTCCACATTTAACCCATGAGGACATTAAAAGAAACAGTTAAGACCTACTTTTTCAAAAATGGCATCTGAATTTGATGTAATTGAACTTGGAAGAACCTTTGGTCTGATCTGTAGGAGTGATAACTACATGCAGGTATTCCTAAATTAGCTGAAATCCTCAACACCTCTAAAGTTATATAATTTGCTGCAGAGCAGACTGATCTACTTCAGGATATTTCACTACAGCACAGTTAGCTAAGGATGAACATGTATCCTGTACCCAGAGTATCATCAGCAGGAATGCTGCAGTGTGTAAAGACATTGAAAACCCAAGAGTGTCTATTTACCAGGATATTTCATTGCTTTATCCATAATCAGATATAGGAACTATTAATGGTACTGGATATTTATGAAGGTCTTCATATTCATGGCTTTTTCCTATCCTCTGATAACAAATTAATCTCCAAAATGTGTGAAAGTAATTAAAAAGGTTTGGTATCTTTCTAAACTGAGTCGCAAAACAGTACTGCAACTGTGACAGGCAGTAAATAGAATCATTGCTACCTTGTTTATCGTGGCCTCATCAGCTCCATGAACCCTCAGCCAGTTTATGAGATCAGGGTCTTCAGTCCCTGTGCCAGTGGAATGACGATGACAGACAGACAATCCAGGAATATCTGGAACAAGCATTTTTGAGACAAGGTTTTGTGTTGCCTAAGCAACCTCTTGTCATTTTTGACTCCTCAAGCACTTTCTTCAGTGAGCTTTCCCTTCAAGCTTAGAATACCAGTATCCCCATAAATAAATGCCAATTACCAAAATGGACACTTAATTACAATTTATAGATTGTTATACAATAATTAATAACTGTAAGGGTACAGTTAAAGTAGTGTGAACATTGACACAGATAAGATTTTTCTGCCCTTTTCTGAAAATGGCTTTACTAGTACAAGGCACATCAATTTCACTGTCACTGTTTCTACACTAAGGTTGTTCCATCAGTTAGCTGAACTGTTAATTCAGTGTAATTCATACAATTGCTGCACAGGCAATGCCTCAGACTGAGGATCAGCTGCTTTTGGGAAGCAACACAGAAACATCAAACTGCATTAGCACTTCCATCTTCTTCAGGGCAGACACAGCAAACTCAGCTTCCCTCAGTAACCTTTAGAGTATTTGCATCTCACTAATTAGATCCTCTTGAACTTTCAGTGTAACAATTGGAACAGTCTGTAATTCAAGGAGCACATAGCTAAACATACTAGATTATCCTCTTTAGGAATAATATTTATTCAGTAGGATATGAGCCTTGTACTCTTGCATATAATCACAAACAAAAATATTTAAAGCGTACCATTCCTTGTACTGTGATTAACAAATCCAGTAATTTGTTTCCACAATGTACATTCTTACTTCAGAGCAAACCCTACCAGAAGCAGCACAATAAAGCATCTTTGCTGAGACTGGCTCAATAAAATTAACAGATGTTTAGTTGGCACTTTTTCATCTGTAGCCAATATGAAATTTTTCCTTAAAATTCTTCTCACTTACCTATTGGCTGTGACCTGAGTTGTAGGTTCCTGATCTCTTGATCTTTTTCTTCTATAGCTTGATGCAAGAGGACTTGAAATTCTCTCTCCTTTTGAACCAACTCCTCCAATAACCTATGAAGTAATGGGAATAAAGCACTCATTTCCTTAAGTAGCTTCAAATTTTCAGGAAAAGAAAGATCTTACTATATTTAAACTGGAAACCTTCCCGACAAAGACAAGGACAGACTTCTTCAGCTTTCACAGGTATATTCTTTCACTATAGATTGATTATGACTTGTATCAAGATATGAACATTCATACAGAAGCCCCAAACACATCAGCCCTCACATAAACATTCCCCCACTAAACAAGTGGTATGGCAGAAAATGTCAGTGAAATTTCTACAGACCATGCTCCATTTTAAACAAAACTGGAACTGAGAACAAATATCAAAGTGGTTCATAAACTAAGGGCTAAACCTCTGTAAGGAAAATTGCCAGTTCGCATCTCTCCAGCAGACATTTTCAAAGGGTAAAGCTGTGATGAAAACGTGGTGAAAACATATGGTTGCACTTCTTAAATATGGAAAATACGTTCTCAATCACACAAGGGCTGTCCCTTCCTCACACACAAGGCACTTTGTGCCTGCCCTCATAAGTTATATTAAGAGTGAGAAAAGAGGAGGCAAAATACTTCCCTACTCCCTTAAGCAATTACTTTTGAGAATGTCAAGCAGAAGTAAATAGGACCTCATGTTTGACCTCCTTCAAAACACAAACCCACAGAAAAACCTGGAGAGATTCAGTGGCCAGCACCATTTAAGCTGATCAAAAGAAAATAGTCAAAATATAATGGAAAATTAGTATGTAAAACTGCTGCAATTTGTTCTTTTAGAAATGTGGTTTAGTAACATGCAGGATTTGTGAACAACATGTTAACAGAAACTGGACACGGAGAGCACACTCATAAACCTATGATTGACTTCTGATTCTTCAGAAGTTCTGCCTTGATAGGATTGCAGCACCTTCATCCCTTTCTTGAAACCTCTGCAAGCCTGAAAACTATGCAATAACTGTACCACTTCAGCATGTTTTCTTTTATTTATTCATGTATTCAATTTTTTGTGAATTTACCATTTGAGCACTGCAAATTTTTTGGGGGGACACCGAACGACAGGAATTCATTTTGTGGAAAATGTGCTGCAAAAGCCCCTTACCTGCCTTTGCACTGGGGTAAACTGAATACCATATGACTGCTTTGTAAAAACATCTAGCCCTACTTTTAGCTTGTGTGCAGGCCTACCAGCAGCATATTTGCACTTGAATGCTTCCACACCTGAGCTAACAATCCTGAACAAGTCCCTGTGTTCCCTGCACAGGAACAGAGCTGCTTTGTGCATCTACACAACCCCACAGCTTGGTTATTCTCAGTGCAAACTGATATTCTGTCCAGACAGGTCACCTTTCAGTTAAATTATCCTTAGTCTATCTATTCTAGTTGAAAAAGGCCTTCAGGGCCAATAAAAGAATCCATTGTTTTCTCCTGATAACTGCTTGCTTCTTATGTCCATAAAGCTTTCATAAATATTTAAACTACTCTCTGTATTATTTATCTCAAAATTTCTGCATAAATGACTGGATGTGATTATTTGGCCAAAGGCTTTGCATTTGAGAAACTCATAGAAGCAAAGCGCTAGTAAAAAAGTACCCCTACAAATTGATCACTTCTGAGGCTATTCCCCACCATAAACTTGTGAAGTAAAGTGAGTCAATCTAAAATATTTCTGTATTTCTTTAAGTATATTAGTAACACAATCAGAGTATTTCTCAGTGGTCACAACTAAGAAAATTAATTGTAACATAAGAACCCAAAAATACTGATACTTATTAAAACCAGTATAGTCTAACGAATTACTCTAATTATGGCAAACTTCTTGGACACATTTAAAAGTAGAGGGCAATTTAACATTTTAATTTCAGTTGGAACTGTAGCCCCAAAGAATGTTCTACCAGCATAACAACTGTCTTACTGAAGACATGTTCTCTTCCTATCAAGGTCACATTCAAAATTTACTGAGGTCAGTAGGAAATCCAGTGTCATAAATCAGATGCTTCAAAAGCTAAATATCTACTTTAACCAGACTATTTGGTATATTTTAATGAAAAGAAAACAAAATATATAGAAGATGATTTGGATAAAATAATGGAGACAGATTTTTCTCTCACATTTCTTAAAAGAACAACAAAATCTCAAAGAATCACTTTTCAGGTTTAAAGTGCAAGACATATTTCTGAAAAAAATACAACATCCAAATTTCTGGCTCATTTCTTTTTTTAAACAAAACACCTATTTTCCCCATCTTTCTTTGAGGAAAAGAACTTTATTCAATAAAAAGGTAATGGCTGCTGGTAAGGACAGATCCTGCTTGCAGTAATTTCTGTGCACAAAACAGTCTGAAGCAGTTTCCTTGCAGAGTTTCTTTGTGGCTGTCTATTAGCTTGAGCTCGCTTGCTGAGAATAACTAGAAAAGAACAGCAAGTTCTGCCTTAATGGAAACAAAACATAACACCATTCATCAGCCATACAGAGCACACCAAAGAGAGAAAAAGCAGAAGTTTGGCAGCAATTCAGGTTTTTTCAGACCTTCCTTGAAAGGGCACCCGAAATCAAGACTGACCTTAACTTGCATCACTATGGTTTTGTTGAAATTAATAAAACTATGTAAGTGATCAGTCACAGCTGAACAAGGATCATCATTAAAAGGAACGACTTACACTGCTATGGAATTTTGGCACTGTCACTAGTATTCCAGCACATATATTTTGAAAGCTAACCGATATATAGTGCTGTAATCAGGCTAGTGTCCCTGTCTCCCAATGTCCAGACTTACCTGTTTGTCTCTAATTTTAGCCTGCCCAGCTGGACACTCAGCGATCTGTGAGCAGCCTGGGAGTCATGGGACACCGTAGAGCTTAGTGTGCTTACACCTGAGGTAGCTACTGCATCTTCCAAGACAATGCAAGGCTGCTGGATGGTTTGATTCTGAGGCTGTTCATCTTGATCTTCAACTTCTATATCATCTTGATCGGCTGTATCACTTTCAGATGCCAGACTAAAATGCGGCCTCAATTCTATTAAAATATAAGCAAAAGAAAAAACACCAAAGATGTTAAACATTAAAACAAAAGCAGACCCAAGCGACTATTTACAGATCATGCTATAGCTTTGGTTACATCAGACCTCAACTTTATATAACAGGAGAACAGATATTTTCTAGGGCTTTAAGATCACTCAAAACACAACAGCACCTTGGTTTATGCAGATTGTTATTCTGCTTATTGAATGTTCAAGAGCTGTAAAAAACAAACATCTGGACGAATATGATTCCAGATTTGGCTACCATTTCTTGTCAAATTGTGCTGAAATGTTATGTACAGCAGAGTTTCTTTTGCTTAATTCCATTCTCAGTAGTTTGTATTTTCTCATGTGTCTGACTTGAAATATTTTTTAAACAAATGACCATTATTTCTTTTATATCCAGCTATTCCTCCTGTTGCTGTTCCAGCATATTTAGCATTCTATCATTATAAGAATGTTTACCAAAAAATTGCATCCAAAGATAGAGAGGAAATTACAAAAAGGCCCCTCTCCCAACAAGTAAAAGCAGCCCACCTCCCTTCTACTTATCAGAGGCAACACTGCTTATTTTGTAATGATGCACATCCACAAAACTGTGAACACAAAGCTATACCCTGGTTTCTGTTGTTCCCTGTTTAAACTACCTATCAGAGCTTACCAGGTATGCAAGATATGTACACAAGATCTGACACTCCTACACAATCTATTATTGTAACAACATCTGTTTATTAATTCTAACTATTTAATATAAATCTTTCTTCCTTCCTTCCTTCAATTGTGGCTCCTTACTGCTAACAACTCCCTCTAGTCTCCTCACCAAAATGTACTTTTTTTCCTGAATCACATTTGGTTTATGCCCTTTCTGCTGAGTAACTAACAAATACATTTCTCTTCTTTACAAAAGAAACATTTGTTCCTTGATCTATTTCACCTCTTCATTTCAATGCTACATACCTTTTTCAAGGCTGAACATAATAAGATCAACAGAGCTGTGCTTCCTCCAAATTAAGGAAAGCAGATTTATTACATAGCAGTTACCCAAATATTGCTAGGCAAATATGTCTGAATTTGCTTTGAACTTCCGTTCTTATTAGCAGGAGGCAGAAGTTCTTTGCCATTGTTCACCACCAGGCAGCATAAAATTGGCTTTGTACCATTCCTTAAACACCCCATAACTTTTAGAGGTGTTAAGGCCAGAGACACATCTCCGCATCATAAGAAAAAAAATCAAGAAAAAAGAGTGAGACAAAAGCAAGGGAAAGCAATCAGAAGTAGGGTAAGGCAATTAGGGAAGCGGCAGATGATCAGTGCCTGAAAGCAACTGGGGCACAGAGGCTTTTGTTTAAGCTTGACCACCTACAGTTAATGCTGACACTGAGCTGTATGGAGAAGAACAGACTATTAAGGAGGAATTCCACAGTTACTCCTATTACACAGCAATGAAGTACACGCCTGTTAGCAGTGTTCAGCATTCTAGTCAGAAGACAGAGTTTCTTAGTGACTTGAAAGTAACACAGAAACCCTATTTATATCTTGTTGGTTGTGCTACGGATATGGAAAATAAGGAGAATAGGAATAGCTGTAACTTGTGATGTAATTTTTAGATCCCCTTATTGATAATTTAAGACTCAACCCACTGCAGGAAACAGGAATGTAAGTAGTCTGACTTAAAGCATTAAATGACATATTTGAAAATATCGCCATTAATTCCAGCATTAGAAGTTAAGAAGCAGCGGAAAAACTAACTTTGGAAATAGGTAGAGAAGTAACAGAATGGGCTAAGGTTTTGTCTAAACAGACTCCCTCCCTCAGTGATGCCATACATTCTAATTCCACATTCAAAATACAATGTACAAACTGCAGGCACTGCAGACCTGTTTGTTTGGTTTTGGCAGGCATCAAGTCAAGGGTTTGGGGTTGTTCAGGGAGTTTTGGGTTTGTTTTGTTTTGCCTTTTTTTTTTTTTTAGACAGCTTCTGACCATAAGCAATAGGCAACATTTTGCACCTCAAAAAATTAGGCCCCAGAGCACCTTAACCTACTACTACTCAGCATGTCACAGTATCATTTAGATTACACATTGTGGAAAGGTGCTTTCCCAAATAACTTGAACAATACACAGGTTAGTTTCTGAATTGCAAAACAAGACAGTGAACAGGAAAAAGGCCACTCCTGGTTTCAAAATCTTAAGTGAAGCATCATAATCACAACTCTAAAGCATGTTTAAAGAGATCAGCTGATAAAGATTTGCTGACTATTAAGAAATTACTCACCTGGGACCAGAATTGTAATAGCAGTCTGCACAGCTTTTCTGATTATGCTGTCCAGTGCAAACATCCAATGTGGCTTAATATTATGATTTCGGAGAACTTTATTGACCTAGTAAGAGAAAATTCATTTCAGATATTACATATCCCACAACTTAAAATGAGAATATATGTCATCATTATATAAAGCATTTAAACTTATAGGTGCTGTATCCAAGCAGATGATTATAACTATTTTTTGATAGCAACACGAGCAACTTCATCCATTTTATTATAAGTAATGCAATATTTTGTATTTTTCATCAAGTACTGGTTTCTGTGTTAGGTTACTTTTGATGTCTGTGATACTTAACCTTCATGGCTGTGGAGAGAAACTTCAAAAGAATGCAAGCAAGACAAATAACAACGACTGTGTTATGAAAGGCTTGTAGCTGAAGCTAATTAATATTGTTACTTTTTTTGGCATCACTTTCACTGCTTGCTCTGAGCAATACTTGTCTATTCTAAAGTACAATTGTAGGAAATATCAAAAAACTAATGTAATGCCGCTCCTACTTAATTCTGAAACTAGTTAATTAATGTTAGTTTAAACAATTAGGGAACTTCATTTGCGTGCTGTACCATTTTCTCTTTCCTTCTACTTCTTACTTCGTACACTCAGTATGGTACAATACACTGGGTTGCTTCTAATTGCCCACAGGCCTGCTTTCAAACATCTTTTAGCCATATTTTCAGATGCCTCTACGGATGCTCCATGCCACTTGCACAAGCATCTCTACCTCATGGAACAGTGTCCCAACTCCCAAATGACAAGGAAATGCCTAGCCAAGAGTAAGCAGCAATAGCACGAAACTCAGTGCTGTTTTCCAGGCACAGAAGCAATCCAAAGCAGCAAACTCTGCAGGAGCAGAATTTAAACAGTTGCAGGAAGCAAAAAATACAACTGTGCTTAGAAAATTATCAACTCATAGCCTTATAAAAAAAGAAGCAACTACTGATTAGTGAAAATGTGGCAAAAAGATACCTCACTCTTCCTAAAAAAAGGGATTAGTTCAATTCCCTCATATTGTGATAATAATCTCTCTGTAAAAAATGACTGAAGTTACACAAATGATGCCTTCAGAAGAGACGTAAAAGTTATTAATCACATTATTTTCACTGCCAAAAAGCAATAGCATTCAGTAATGCAGTACTTTATGCAGGTACCTGCACCGGGTTTGGTTGGGATGGAGTTAATTTTTTTCACAGCAGCCCACATGGTGCTATGTTTCAGACTGGTGACTAAAACAGCCTTGATAACACACAAGTTTCAGCTACTGCTGAGCAAAGCTTACACACTGTCAAGGCCACCTCTGTTTCTTACACTGCCCCAGCAGCAAGGGGGCTGTGGGTGGACTAAAGGCTGGAGGGGGGCACAGCTGGCACAGCTGCCCTAAGAAATATTCCCTTCGGTATAAGGTCATGCTCAGCAATACACTAGGGGCTGCTTTCTGCAAAGCAGCTGTTGCTCAGTGATTGGCTGGGTACTAGCCTGCTGGTGGTGACTGACTGCTTTTGCAAAACTTACAAGCTTTTTTTCCCCCCTTTCACTTATTTAACAATCTTTATTTTGGCCCACAAGTTTTCTCACTTTTGGTCCTTCCAATTCTCTCCCTCTTCCTGTTGGGAGGGAGTGATTGAACGACTGGGTAGGGGCTTTCCTCTACCTGCCAGCCAGGGTCAACCCAGCACAGCAGTACCTATGTCTCCTCAATTCTATTGCAAATGGCCACGAGATGGCACTTGGACACTGTGTTTGGACTCGGAGAGATGTCAGCGGTGCCAGGGTAGCCTGCCCTGGGCCTGACACCTGGACAGCAGCTGCCCAAGGGCCCTAAAGCTGGCCCACTGCCCTCTGGCGCAGCACAACTCCCCTGTGCAAGCACTTTGCACCTTCCCAAACTGACTGTTTAGCTAAGTGCTGCTTTTTTGAGAACTGAAGAAGTATAATCGAACTTTGTCAAGATCACAACAATCCCTAGTAATATGATGTAGGTATTTATATTACATCACAAAATTACTTTCTCTTGGTTGGTCTGATAAGGATGTTGTGATTGTTAAACATTGTAACCTAAAATCACCTTATTAAGTCCCAAGAGCAAGGGAACTACTCTGCCTCACTTTTAGCAGTACCTCAGTCTCTGCAGCATCTGAGGTCTTGATACTGTCCTGGATTTCAGTGTAGTACTAGAGAAATCTACTGTATGGCCAAAAGAATTAAGACTGAACACACATAAGGCAAAGTTTTTCTTTTAACTTTCTGTGGGTTTAGTTAAATAATAGAGAGATAGTAACAAAAGAGACATTTATCAGTTAAAAACCAGCAACTTGTAATGATGAAGTTAACAGAAAGTAAATATTTTATTGATAAGAATACAAGCCAGGCAATTACTACCAAACAACTGATGCCCAGCAACATCTCTATCGGAACACCAACACAAGCATTTGTACTATTACCCCTTCCAGTGTTTTCTTGACCTTGTATGCTTTTTTCCAAGTGTCAAGAGTATTAATATGAGGCTAAATAGAGAGAGCTGAAAGCATACTCAAAAGAATCAAAGAGAAAACTTTCAATTTGTAGAAAGAACTCTTTCCCAGATTCATTTCACACTTTTTTTTCCCCATAAATTGCATCTAATTCTTGTTAGTGTAGTCTATGCAACAGTCTAAATGCTATGCCATCCTTCCTGACAGCTCTTCTATTTGTCAAGGTGCCCTGGGTTTAAATTCTAAAAGAATCATCCACATCAAATGCCTCCCTGAACTGTCATTTCATTTTTACTACATGACTTCAGTCTGGACAAGTGATACTCAGCACAGCTGCACCCTCCCATGCTCATTATTCATCTTAATCATCAAGCCTAACCACTTGTGAACTACCATTTAAATGCATACCTTAGGAAAAGAAAACATTTGCTTTTCATAAACCAGCTATTTAAAGGCTGCCCATGTGTGTCTTTGGTTGCTCAATGTGAGAAATGATAAATCTTACATTTATTATTGACAGAAAAGTAACCATTTTAATTCCTCCTTATCCTGCTTACTATAAATTGAAATGAAAATTTCTAGTTCGGAAGAAATCTGCTGCTGATCAAAAATACTAAAATAAGAATTCAATACAGTACTATAATGTAGACAGACTACTATAGGGGGTAATGAATTAGTTTGTAAGAGAAGTTTAAGAGATCTGCATTTATGTAGGATAAGCCTGACATTCATTGCTCGTCTTATTTCCCAGAAAACCTTCCAAAATGAGATTTTTTAAAAAGGCTTTCCTGCTTTACTATTATGACACAATATTCACACAATTATACTGAACCTTCTAGCTCTTTAATCAGCAAAATCTCAGTAGTGTTCGGGGTCTGTGTCCTGCCAAAGGATCACAAGGCAACCAAAACAAGTCACTGCTGTGGGCTCAGATTTTGCTATTACAGGTTCAAAGCCCTCAAATGTTATTGTTTCAGTAACTCTGGGTGGAGGTTGAGCAAGGTGTGTTTGGTCCTGGTTTGTTTAGGTTTTTTCAGTTTAGGTGCACAAATTTCTTAGTAAAAATGACAACTTACAGCATCTTGAAAACCAAACAGCACAAGCTGCACTTGACTGATACCATGGCTGTCAAAGTCTAACTCCAGCTTCAATTTCGAAAGCGTGGTTGCGATGATTTTGCGATCAGTGGACCGTACAAACTCTCTGAGGCTGGAAACGAGCGTTGTGATATGTTCCCATTTTAGCTTGGGTTCTTCAGCTCCCTGGCAGAAAAGAGAGGAAAAGAAATACTTTTGATAGTCATCTTTTGAAACATACACCCAG
Source organism: Eulacestoma nigropectus (assembly GCA_013397775.1). Classification (NCBI taxonomy): domain Eukaryota; kingdom Metazoa; phylum Chordata; class Aves; order Passeriformes; genus Eulacestoma; species Eulacestoma nigropectus. Next base: position 475,990 of record VZTE01000952.1, on the reverse strand, counting down.
AAGGACTTCAGCCAATAATGTCAGTTGGCAATATGGGTTTTCAGAAACTCGGCTGCTATGGTTAAGGGAAAGATGCAGCTGCAGGTCAGGTACTGATGGCAGCATAACTGGAGCAGCCCAGAGCTCTGTGGCTGAGCTCCCTGGTAACACAGGTAATAACTCAATGAACAAGTAGCTGACTTCATTTTACACCAGTTGCTGAAGAACGTGTGCACACTGTAATGTGCATATTTCTTTGTGCAGCAATGAAAAGATATGAATAAATATACTGTGCACTGGACACTACAAATTATTCTTAATTGCAAACACACACATACTTTGCAGTGCTTCTAATTTCTGTGTGCCCCTCAGAGACAATGTGCAAAGTCCTACAGCAGCATTTAAAAGAAGAGATTAGTCAAAATTATGCAGGAGGCTCACAAAGGGACTGGTTGTTTCTTATATAATTTCCTAATTTCCCTTAAAACAGAACTTCTACACTTAGCTATTCTTAAAGCAGGTCTACAAAGATCTCACCTTTCTAGTATAAATATTCATATGCCTATTTTTGAAAGCTTTTGTGTTTTTGCATGAGCTACCAACGTAGTGAAAAGCTCAGAAGCATTCATCAGAATAACCAGCCTAAGTAACTAGGAAGCAGAGTGCTGTATTTGCTCTCATAAACACAGTTATGCTGACTGAATGCAAATTTCAATTCCAAATCCTAAAATTAAGACAGGGTTGTTTTTCAACACGAAGTATTAGATGCTTATTCTGAAGGAAATTAAGTAAATATTTATATAGACATGGGATATCCAACATTGATTTCTGTAAGAGAAGGATACACGGTGTTTAGTTTTTTGCCGGTTTTATGCCATGAATGTTACGGCTGGCCAGACACCAAGAACTCTCATTTGCCAGTAACACTGAGCTTTTAACTACAGTCAATTAATTCTGATCAGGATGAAACAAAGATAATTTGATTACTTGAGAAAGAATCTTAAGACAAAAGCAAAAGTTCTAGAGCAAAGATACCACTGACTAAAACATCCACCTGAGAGAAAAGATCCTAGCCTCTGATCTTGATCTGCTTTGGAGAATTCACCTGATGATTTTCTATACGGAAGTGGATCTCTCATTGTTCTACAATAGCCAATCTTCTTTTCATGTAAATAATTAAAATACTATTAGGGCAGATAGGTAAATGCACACTGTAGACCTGGATTAGAAGATCCAAGTCCATCAAGGCACTAGGCATTATGGGGACAGGACAGGCAGTATGACTTGCTAATTAGAAAGAGTGACCCATTTTGTCAGGGGCATTCTCCTCCCCTAGCCCTCATACCCAATGGCTTCTTTGAAACCTTTTTTGTGAAAAGTTTTTGTGAAGAGAAAAACTCTATCACATCCTTAATCCTGATAAGTTCTAACAAGCAAGCTAGGCTTGTTCTATTAGTAATTTTTTGCATTTCTCAAGGGAGAAAACAGTCTTTGGGAGTCAGAGCTCTGCATCCTTTTGAAGGGCAGCCAGGCCCATGAACATGAGCTTTGAACTCTTTGGCTCTAAAATTCTGTGTCTCTGCTTCTCTCTCAGGCTGTTCCAGCCCCAGCTGAGAAAGGCATGAAACACCGAGCACACTCTCTGGGATTTGTGATTGAGTTTCAGCCTCATGATCATTACTTGCATACACATACAAAAACTGTGTCTGTTACAGCAACACTCTCACAAAGCACAGATCACAAGTATCTCTCTCACTGCCTTATCTTTTAACACTTTCTGTTGTTACCAGGATAACTGCAGGTTAATCTCTTCCCCCTCCCAAGAGTTAGAAGCTGTTTTTATTTGCATGGCAGCAATTTCCAATTACATTAACTGTAGTACATACATAATAGTCATATTGGTTTGCATCAGTTTCTAAACACTAGTATGTTTAGAAGATGAGCTGTCGTATTTTATACAAATATGTTTTAGACCAGCAATACTTTGCCTTGAGAAGGAAGTGAATCAATTAACTACTAACACACACACAAACAGGAACAAAAAATCCTGTCATCCAATTACAGTGTTGCAACATTGAGCAGCGTGGTCATGACCTGTTATTTCTTCAGTGTTGTCCTGAACTGATACATCATCATAATGAATCATCCCCACAAAGGAGTGCCAAAAGGTCATTCTGCAATTATTTTGCTGTTTGCTGTAGCTCCCATCATTACTACATCTTCCCTCCATATGTGGTCCCAACTGCATTGCAGAATAGCTGCAATTTTTTTTTTCTCCCTAGCCCCCTCTTTCCCCTGTTGTGGCTGCTGGCTAGAAGGCAATGGTGTATCAGTCAGCCCCATTTTTTCTACACAGTTGCCTAACATAAGGCCAGAGCAGTCCAAATGACCTAAACCTCCGTCTGTCAAACCAGCCAGCCAGAACACAGAACTTTTAAAGTGGTTCAAGATAATCTGCTCCTGGACATGATCTACCTTATATGAGTAGGCCTGACTCAGTCAGTCCAATTTGAAAAGCACTGGCAAAACAGGGTAACATGAAACCATGTTTTTCTGTTGTCTTGCCTGTACTAATACCCAGGCACATACATAGTAATTACAAACAAAAAAGGCATATGCAATGCAGCATAAACAATTTCAAAGCCTATTTTTAATAGCCCAAATAAAACCATAACTGTGAAAGCTTACATGGTCTATGCTTTCTAGTTTGTTCAAACTCTATTTTTTAATTGCTTTACTATGTTTAATTTCAAGAGTTCCAGGTAAATGCAGAGCAGTCTTAAAATTCCATAAAATTCTTGCTGCCCTCTGAAATTACCTGAGTCAAAGCTTCCATCAGGTTCCTCACCACCTGCTCTTGGTCCTCAGTTAATATCCTGTGGAGGGTGGCTCTCCTTTCACTATCCTTCTTCAGCATGAAAAACCCAGAATCCTTCTCTTCAGGTGAAGGAGGTGCACTGTGATCCTCAAAATGTTCATCTGGGATGCTGAACAAAAGACACTCAGTGAAAAGAAACGTTATAAAAACCATCTCGATGCACACATTCCTAATCTACTGTGTAACAAAAATGTCCAACAAAAGGTAGCTCCTTACCTCAGAAAAAGGGACCGGATTCCCTTCCCATCTTTTTCTCCACAGGATTTGGCTCTTGTTTTGAAAGAGAATGGATCAATTTTTAATTCTGTATCAGGTGAGACAGAACCATATTCACTGCTGCTACTTGTATCTTCCACCAGAACAGGGACAGGTAAGGATATGCTCCGAAGATAATCTATTCATATAGGAATATTCAGAAATTAGAATTTAATAATACCATCAGAGTTTTGAAGCAAAGATTATTTTTTCAGAGGAGACAGAAAAACTCCAGCCTTCCCACACACCAATACAAAATATTAGAAAAAAATTGTCAAAAAACTCTTAAAGCTTATTCATCTGGAATAGAATTATCTTTCAGGTATGTTTTTATTCCTGAAAGGTGGAAATGCTGGGCTTCTTGCAAGTTCTCTTACAGAACTTCAACAGTGAAGTGAACATGCATCTCCTATCATGACTTCCAGCAGTAGGAAAATGTTTCTATAGTGTAAGTCGTCCAAGCAACTTCCAAGATCTTAATTTTATGGGTGTATATAAATATATATATTTATATATACACTACAGATAATTATATTTACTATAACACATATAAGATACATTTCTTCATCAGATTAATTTGAACAAACTTAATTAATTCAAAATCTTTGACTAATAATACTACACATGCAGTTAAGTCAGGACTTTTAGTTTTAAATCCAGAGTACACATTACTGCTGCAGGAAACTACTCATATCTATTTCACATGTGCACATTTCAAAATGTACTTTGATACCAATTCAGCATGAAGGTAACTATGTGTGTGTTCAATTCCCTTCCGCACTCTCCTAGTTCATTTCCTGAAAGAGATGAGTATCCTGCATCCTGGACTGACATGGGGTCTCAAATCCTTTCTGATTTTTCAGTTATAGAATTAAGTCTAATAAAAATCTGTGTTCTCTTTCTCCACAAACCTTGGGTCTGTTGCTATCATAAAGCAGCCAATGCGTTTCCATCAAATGTCCCCATAGACAACAGCATAGCCCTTCAAGCCTGTATCACCCACCTGCCTGGAGAATTAAGCCATAGGCTGGTAGGATTAAAAACAGCTGTTCAGATATGCACAATGAATTAGATGTTCCTAACAGAGAGAGGTCACTTATTTTCAAAATTGTGACCACTTCTCTTTCCAACTTTTCAGTGCTGACAAATTATACCAGAATAAGTGATAACTACAGTATCTACACAGGTATGTTTTTGATAGAGAAGTAGGTTAAAACTCACCATTTGTGTTAGCTGAAAGGACTGTGTGAGAAAAGCAAAGTAAAAAAGAAAGTTAAATATGCTGAAATTAACTGAGAAAATAAGCATAGCCTAAAGGGTAACTTCCCATTTTTATGGACTATCTCAATTCTCCTGTGTGCAGTCTCCAAAAGTATAATTTATAGCAATTTAATTTTATTCTGAGGGGGTGGAAACTACATTAAAAGTGATCATCTAATATAATCTCCTTTACCTGAAATTTTTATTTCTTTAATTATCATGTTAAAAATATACAGAAGATATTTTCCTAAGTATATATCCACATACCATAGAATATGTTATTCCTGCTCTCAAAACTCCTTTGCTACTTTCCATAATGTAGAACACTGCAGGAAATTAAGATTTCCTGAAAATGGAATTTCATGAAACAAAAATAATGTAGTGTAGGCACATCTTCTATGGGACGAAGATTATTTTGCTCATGTCAAAAACTCCACTGAGGTTTAATAGCATGTTCTAACCTTACACAAAATATACTCTATATAAATATTCTTTCAATGAAAACATATGCAAATTAAAAAACAGACAAAACCAAAACAAACAAACACCCAACAACCATAAAAGCTGCACAAAATCACAAACAGACCTTTAGAAACCTTATTAGAAATATTTATATAAATTGACTTCTGTGACAACATGATAACACAATTCTGCTACAACAATGTTTCTGCAGTAAGCTGCTGTACAGAAGGTTACACCTGAGTATTCACCTGGGATGGAGATCTGCTGTGTTCATCTTAAAGACTAAATCAGCAGCTTCAGGAAACAGTACCATGGGCAAGAGAAAACTTCCAGATTGAATTTAGCAATGCTTACCTGAGAGCTTTGAAGGAGACTTTCTTTTCTTGCTTGAAACCTTCAAGAATTCATCTATAAGTAGCTCATGAGCAAAAGCTCGTTTATCAGGATCTGGTTCAAAGCAACGCAATATGAAAGCCTTGGCTTCTGCAGACATGGATTCAGGAATTTCTGGGTGTATTTTAAACATCCCCACCTGAGACAAATAAAGGGAGAAACAATGGCCTAAACTGTTCTTCCCCCAAACACTAAACAACATCAAAAAAACTGTTCAGATTGTAGAAGTGGTATATAATTCTCAGGTTTTTATACTAACTTTATACAACTAGTTTATTAATTCAGAGAAAAAAACCCAACACTATTACAAATGCATAAACAGTTACATTTAAAAACACTACAACTGCAAGTAGAGGCTCTCACAAAGCAGAAAACTGCTTCTTTTCTCAGTTTGGTAGTGTTTTTTTCTTAAACACCCAGGCTGCTGAATAGCTGCTCTCCTCTAATCTATTCAAAAGTACACAGCACTCCCTCTCAGCTGAATCAGATTATTGTTCTTAACATCTTCACAATCTAAGCACTTCCTTTCTCTTCTTTTCTTGCAACCTCTAATTCCAGCTTCTCCAAAACAGTCATCAGATTTCCTGTGTTTAGAAATACAAGTCTGAGCTGTAAAAGGAAGATGTCTGAGCTGTAAAAGGAAGATGTCTGACCTTAAACATGGCTGCTTGTGGTTCTCCCAGTTCATAAAACGGGGGTTTCCCTGTAGCCATCTCTATGATTGTGCATCCCAAAGACCAGATGTCTGCAGCCTTCCCATAGCCACGTGGCCCTTTGTCTATGATCTCTGGTGCCATATACTGGAGGGTACCTGTTTAAAACATACTCTTTTTTGTTCACTTAGGTGTATTAATGCTGCAAATAGATAGCTAAAGGACAAGAGGAACAAAATGACTGAGGAGTGAGCAATAGCAGAAGAGTTAAAAAAATCCCCTTTTATTATTCAAAATTCAAAAATTTCCATACACATTCTATATAAAACTCAAAATACTACTCACGATATTACTTGTGCTAAAAGCATTTGGTATCATCTACAGATCTGGATATTGCTTTTCAAAGTCAATGACAATTATTAAATGTTTCAATGAACTTTGGATCAGACATGGCTTTCATTTATTTTTTATATCTTAAGATTAACATTTGGGAAAGCACTCTGAATTGTACCCAGAGAGGAAAAGGAAGAGAAACCTGCAACCTTAACCTAAGAGAGTATGTGATATGAATATTTTCTTCTGAAGTAAGGGAATCAACCTGACGCATCATTCTGCATTCTGTTCCTTTTACAGAAGCAATGGAAGAGCGAAAGATGAAATTAAAATAACAGTCACTTCTCATTTTACATAATTTTTTAATGCAGCGCCACTGCATGATTTAACACCAAATCAAATTACCAAGCAGAAGGAGAAGCAACTTAATGACAGGTTCTGTAGATAAGCGATTCTGGAGATGAAGCCAGGATGTCCAAGAAAATCATGAAAGAAAAAAGACCAGCAAGATGAAAAAGCCATGCGCACAAAGGAGACAGACTCAAATAAAGCACAGGAGAGACACAGCTGTTCTGTTGCAGAGGACTTTGATGTCACAAGCGGAACATCCAAAACGGCATTCTCTTTGAAGGGTGCATACAAGTACAGTGTATAGCTTAAGATTAAACATCCAAAAGTTATTCTTCCAGTAACCTTTTATACCGATTTGAAGTCAACGAAAGTTCAGCATCTGTGGATTCTGACCCTAAGTACACAGTTCGAGGGAGGATAAGAAAGTCTCCTCTGGGAACATACCAGTGAAAGTTTCAGTACAAGGATTGATTCCTGCAAGTCTCTTTGAAGTTCCAAAGTCCGAAATCTTTAACACTCCACTATATGTGTTGATAAGCACGTTATCACCCTGAGGAACAGAACATGCAGAGCAATTATTTTTCTCTGCAGACCCTTCATCTAAGACTTTTCACATAATCTGTATCTACAATGCACTCTTTACTAAGTGACTCCTTAACAGAGATGAAAGAGAAATCATCAGTGTTCCTGCTTTATGCAATCTCATTAACAGAAACTTCATCTCAAAGTGAATTTCCCCTCTTAACAGAAGGAATTCAGTTAAAGAATACTAAAAGAGGAAAAAAAAGCTTTTTTTTAAAAAACAACCCAAACACTTTTTCATCTACAATCTCCTTGGAAAAGAGCTTGCTAATTATCCCATCCACAATCTTCTTCACTTTGATCAGATTTTATGAAAGTTCAGTCATGTCTTTGAAAACAGAAAAAAAGTATCTACTTCATGACATTTTAAGTTGCTATATGTCAATTTCCCTAAAATAAAAATAAAAAACCAACATATTTTGTCGGTGCAAATTGAAATCAACAATGGTTCACCTACCTAACCCATGGCTCAGAATAGCAGAGAGCTTTCAGAAAAAAAAGTTTTTAAATTACAGGAGAAATAAATGACTATGCAGTTACATAACACTATAAGCTTAATTCTCTGCAAATTCTTACCTTTATGTCTCGATGCACTATTTGATTATCGTGGAGGTATTTTAATCCTTCAAGAATCTGCTTGGTGTAAAAGCCAATTGTCTGCTCATTATTTTTTAATGGTCCCCATTTTGATCGTAGAAGAGCAGAAAGACTGCCTATAATTTTGGAGAGAAAAAAGTGAGAAGAAAAATCCAATTAAATTCTGCTTTCTTCCCCAAAGGAAAGAAGTAACAACAAATATAAGTCCCAATCCGAGTGCAGGCATCTCATCTATAACCAAAGTCCTCTCCAGTCAAATGCTTACTTGCATCACCACTGGCCTGAGCAATTAAAGAGAGTCTCAGTATACCCTGGGCAGTTTGTGAAGAACTGAAGCCTATAAGAAGGACTTGCATTATAGAAGCTCATGGAGAACTGTCTCCCTTGGGAGAGACTCCATCCATGCTGGAGTAGGGTAAGGAAGTGAGGAGTTCTCCCCTTGAGGAGGAAGGAGTGACAATTTTGATGAACTGACCCCATCCCTCTGCACCACTGGTAGGAGGAGGGAGAGAAAATCCTAAGTGAATTTAAGCCCAGAAAGAAGGGGGGGGTAGGGGGAAGGTGTTTCTAAGACTTGGCTTTATTTCTCATTATCCTACTCTGATTGGGTTGACAATGAATAAAATTAGTCTCCCCACGCCAAGTCCATTTTGCCTGTGATGGTAACTGATGAGTGATCTCTCCCTGTCCTCATCACGACCCATGAGCCTTTTGTTGCATTTTCTCTCCCCTATCCAGCTGAGGTGCAGAGTGACAGAGTAGCTTTGGTGGGCACCTGGGATCCAGCCAGGGTCAGTCCATCACTGACCTGTAGGTAAAAGGAGCTCACCTGCTACAGCAATGATCTGAGCTTTATCTGTAGCACACCCTATCTAACTACTGAAGGAGATGCCTCAAGCAGTTTGAAGACACAGTTTTCCCCACTGATTTCAGAAAGAGACACCACAGAATATTACACCTGTATGAAATATGTCTCATGGCTGTATTATAGTTTTTTATACTTTTAAAATGCTGAAAAACAAACAAACCTATCAACCACCAAACCAGTCTCCCCCAAAACTTACCACCTGGCACCTGTTCCATGAATATTTTGATGAAGCCATTCTCACTAAGAGAACCTAAATACTGGACAATGTTCTTATGTTTGAGATGCTTATGCAAAGCTATTTCTTCATGCAGAGGTTGGGAGTACCTGGAAGACAAAGAAGCAGTTTATTCTTCATCTTGGTGAAGAAAGCCTTGAAACAGCTTACATTGAAAATTACTATTTGTTAAATGAATTTAACAACACTGGTTGTGACCAACACATACTAAAATATTATGTAATCATATGTAAATACAAATAACATATAAAAATACATATAATATTGTGAATTCATACACACAACGTTACAAACGTACATAGAGTGAGGAAAACAAAATTTATGGAAAATAAACTCCACTCCAGTCTAACTCCAAGAGAATAAACAGTTGTGAAAGTGGTTGGATTCATATTGGTGTCAAAGTGAACTAGTAAACTATGAAGCTAGTGTAGAAATAAAAACACCTCAATAATGAAAACCAATCACCATTTAAATTTTAATTAAAATAGAAATCTTTGCTGAAGGCAAGATGGGATATCAGAGTAAGGAAACAAATTATTAATGGAGAGATATTTAGAAGAACAGATTCAAACAATTTCATCAAATTCAATTTAGTCCAAGGCAAAATATTTTTCAGAGGTAAGCTTTTCAATGGCCTTTTTGCCAAGAGTTTCTGGAGTCAGGATCTTTCTCCAGTGTGGAACACCCCCAGAGCTCAGCAGCTGATGTGCTGAGCTGATGTATTAGGTCCACCCTGATGCTCTTCCTAACTTAGGCCTGCCCTAATGCTTCCTCTTGGAGGTGAGTCAGCTGCCAGAATTTGTGTATTTTCTGTGTATTTCTGGCAAAATGTAGACAATATGCTGACAGTCAGGTGGCTATCTTCCCTAAAGCACTAACATCTGTGGCCACACTTTCAGGGCAGCTGAAATAGATGAAGGACACAGACTTCCTTCTGTCAGCCCAAATGTGAAAAGTAGTTGCAGCATCTGCAATTGAAGTTGTTACGGGAAAAGTACCTGGGACTTCCACTCCGTTTTAGCACAGGTAGCAATCACCTCTCCCTCAAAGAGCATCAAGCTACTAGTGGAGGCTGAACTCTTAAAAATGTGTAGGGAAAAGAAAAAAAAAGTAATCATCTGAAAATCCCACTGGAGAAAAATGGTTGCAAAAAATAATTATTTGGTTAATAAAAAGTATGATTATGCAACTCTGAGTCTGTTTACTAAAAACTAATTTGAGTTTTGCCTTACCTCTCCACATGATTATAAAGATTCTGACTACATTGTCAGTCATACAGAAATGCAAAATCAAAGATTGTATTCCTGAGTTCTGTTAATGAGATATTAATTCTGACCAGCAGCAGCAAGACCATTATAATTCTTCTTTCCGCACTTTTAAACAGCACATTTGAGACTTGAGCAACAAAATAATTTTGCAAATAAAATAAACTCATAAGAAACTTTTTCAGTAGGATGAAGCATTTTTTGCTTTACAACTTAATCACTAGGAGACTTTAAATGGTATGAACAAAAATTCTGAATCATCATCATAGAATGGCTGGAGTTAGAGAGACTTCAAAGCTCCAACCCTCCTGACATGGGCAGGGACACCCCTCACTAGACCAAGTTGCTCAAGGCTTTATCCAAGCTGGCCTTGTCAGTCACTCTTCCCTTATCTGCCACTGCTGTAACCCCGTCACAGAAGGCCACCAAACTCATTAGGCATGATTTGCCCTTAGTGTTGCTGTGTCTGCTGTCACAAATCACCTCATTATTTTCCATGTGCCTTATTAGCATAGTTGTAAAGAGGACCTGTTTCCATGATCATATTCAGAATAGAGGTGAGACTGACTGACTGACCTTTACTTCCCTGGGTCTTCCTTATTCCCTTTTTAAAAACAGGGGGTTTATTTCCCTTTTCCAGTCAGTGGGAACCCACAGGTATAAGTCTTCAGGCCCCATGGACATGTGCATGTTCAGGTTCCTCAGATGGCCTCAAAACTGATCTTGTACAGTAGGTGTTTTTCCATTCTCCCACTCCCTGCCTTTGCCTCCTGTGACTTGGGCGGTGTGGCTGGAGCACTTGCTGAAGACCAAGGCAAAAAAGCTGTCAGATACCTCAGCCTTTTAATGCCCTTTGAAAACCAGGTCTCTCGTTTCCTTCTGGAGAAGGTCCACATAGTCTCCAGCCTTCCTTTTATCACCAGTACACTTACAGAAGCTTTTCATGATGCCCTTGACATGCCTGGCCAGATTTAATTCTATTAGGTACTTTAGGTACTTTAGCTTTCCTAACCTGATCCCTGGCTGCTCAGGCAATATTCAATTTCTCTGTATTCCTCCCAGGCTACATCTCCTTGCTTCCACCCTTTGTAGGGTTCCTTTTTGTGTCTGAGTTTTCCAGGAGATGCTTGTTCCTTCATGCAGGTGTCCTGGATTTTTTTTCCTGATTTCCTCTTTGTTGGAATGCAGAATGTGTCTCTGTAGTCTAACATTTCCTGACAAGTAAATTATTCAATAGCTTTTATTCAACATATAGCAAAATTGAAGACTCACTGCTTTTTGCATAGAAATATTTCAATTTCCAGCCCTGCTCTGACTCACAACTTAAATATTTTTTACAAATTCAAAATATGGTAATTCTCACTTTTAAAATGATACAAATTAACTTCAGAGATTGTTTTCTTTCTATAGAGCTCTTTCAAAGTGTGAAAAGATCAGGTTACAATTAACCAGAAGAGAATTAATACATTTTTCTCACTTTGCCATTAAAAGAATAACACTTGAAATTAATTCTGGAAGCCTCCAAACATTTTTGAGAGTTTAGATGAAAGACTGCCAGCTTCCTAATAATCTCTTTTGTGCTTTGCACACCGAAACTGAAACCTTTTCCATTGAAAATTCTTTTAAAATGTGTCTTGGAGAAGAAAAATCTGGATTTTTTCCTTTAAAGTAGTTACTGCTGTATTCAGGCTATCTTCCTATTAACCACAGTTGTTACAAGCAAATTTCTTCTAACATACACAAAACTTGCAACTATTTTGAGTCAAGAGATTGTTTTATGTAATGAGGCCATACTTTCTGGGAAATTATAACATATATTGAAGTTCAATTTGGAATAACAATAGAGGATGGAAGGATTCTCCTCTCCAAAACCAAAGTTCTAGTACCTTTAAAATATTATGAGAATGGAAAAATTATTAGACCACATATCCATTTGAACAGCCAATCTATAAATGAATTCCAAAAAATTTAGAAGTGATAATTTTTAAATGCCCAAGAAAAAACCAAGTCAGAACAGAATAACCAAAGGAAAGCCCACAAGATAGACCCATGAAAAAGAAACTGAGCTAAGCATGACAGTTTAATACAGTCAGTTTCACTTGAAAACTCTTAACTTTAGATTTCATATCACTTTTATCACAATATTTGTGGAAATCTACATATACAAAATAGGATTTACTGGAAGTCTTCAGATACAAAAATACTAAGGCCATTAAGCACCTGGTTCTTACATGGCTACCTTTATACAGCAGAGAGAGTTACACATAGAGACACTTTGCATTAAAAAAAATAATTAACAAAGAGATTATTCCACATGCTTTATTGTAATGTTATGAGGCTTCAAAATAAATGGTACAAAAACAAGAAAGAAAAATGTCTTTATCAACAATTCAGGCCCAGAATTTTAAAGGCCTGCACAAATCATGAATTCCAATAGGTCTTTTATAAGGACATGCCTGAGTATGTCTAAGTAGATAGGGCTCATCACCAGGTGTTTGAGTGAGATTCTGCACTTCAGTGGGTTGTTTCTTTGTTTTGTTTTGTTTTAAAGAAAAAATACTAGTATGAAATCCAGAAAACATCTAAATTCACATTTGGGATCACAATCTACTCCACAGCCTGGAAATATCTAGTTACAAAGATAGGGAACACCACTATATACCAGAGACAGGTAATTTATTGGCAACTTTGTAGAAGAGGCACTCCTTGATCTGCAAATTGATTGACCACATTAATGATGAAATCTAGCAATATACAAATTTTGGAATTAGCCACAGTCACTTTACCTGCTGTCTCTCTCTGGGATTTCCTTAATAGCAATTCTGACTTGATTGCTTAAATCTCGTCCCGCATATACAATGCCGTACGTTCCTTTTCCCAGGATGACTCGCTCACCATTCTCATCATACTCATAATCATACTGCAAAGCAAACAACAACATGAAATGGAACAGAAGGATAACCTTCATTCCATCTGACCCTGTCATCGTAACTAAGGAATCTAGGATGCTAGTAGCTTTCTGCAGAACACAGAGGAGAAAGAAGGAACACTTTAAGACGACAATTGGGATACTGCACGGACATGCCTACGTCTCCCCGGTGGCTTCTAAGGCAGCCTTTTCAGGGCAGTGCGTAAAGCTGAGCTAAGCTGGCCCGTACCCGGTCAGTGCAGCCCCACTCCGTGTCTCAGCGAGCAGCGCCCGCGGCTCTGCGGGCCGGCGCTCTGCAGCCAGCGCCGACGACAGAGGGCACTCTGCGCCAGACGGAGAGCCCGGCTCCTGCTCAGGCACAGGGAGAAGGCAGGACACACTTCCTCCGTCCCAGGGGCTCTCCTGACCTCCCCTCAGCTTCCAAAACCAGCACAGCCTCAATTCTGACACTGCCAGGTCTGCCAGCAGACCGTGCCAATGGAGGTTAGTCAGGACTGCGGTGCATTAAGCGTGGTTTCGGCTGAGTTTGAATTTCAAAGAGTTTAAGGCCAGTCCAAAAACATTTGTTAGAGAGATTACCTGATCTGTCCGCCTGTGTAACACAGACATATAATTTCACAAGCTCACTCCTGTGCTAAACCCGGTAGCTTAGGCCGAGTTAAAGTATTTTTTATTTTCTTCCATAAAAAGACGGCTATTTTTTTAAGAAAAGAGAGAATCCGCTACTTCTTTTAGTAGTTTGTTTCAACAATTAATTAGTCTCATGGTAAAGTCACGCCTCAATTCAATTTTTTGGGTGTCGCTATTTAATTACATTTTTATTCAACAGATTAAAGAGACCTTAGCACATTGTTATTTTTCCTGTAAAAATACTTATCCACTGTAATCAAGCCACCCACTGCTTTTCTTTTTGCTAAAATAAGCCAACAGGCACCCTAAGGCTCTCAATAGAGGCTCTTTTTCTATGCCACAAGTCACCCCAGTGGTTTCCCTTTGTTCGATCTCTGGTTTCAGAGAGAGAATGTTATAAAATGTGTTATAAATGTGTTATAAAATGCCAACATCAAAACTGGGACAGAGGGCTGTCTATATTCATTACACAGCACTGACTCTCTCAGTTAGTTATGGATGTCTCTAGGGCTTCAGAACAACAGAATTTCATGTGATAGGACAGGGGCTTAGGTATTCTATCCTGTTCCCTGCCACCCCAAAGAAAGTTTAAACACCTTAAATGCTGCATTGCACCCAATGGCCTGGTACTCCCTTTCCAGCTCTGTGTGTGTTCAGATAAAACTCCAGGTGAGAACACAGCGCACAGTGCACTCAGCCAACCTATAACCTCGCTGTAGGGGCACCCTAAGCTTCAGTGGGAGTCTGTGGGCTAAGTGTATGAAAGAGACTCCCAGCAGCACCACCATCATTACGTGATTTGATTTTGCTGTTCACTGCCCTGCTGCCTGCAGATGGTCACCAGCCAGGACAAGCCTTCCCTACTGCAGTTATAGCATTACTTGTGCAGATAATCTGCCAATAATGGAAGTGCACACGATTCCAGTGATGCATGAAACAGTCTTTAAAACCAGTCAGACAAACAGTCTTTAAAACTTAAACAGATCCTAATGCTGCCTGACTCTGAATACACTCTGAAGTAACTGTTTCAAGAGTTGCTCTGCAGTAAGCACAACTGCAGAACTCCAAAGCTGTGTACCTTCTAAAGCGAGTTCACTAACTGAAATACGAGAGATTTAGCTGTGCTGGTATTAAAAACTACATGAGGACCTTTACAAGGAATCATTAGTAGATAAACATTAGAGGATAAAATTGTGTAAACAGTAACTTCACTAATTTCTCCTGGAAAAGGGATGAATAATTTACTTCAGTGAAGTGCTAGACTAGAAGCCCGTAATTTTATATGTTGGGAGAAAAAAAAGTACAAATACCTCTAGAGAGTCTCCATCACATTCCCCTTCCTCTGTAGTCTTCCCCATTTCTTCAGTGATACTGTTCACCATGTCAAAAAATCTGTACAAGAAAAAAAAAATAAAAGGACAGAAAAAAAGTGTAGGAACAAAGTAATGAATGGACCAAGAGAGGACTTAAATACAGTAAGTATTATTTTATATAATTACATATTTTGTAATAATAATGTATATATAAGTATATATATATAAGTGCAATTTATACAGAAAGTATAAATTCAGTGTGTAAGTTTGCTTGTTACAAGAAAAGTTTTGTTTGCATGGAGATTTAACCATCAAAATCAGAAGTTTTTCTACTTCTTTTATATGTACAAGAAATCCATGATACCTGAAATTATTAACAGAGTTAGTATTTCAAAATCTACAGCTCGGTTGAAATTTTCATCCTATACCACCATTTCATTATGTCCATTGAAAGCACTGAAACACCATGAGAAGTGCCGGGAAGCCTTGCTACATTTGGAAGAGTTTCTGTAGTGTAGGAATGCTAGCTTCAAGTTCTTCCTTGAACGAAAAGGATGACTATTTCGTTACTTTTCATTTAAAAAATACTATTATATATGACTTCTATCCTTTTGAAAGAATGGAAGTACAAAAACCATGTCATGCTAAGCTATTGCTTACTCATCTCTTAAGAAGAGCTCAGATGAGAAGGGGAATGAATACTGTAAAAGAACCTATATGAACTGGAATGGATGAAAGAACAAGCTAGAGACTGGGCTGTGAGGTGGCCCCAGTCATTGAGAGACAGTACTGCAGTGATTTTAGGTGAATTTGCAGCCTTTTTAAGCACAAAAATACGTGAAATTTCCTCTGGGAATGCCTTCAGAGGATCAATTCAACACCACAGCCTCAAGCTTACGGAGCAGAAACACAGCTTAGAGAAAACAGAGACACCCCTAATTTTATGCAACAGACCTTTCCCAAATTTCTTGCAGGGACACAGGTACAATCTTACTTACGTAAACACACGCTAATGTAAAGGAAATCAAGTGTGCTTCTTCGTAGTTGTAAATAAAAATGTATTTACAGTTACAGAGAAATCTTGACCAGACCTCATTATTCCAAATGTTCCCACTTCAGAAAATCCTCCTAAGGTTTAGGACGCTTTGTTGAATTGGGGGCACACACTTTCAGTAAGCTGTAATATCATAAGTATTATAAAACTAAATCCCTGAAAGGTGTGTTTACGGAAGTAATTAGATTTATAATTGTATTTGTTTCTAATGTTTGCCTGAGCTTGCCCTTTGACCCTTCATACATCAAATCTCCAGGGTGCTGTGTATTAAGCTTTCACACAAAAGACGGTGACCACTAAGGATGCTCAGATCAACTTTCACCATAGCTCTGAAACAGTCAGTCCCTGTTGAGCATGCAGACACCATCTACCCCATCACAGGCCATATTTTTTTTTGAAATAACAGCAGTGACCCACCTTCTACAATGAAGTTCTGTGCAGAAATAGATTTGAAAGTCATCCGAGTTGTGCAGCACGTACAAGAAACAGCAACGTTCTTCAAACTTTGAAATGCTGAAAGAACGGCCAAGAAAGTTATCAAAAAGATGCATTTAGACTTCTACCAGCTTTGTAAAATCATACAGATCAACCCATTAAACATGGGAAAGCACCAGATTAAATCTGAGAATCCATAGTTTTCCCTTATTGTAAAATCACTCTTTTGTATTCTCCGAAGTTCACATTCTGATGTTTGCTATCATTCAGCTTGCGGCCCTTGTCCACACATAGCCCAAGAAAGAGTAGGAGCAAAGAAATTCATAGGAGTATTTCCAGTGACCTGCGACATTTTTGTCTTCAGTGCATTTAGGTAAGGCCCTTAATTTTCACTCCTGCAGCCAGGATGAAACATCCTTTCAGGATCATTAGAAAGCTGGACTTTGAACTGAAATAATGAGTTCTTCGTGCTTTAGACATCAGCCACAGCTCAATCTTGAACACAAAATTTTCTGCTCAGTTCCTTGTTAATTGATACATTGACAGCATGATGGAAAAATATTTTAAAATTAAGTCAGCATCTAAATATGAGGTAAATTACTTTACTACACTTGCCTACTCATGTCTTCCTTCAGTTTTGGTTTTATCTGCTATAACTGCAGAACAAAGATAAAGACAAGGAATGTATGCCATTTTCCTATGGATGCATAGATGCTTCAATGGAAAAACAGAAGAGGTGCAAACTCTTGTACAGTTGTCAGTGTTCCACCCCAAGTAGGTGGCAGCTCGTGCAAAGATATTCATTCACCAGAACTGTTTCATATGCATGTCACTGCTCTGCTCCTTATAGAAAATATTAATTGTTATTTGAAATAGCTCTTTCTGTAACTTTGTCACATACTGAGTGCCAGCTGTCAAGCTGATGCAGTATAATTGATTCTTACTACATTGGAAAAGGGTGGGGGGAAATGGCTAGGGGTGTTACAAGAGAAAATAATGCAGTATTTGAGAAACCAAGACAAATTAAGTCTCTTTATTAAGCTTATTAATATGTGGACAGTATCCACAGTCCTAGTGAAATCAATCTATTTTAGTTGGATCAAGACAGCCATCATGTCACTACTTAATTTGTAGCACAATAAAGTAAAATTATGCATTATGTTGTGCCAAAGGATTGATGATTTCAGTAGCGTAACAGGTTTTTTTAACTATCAGGAAATGCTTGGAATTTTCAGCCTTTAATAGGTGTCTAAGATTGTCTGATCTTGCTCTCCTTTATGATTCCTCTATTGCAAAACCCTGTAAGTTTTGATAAACAAACGACTCTCTAGATAAGCTGGGGGGTCTGCCTTTCATAAAGCTACTTATGAGAAGACTGAGCTCATTATAAGAATATTTGTCTCTGGGTGTGGTGACTTATTTATTTTTACATCAAGAAAATTCATAAGTGCTAAGTAATGTACACATTTAAGAAGACAGTCACTGTCCTGAGCTTATAAAATAAATTTAATTTAAGCTTTTCAAGCATATAAGTAAACTCTCTAGATATGGAGCAGCTGATACTAACAGAATTACTCATTCATTTCAAGTTCCATGCGCATTTAAGCATTTTACTGACTAAACTGTCAGCTGAAACCTGACATGCCCAGAAACCACTGACTAACACAGCAGTGAATAAAACGGTAAGAATGTGGACTGTACACAGAGGCCAGGGAAATTCATAAACATTTAAGACCTTTAAGTGAGGGTTTACATTGCTTATATGTTGCTTTCCTCTCTGAAAAAAAAAAAAAAAAAAGCTAAACTAAAAAAAGGAAGACTAAAAGCCACCCAAGTTATAAAAAGAGACAGGATAATTTGCTCAGGAAATGCCTCACTCTAACAGTGCCCAAGCAGACGTAGCACCCACTGACATCTGCGACAGCAGAACTGGGGCTGAATTCACCAAACTCCAAAAACAAACAGGGAAGCAAGAGAGTAGCGTGGCCTTGTGTCCAGCTCATGTACATCCAGAACTCTCCTTAGCCAATAAGAAATAACTGCAAATGCTGTAACTACTGATTAGTAGTACTTCCAGATGAAGCAGCAGATTAAACAGGTGAACACTGGCAGGGATCACAGAAAAGGAGCTGTGTGAACCTTCAGTGTGTTTTTCAGAAGTCTAGCAGTACAGGCACCTCTCATTGCTGTAATTAAGTAGTCTGATGAAATTCAATGCTCCAAGAACTTGGGATGGAAGACAAATATCCTTGTCTCAAGCTTGTCTAAGTTCTTAAGCTATGAAAGAAACTGGATGCAGATCTAAATCCAACTTTTCCACTGTTTCTAACACTACTTTCATCAAGATGGCCTCTCAGGCACTCTCCCCCAGAAACAAGAAAAGTAGTGGTTATTTCATAATCCAGGACTTCTCCTGAACAGTGAGTAAAAGCCAACTTGTAGGCCAGTGAACTTCAGTGTGCCACTTTAGTTTTTATTTAAAAATTGGAAAAATACATTTCCTATCTTCTTGCTCATATGCTGTCAGCTCTGCAGAACAGTAGGAACTTTGCTCAGTAACCTAAGATGCAAAGTACCTTGGGGAAACAGCCATATTCCAAAAGCTCTAATAAATCCTTTAAGAATAACAGCACTTTCTGGCCTGATTCAATAAGAAACATTTGTATTTAAGAGGTCAAGAAGGCGTACAGCAAAAGCACAGGTATTTACATTGGCACACAAACCGCTAACCGATGAGTCTCTTACACCAAAGCCAATTCCTATGACTTCCTGCATACAGAGTGTGATTTAGAACTGTTCTGCTCAGAGTTCTACATACTTTCTGAGTTGCTTTGCAGCTCTTGAGAGCTGAACCCTATTACTTGTGAAACTAAATGCTGATTCCACTGGCTGTTACACAGCACGCAGAAGTAGTGACCCTCTGTCACTGCCAAGAAGTATTTACCGAAAATGTGAGCCACTTCAAAGCTAGGCGTCTCTTCAGACCTGCTGTCTGTCTCCTTATGGAATGCCATAAATATTTATGGCGGTCTTTGTTGAAGAAGCCTCCAAGATCATGTACAAAGATCTGCCTTGTACACTAAGGCTGCATTTCTAAAGCTGACTCTTACTAATATAGAAGGGCTGAGAATCCTTATAAAGCTTGGAACTCCCCCTTCCTAGACCGCTTCTAGGAGCCTCAAAATAGCCAAAAGTAGTCTTGATACAAAAATAGATTAGAAGCAGGCCTAGTTCTGAAGGCTCACCCACTCCAAACAATACTTGCCTTCACAAAACTAGGAAAAAACCCTGGGAAACACTGAAAAATTAAGTGATCAGAAACTTGCATCTATTTAAAAGAAGGAAAAAACCCCAAACTTACTCAGCTTCATGCTTGCATAAGATAAATATTTCCCCCTGCAGCTCCTCATGGAGGGAGCCAGAGAGTTCTCTAAGAATTCACAGTGACTTTTGGCTCACTGTAAAGTCATCTGAGTTGTTTTGGACATCTGTTCAGATGAACAGATTGGAAAATCAATTGACAAATAAACGATAATTCACAGTTTAAATAACAAATGCAGGAGGTTACACCAGGAACAGTACTGACCTCAGCACAGTTTAGCATGGGGTAGGAGGAGGGAAACACCAAAAGGACAGTAAATAAATAAAGAAATTTTTTCTTTCCTTCTTTTTTTTTTTAGAAGCACACAAAAACATACTGTAGCCAAAACCCCAACCAGACTGAACTAAGCATATCATTGCAATTTTTGCCTAAAATAAGCTGAATCCCACAGGATTGAATTTTCATGCCTATTGATAGTTTGGTGTTTTTAAGTTACTTTTTGGAAGGAAAAAGAATCATCCATCTGTGCAAAATCGTCCTGCAGACATAGCAACAACTCTGCGTATGGAACAGTTATTATTAGAACAGAGCATTGACTATTTAAAAAACATAAGTTTTCTGGACTCTTGTTTTTTTAATTACACTAAAAGGAAAGTGGAAAGTTGCAGGATGACACATATAGATAAATACTAGGGAAAAGAAGAAAAGACTAAGATGAAGAATAGATGCGAAGAGGTTACAGAAGTGATAGAATATCACTGTCACTCCACGGTCCACAGCAGCAGCTTAATACAAAATTCATTCAATTACTCCTTTCATTTCAAAAAAAAAAGGGAAACAACTTACCTTACTCCCCTGATAGAAGCAGCACAGAAGTTCCACTCATGGATACCTTTCTGTAACACACAATAAAAAATAAAAAATAAACAAAATATTCCTTCTTATGTATGAAGGGCTAGTAGGCATATCTTCTAGAATGAAGCTTGTGAGACAGAATGGGAAACACACAAATGACAACAGTCTGTTTATTACCTGTTAACAGCTATTTTTCAAGGCTTTTTTTTTTCACCTGAAACCAAAGCAACAGAAGTTCTACATAGAAGTTTTGGGTTATTTCTTCACTGTTTACACTGCAAACAAAATTTACTATTTTAGAAAACATTCAAAAGAGCAGATCAGAAGAGATGGCAGTATAGCCTTGTTTGGATGCTGAACTTGGGATCACATGCGATACTTTGGAAAGGAGGGGGGAAAATATTCCACCTCTGAGAATAATGAAAACTTGCTCTGTACACTCAGCCCCCTAGTGTGTGGGAAGGCCAGGTGGAGAGAGCTACAAGTAGAAAGTCTAATGCAGGACAGCAAAGTGGCCAATTCTTGAAAAGTAGGAAGAATCGCTCAGGGAAGGAGAAAATCTGAAGGCAAAGTGTCCAAAGAAACAGAAAGGAGGCTATTTCACTGGGGATCTAGAAGAAAGCGGTAAGAATATACCCAAACCCCTAAGAGCTGCTGGAGTAAAAATATGGCTGGAAGAAAGAGGCCACCCTATGAAAATACAAAGGGCTAGGCCTCACTTATTTTCAGATCTTTTAAATATACAGCTGTCACATTCAGCAGAACTGAGTTCCCTGTAGAGAGAGAGAACTCTGTAGAATTATATTGCTCTATGTTTATGTTCTAATAAAACTTTACTTTAGCAAACAGAAGCCTTTTGTATCTTTTAAAGAAAACATTCTCCTTTCAGGAAAAGGTGGAACTACCCCACCTCACACCCCTGGCAACATTGGGATCCCATCACAATGAGCCACATATTTGAAGAACCTTTGCTTTCTGCAGCTGAATTTCATTCGGCATTTTAGTGATCTGAGCAAGGGCATAGTGTCAAACAGAAACACAATCAAATGTATTCCAAAAGAAGACTCAAAAATGTGTAGCTTATAAAATGAATAGGGAAATATACAGAAGTCAGAACAGATACACTGCTGAAATAGTTGCACAATGTGCAGGAGATGACGGTGGAAATTGCTCTCCCAGCTATAACAGCTTTCTATAAGGATTCCTACATCAATTTTTTCCTCTTCTGTAATTCTTTCCTTCCTGCTCAAATCACATTAAAGGTTGTGATGCTAATATGAAATGCCTAACACAATGGACCAAAAATACAAGCAAACATCTTTCTTGATGCACAAGCTTCACAACTATTATAAAGTACGAAGCGGTAACTTCAATTACCTCTTCAATGTTAAATGGGGTAAGGGTTTCTCTCACGGGGTAAAGGAACAGGAGAGTAGCCTGATATTAGGAAAAGCTGAAACTGCATCTTGAAGTGGAAGTACTAACTGATGCTAGATATGGCATCTTTATGAAACTATTATTTGAGTTGCCCGGTTCTCTTGCATGAAGGAAGATCAACTCAATCCCAATGCTAATGAGGAGGGGTTTCTGCATAGTCTTTTACAATTCCCTTCATATACAAAATCTGCTAGTTTCCAATTTTCCATGCTTAGAAACTCTCTTCAGAGCTAAGCTATTGGTGCTTGTCCAATTCCCACTATTGGGAATAATCTAAAATCTAAATAAGTTAAAAATATATGTTCTGAGAGGCAGAAATGCTCAAGAAACATAAGAAGAAGCATTAGCATTCATTTTTTACCTGTCATCTACATGCAACTAATCTCTTAAATCTTAATTACCCCACAAAGTTCTCAAGCAATGAAATAACATAAAAGTTACGTCCCTTCATGATCTTGCCAAGTTTTGAATACATTGGAGTAAATATATCAGGCGTACTATCCAAATTCAGCATCTGTTCTTTGGTTAGGCAAAAAAATCATCAACTACCCAAAACAAAACTCAAAATGGATTCAGAAGCCAGAGCAAAACAGAGACAGGCTGTTCTATTTCAAACTTACAAACAGCACTGCTGCATTCCTCTAACCCCATGCGGGAAGGGCTGCTAAAATTAGGGAACTGAAAGGCAAAGGTAATGTGCATTCTACAAAATAAAATGCTGTCTGTTTTTTCTAGGCATTTGTTTATCTTAAACTCAGTATTATTAAAAACATAAATGTTAAAATATGTTGCTAAAAAGCAATAGAAAAGAAAGAGGCTACATTATTATCCTGGTATGGACTGTAATTTGTCTATTTAATACAAAAGTGCCAGCTGCAGGCTCCACTGAGTTTCAGTTTGGATTTGAAATGGAAATTCAGCTTCTTTGTGCATGAAAAGTTCATACACTTTGTAACTCAGAGATCTTATTCTTGGAGCAGTGACTGAACTCTGAAAAGCAAGTAGAACCATTAATTTATGTGCCAAAATGAACTGAAATCTGAAGCATGAATTGCTAAAGCTCTGACAGACCTATGGTTGGTAGACTGAACTTGGATAGAAGTTTCCAAACCCAGCTGTCTAACATGCCCTTGCAGTAGGGATAGGTGGTTTTGCTTGTTAACCAGCCCCTAAAATGCTTGTTTTCAGGCTACTAAGGATCAAAGTATGAGTCTCCTCTGTGCAGTAGACTGACAGATAATACATCCTTTCTCTTGGCAAAGATAAATATTATACTAGTTACATGCAGCTGAAAAGGAAGCTGGTGCCTCCAAATTTTTCTAATCCCTTTTCTCCCTGTATGGTTTCTGATGGATTCTAAGGACTTTGACAAATTGCAACAGACTACAATTGTGCAGCTGAAGGGGTAACTACCACATTGCCCATTGCATTCTTTCAGTGGGTATGATATCTCACAGGGCACAGAGTATCAGTCAGATTCCTGGCTACTCAATAAGCTCACCACAGTAAGGATTCTGGCCAGAGCAAAAGTAGCAGGGAGTGCACTTAATGTCTAATGCCAATGACTAACACTAGGACAGAAAAACAAGGAAACACTATTCTGCAGAAAATACAAAGACACACGCCTCACATCACAAAGGATAAGGGGAAAATGGAAAGAAATGTATAACATGCCATAAAGAAACACCTATCTTTTGAACACCAAACAGGTATAGACTAATACATCCAAATCCTTCTCCCAGCCAGAGGGTAACTGGGTGATCAAATGACACAGCTATGAAAAATGCCATTGCTGAACGTATCAAACAAAATATCCCAGTAGCTAAATGATAAATAAATGCACCATGGAATACACTTTTTGGAATATGAGTGCACATGCTCAAGTAGGGTTAACTCAAAGGAACATGGGAAGTCATGGCAATGAGGTGCCGTATGTGGCCAGTACACCAAGCCTACTTGTTTTGCCTAAAAAGAAACCTACACAAAAACCCTACACTAAGAGATATTAGGATTCTCCTTAAAAATATGGTCACGTAAACATCAGAGAGAGCCACTTAATATAAACAATTTTGTTAGCAAAAGAACAAATGTGTATAAAATGTCAACAAATTCAGACTGAAAGCCAGAAGACTTAAAGTAACTCTTTTTTACTTCACCAGCAATATTCCACTCTTGTCTCTTCTAGAGTTGCAATGGAATTCTCAAACCACTTTGCAGCATGACTGGTCAACTGTGAAACCTATACTAATATTCAGAAAGAGCTTGATCATTTCATGTGAAATATTATATGGTAAGAGTGTCTGCAACAGAGGTGAAGAGGACTCAACAGTCCAGAAAATTCCTTCTAGTCCTATGTTCCTTCTTACACTACAGTAAAGCCACTTAACAGAATAGGAAGTATTGTTTAGAGGTGAACTAAATATATACACAAAAAAGTCCACAAAAGCAAAAAAAATGCACGTGCAAGTAGTCTCTAAATAGAATAAATTCTAAATAGAAGAGTCTCTAAATACAATACAGAAATACTTTCAGAACAGGTATTTTAGAATAGCAAGATTAAGCCTGTAGTTCTCACAATTAATTATTTACTGTATAGAAAATTTTTATTTTGCCCAAGAACTGCATAAATTTATTTTTTAAATTATTCTCAGAGGCTGAGCCTACTTCAAAAAACATCAGTCAGAATAAACCACAAATAAATAGAAATTTATTGGTCTAGGCAAACACTTCAGTTTGTTCTCTAAATATGCAATTTCAGCTGCCATTTACATTTTCTCATGAACTCACAACAAAATTTCTAAGCAGTACAGCCTCACTGTATTTTGCGTTCAAAAACGTTTCTCCTTTTACAGACTAGTAGCAGGAAAGCTGAAGATTGGACTTGCCACTGTTAGGTTAATGGTTGGACTTGGTGATGTTAAAGGTCTTTTCCAACCTAAATGATTCTATGATTACCTGAAAAACAGGTCTTCATTGCCCTATCCTGCAGGCAAACAAAATGGTGCCACGGAAGAAGGAGCAGCTCTTACACATCACAGCATACCCGGTGTTTTGCCTCCAGCCGACTCAGTCTCCATTCACTCTCCGTATAGTCCTTCATGTTCCCGTGCTGACATCCTTCTCCAAGGTTCTATGACATCCTCCTTGTCTTCCCTCTTACCAACATTTTGCTTCCTAAACATCCCAGAATGTAGTGACCATTCTAGGTTTTCTTCTCCACTTCCATCTCCGGATTTTCTAAGCTCCTTTACAAATATGTCTGGCTATCTCACACCTTGACATATTTTCAATTTCTAGAGCATCCATCTATCCTTCTGCCAAATACTTCTTTGGCATTTGATTGATTCTGCTCCCATTGTAACATACCAGTCTCTATTACTTTCATATTAAAGGAGTATTTATCATAGCTGACACATAAAACTGCAAGTACAGGAAGATGATAGTTCTGTAAGTATAAGCAATTTTATGCTACATTATTGGTATGATGACAGTAAATTGTAAATTACTTATGAAATCTTAAGCAAAAGACTTATTGTGTATTACACAATGGCTTAAAACAACCGGAAGGAAGATGCAAGTTATTTTGAAAAATGATGGGAAACAAAAGATCCATTGAAAATTGGGACAATCTTAAGCATGGCAACATATCTCAGCATCTTCCTGTGTGTTACCAAAACGCTTTTCTACTTTCCAGAATCATAATTAGATGCAACTGGTCACATGTTACATGCCTTATGTACCATGCATACTTTTAAATTGTGAAAAAAGTTGCAACTACAGACATACCTTGTCATCAGGCAGCACGTGCCAGATGGATACCGTCTTCTCCTCAGCTTCACTGTTGATGGAGAGATATGAGGGCTGATAGATTTTTGTTGGTTCTAATATTAAAACCTTGTAGAAAAAATAATTTTTAACAGTTAGTGCAAAAACAGTAAAACTTCAAAAGGTATTGAAATCTGTTAAAACTATTTCTTTAGTCATACCATAGCAGGAAAAACAGGGGAAATAATGAAATAACAAAAAGCAAAATTTTAGGTACTGAGCTAGTTTAGTGTAGCTGACAGTAACTTAAGATTAAAAAAAAAATCCAACTTTAATTCTTTTATACAAGGCTGTTAAGTGTTAATTGGTAGCATGTATCAATTTTGCAAATTATGTTTTTGAAAAATGTCAGGTTTTGAAATCTTTCTGTCACAATTCAGTCTCCTACAGTGCCACTCTAGAATGTCTGTCTCCCATGTGGAGAAGATCCATGGTACAACTTTATCATCTTTTGGTAGAAGCATATTTGGGTAAAGCAGAGAAACAGATTAACCTAGAGCTAAACTGAACTGCTTTGGATTTAGACCACCATGAACTGTAGCCACCAGATCAAATGATTTTCTCAAAAGCAACAAGAACCACTGCAAGAGGCTGTCAGCTAAAGAGTATAGAAAGTGTTGTGGAATAAGCGAAACAAAAACTAGAAGCATAATTTAAAAGAGATGGGATGCAATAGTGATTGACTTGGGCAAGTTGGTCTATATCTATTTTAAAACGTATATAAACACCCAAGTAGAAAGTCTTGGAGAGAGCCATGGCTTAGAGTGAAATCTAAGCCGTCTCCTCCTTCAGAGTCAGTAAGCACACAGATACACTGGAAGCAGTGCAGGGCGAAACTCTGAAAAGTACCTACACATTTAACTCTGTAAATGATAACCAGTGTGAATCAAAATGTGTCTCTTGGCATCTCCAGACACTTATAATTTGTAAAATCTGGTTTAAGCCATTTCACAAACTGCGGTCTTTATCCTACAACAAGTTATCCATGGACTGTCCTTTCTTCCTCTAAAGGCCAACGAGAGGATGATGGCACTGATGCCACCAGATAAGAGAGTAACTAACAGCTAAGCTAGTACCCATGGACAGTGGAGCTCTCAAGTTCAAGCTCTCAGAACAATTCACAACAAGAAAATATGAAAAAAGCTTCTTTTAAAATAAATTAATCGCGATCTGGGAGAAGTGAGGGAAAAGAAAGCTGCTAATTTTCTTTTGTTGACTTGTTGAACTGTGTGATTTTCATTCTGAACAGGCACAAAGAGAATTTTTATATTATGAGAAATCACATCTGCAACACCAGTGTAGTTGAGTCACAAAATCACAGAACAGTCTGAGTTGGAAGGTACACAGAAGGATCACTGAGTTCCTGCGGGGATCAAAACCATGACCTTGGCCTTATCAGCACCATGCTCCAACCAGCTTCCTGTACAACACCATCAAACCAGGTAGATACTGGGTTTATCTTTTGGCTCATGCTAACACAGTGATCAGCTTTGTTTTGCCTCTTAATATTAATAAAAATTCAAACCACTTTACTTCGACAGTTTTATAAGTCAGAGTCTATTTTAAGTATCTAATTTAACTACTTCATCATCTAAAATCCAAAAGGATTATGGCCTTGTCTTGTACAAACTCCAGAAGATTCAAAATATCTTTTGTTTCCCTGCAAAACTTTCTACCTGTTCTCCTCAGAAAAGGAAAATCAGGTTCCTTAGACAGTCTCTTGTTGCCTCAAAGCTCTTGCTGTTCAACATTGAAGTCTTACTTATGGTTTATTATCACACCTACACATGGAAGGTAAAAGGACTGTACAAAACAATCTGTACGCACTTTAACTATCTGGGAGGCAATAGCAATTGCTATTTAAAACAAAAAGCTGTTTTTGCTGACGGTTAGCTAAAAGGAACACCCAAGACATTATTTCCTGGACATACAGAGTTAATATGTACAGCAAACATAGACCTTTTTACAGTATACTTTCAGGACATGGTACAGCACTGGGGCATCTAATAAAAATTCTCAGCAAAACTTTTGTGGAAGAAATCAGAAATAAACAGACTTGTAGTGCAATGTTGTTGAAATGCATTTTCTAGTAGCTGGAACAATAGACTTTGGACCATTTGGGCTGATTTTTAACCTCTAACAGGGCACAGTCTTAATTGGCAACAGAGTATACAAAGCCTGCTGAGCTAGAAAAATACTGAAATTAATTAAATATCTTTCCTTCAAAACATAGTATAGTTAATACATTATCACCTGGAATGTTTGCTTTAGAAGTATACCCATTGGTAGCAAACAATAAATAGCAAAATTCTATCTTGACTTTTTTTCTCATTACTTTTTTATGGAATATACTGTGCAATCCTGTTGCACCCATGTGCATTCAATTAAAATCAATCTAAGATGCAGGCCAAATACATTTCCTCTGGACAAGCAGTTTATTGTCTGGACACCTAAAAAGAAGCAGTGCTTTGTGCTCATTTCCTTTACATCATAATTTGTTTAAAAAAAAACCCCAAACCCCAAAAAAACTACCAAAAAATGTCCCCAAGACCCAAAAAACCAGCCACTTACTGGAAATCGAACTACAGTCACATCTGTCTTTGTGGCTTCAACAAGGAAGTCCATCCAGAAATCCACAAGTTCCTGTTTGGCCATATGTTGCTCTGGAGTCAGTCTCTTAAAATGCTGATATATCAAAATAGTCTCCACAATAGACTTCAGGTACCTGTGACCATCCAAACATACACAGACCGTAAATTCAATACAGTTTGTAAGCAGTAATGTCTCTACCTTTAATCACAACTGAACTATTCACCATTGCAACATCAAGTAACATTTTGCTTCTCTAGGATTGCTTTTCATAATAACAATTCCCAATTAGAATTGGAAATACAGTTGCTAAATGAGGCAACGGAAATATAAGAGTCCTGGAACATTGCTTCCTGCACATATTCCTGATACCATATAATGTCTTCTATCCTAAACCATGAAAACTTCATGAAATTACTAAATCCTCTACCTAAGGACCAAAACTGAGCCTATGTCCAACTTGTTTCAGCAGAGACCTACTTAAAATAAAAACTCAGGTGAAAAGTCCACTAGTTTAACATTCTACACTGTTCTATCTCCTATATTGTGTCTGCATAGGCAATTATGTAACACAGATTTCTAAAACATGATGCTTCTGGAACTGATTATCCTACAAAGATGACAACAGCTACACTAAGCAGTCTTTGGGGATTGCTAGGGAAGGGCAATAGCAGTGCTGAATGTTTCTCCTAAATGTAGTTCATCACTCTCTCTGTTGTTCTGCTTTCTGGGGCTGATTTATGGGGCTTGTCGATAACATTGCTTTCACTTTGCATTTTTGAAAAAAAAAGGTTGTAAACATAATCTCACGCAATTTTTATGAATACTATAGCAATGAGATATACATGCTAAAGGAGGATTTATCGTTGCTATCACTTTAACACAATTAGGCTATTCGTGGAAACGTTTGTTTCACCGTCAGAGGGTCTTCAGTGAATATTTCCATAGCGGTGCAATTTCCAATCATCCTTCTTAGGCCATGAGGATAGCTGGCTTAAGGTACTATGTCTACTCCCATTTGCACCAAGTGGGCCCTGCTATAAAGCAGGCAACAGACTGGGAAGGAATGGCTCACAGGAGAAATTCTTTATGAAGCACAAATGAGTGAGCTGTATTTAAAGTGAGTTTAATCCACAGACTTAAACGCCAAAGGCACTGGGGTACATAAAATCCTGACAACCAGGCATTCATAAACTCCAGAAAATTCTACCAGGAGACTTCCAGAGAGTGCTATCCAGCTTCTTAGTAAAATACACACATAGTAAAAATAGAAAACCTTGCAAATAAATACACTGTAAATAGCATTTATGAAATATATTTTGGCAGAAAATTAGAGTTTTTAATTTTTACAGTTTCTATGTTATGTCAATACAGAAGTTAAGCATTTCCATATCTTAGCATCCGTCTGATCATCTTCTGGAGACACACTCTATCCTTTATAAAAATAAAAGAATACATATGCTGTATGTTCACTCTTATAATTAGCAGAGTGACAACTTTTTTAGTCAGAAAGGAGTCTTGGTTCTCCCCAGCTAAGATGATCCCAGCCCTTAATGAGTAGGTGACCGTTCCTCAAGTGCTGCCTATATCCAAAGCAGTTGCCGGGAGCCTGCTGTCAGAGCACACATCTCTTGGCCTTTGCACAACAAATGTTGAGTCTACAGGGTTGCCTTTAATCCTGGATTTATAACCTTTCTGTTAATTGGACTTTGATTTGCAGTCTTCTCAAAGAAGACTGCATCTTGCAACATACAGCTCATTTGTATTCAGTACCTACAACAACTGGTATGCGCCTTATCCTTAACAGTATTTAAAAGCACAGCCAGACCTCTCTAGCTAAGCTGCCTTCATTCTCCAAAACCTTCAGGCTGTTATGGCTAAACTCACAAGCCACTGCCACTTCTCTTCAGCAATGTAGCTGCAAGCAACTCCTCCTTTCCCCTTTGCCCTCAGAAGAGCCTGAAGTCAATGGTGAATCTGCCCTTCTCACTCATCAAATTAAAGACCCATATCAGATCCAACCCTGAATAAGGGCAAAAGGGGAAGAGAGTCCCTTCTCTGGATAAAAGTACAGTGAAACCATATACACACAGTAAAATCTGTTAAAAAAACCAAAACATATCTCCTGTCAGCTGAATACAGTGCCTAATGTGAAAGCTGAAGGAGTCCAATCATATAGCATTGTATTTCTAAAACATAGCAAAGTAGACGGCCTTGTTTATCACCTTACCATGCTGGTGCCTTTAGTTTAAACAGCTTTTCTGAAGCCTGGATCACTCTTATATGATCATTAGCCAACATACTGGCCCCCAAGAAAGATCCCACTTCCCAATAGCTTTGCAGTTTCTCCAAGCTCCCCTTTTTACCAAGCAGGCTGCTGATCTTCACTCCTGTAGCAAAGAGAATAAAAAGTCACAAGAATTTGTATTAATGTAATTTTAAAATAACCATTTCCCTTATTTGAAATCTATTAATTGCTTACATTACTATACCCTCTCCATTTTGATGAAATAAAACGGAAATCATACTTACCAGTTAATGTCATATGCCTTCCAAACACCCTAAGTGGTAGAAGATTTTTTTTTCCCCACCCCCTCTTCCTACAGGCTTCTCAAGAAAGGAACTTAAAGACATCACTGTCAGGACAAGGCCACAGTCAGGTTACCTATGTTCTTGCATGGACCTCATCTGTAAAGGTAAATTGGGGCCTTAGGCTACACAACATAGCTGCAAAAACTTAACAGATGCTGAATAAGGCACCTATTATGTTTTTTTCTGCTTTGTTTTTTTTGACTTACAAGCCCCAAGCCCCAAACTTACCTTTATAGACAAGGTCCCATGCAGAAGGAACAGATGATCCACTGGGCTTCTTCCAGCAGTGATGTTCTTTTAACTGCCGCAAGTCCTACCCCAATGAAAGACATCTATTAATATTCACAAGTCCCTCAGCAACTCAAGACTACGGAGAGCCTCAGGTTTGCTAAGTTTGCTGAGAACTACAGGCTCCCCTGTGGCCTTCAAGGTGAGTTTTAGTTCATATGAGCTGCTACACAGAGCTAACATGAGATATGCTACACCATCCCTGACAAAAAAAAAAAAAAACAATTTGCAGGTTACACAACAAGCCTCTTCACCACCATAGTCTTTAATTCACTTTTCCCACACTACTCCACTATGACAGTTTCCCTCCCACATCATCTTCCATTGTCCTTGATATTCGGGCTGAGTATTCAGAAGAAATTTCAATGCAACAGTTGATTTTGTTTTTTTCCTTAACCTTCCTTGAGTTTTAGCAGACTAAACTTCATGGTGGAAGCAGCAATAAATATTATCAAAATGGGTATCATTATTTAAGCTACATTTCAGCCTACAAAGTTTATCTTGTTTTATCACATTGCTCACATTTTTATGACATCAATGTCAGGTAATAAAGGCTTTTAAAATGTGAAATTGTATCCAAGTGGCCTATAGCTTATTTCACATCTGTATTTTGCACTTTGTGCTCTCTTGCTAACAAGAAATTGCCGTGCTTGAGTAATATACAGAACAAAAAAGTACTTCAATCATAAAAAAAAATTATTTGCTTGCTTCTTGGGAAAAAAGTTTTTGTCATTCCTGAAGAGAAAAACAATGCCACAGATGTTACAAAGTATCTTTGATCTGCCTGAGAAATGCCACAATGTACATCGCCTCCATCAACACCACAAGGTACCGTGGTGACCATCTCTGCAAGGCTTTAAGCCAGGGTGCTACACACATCCACAGACAAGGAGACTGCTTGAAGATGTACACCTGCACTCGTCAGTGAAGAACAGGGAGGGGGAATTTGTGTGGAAAGTGTTCAACTTTAGCTGGGTTCTACAGAACAAAACGTGAATGCTATCCACAAAACACAGTAAATGGAAAAAATTAATCTCCCCCAGGACTTCAGAGTAACACTCCTCAGCAATATCTTCAAAGGCCAAAGGGCTCTACTAGAATGTCTAAAGCATTTGCATGCATGCGATAGCAACACATGAGGAAAGAGAGATACCTACTAACCTCCACAGGTTTTTAATATGACTTCATCACAAGGGATATAGGGAACGGTATCACAGGGATACGTGGATCATTTCAGTTGGATATGCCTTTGCTGGGAGGAATGGGAAAGGGAGGAATTTAGCTGTGCACAGGGCCTTTGCTAAGCACTGAGTGACGGCACACACAGTTGCAGTGGCCACTGACCAGCTATCACAAGCTATTTGTCACAGCGAGCAGCAGCACCGGTCTCTGGTTCACAGGCAGACGTGCTCTGCCATGCTTTACTGCACCTGCAGGGACACACCCATCACAGCCCTTCTGTGCTCCAGATGTGGGAACAGAGCTAAAGCGAGGTACAAACTGAGAGTGTGGGTTTGATGAAAAGTACAACTCACATGGAGAGGGACTGGCATTACTGGCATGGCAGGGAGAAGTGTTTGTTAGGAGGGTAGGACTGGAGACAGCAACCATTTTGAGTCCCAGCTCAGTAAGGGAGACTTACAGGAAGACAGTGGGACAAAGGATGGATGTGTAGCAGTTATGATACCTGAGGACACCAAGTTTGGGAATCATTACTGTTATGTAACTTGGGTAAAATGGAAGTTTTACCCAAGTATTCTGTGAAGTGGATCCTATTACCTTACAGAAGACACCACCACCCTCTCATCAAGTTCTGAGAAAGGTGAAGTACTTGGTGCTAAAACTCACTCTGGTTTGCTGACCATCCTCTGCAAAGCTCATCTACAAAATTACTCATCCCTGAAAGGCAAGTTACTTATCCCTGAAATGCAGTTGCTCTGTGATGACATTAGCAATAGTTTCAAAAGGCTCTAACTCCAATTTAAAGAACCTGGGGGCGAGGGATTGTTTTGGAAACTTGCAAAGTGAACCTTCATGAATTTAATTCTGAATTTATGGTCTCCTTGTATAATTTCCCTTTTATAAATTTATTTTTATTTCACCATCTTCAAAAGATTTTTGAGAGTATAAGAAAATCCAGGCAAAGTCAAGATATTCTCTTCTTCCATGATAAACTCGGCATTCACAAGGGGAGGGAAAAAAAGCAGCAGCTGAATTCCAGTATATTTTATCAAAAATATTTTGCCTTTAAAACAAATGAGCCAAAATAGAGGAACCATTAATGCCAGAAAAGCCATTGTTTTTATAACATCAAGAATATACCCACAGCTTGTGACGAAAATGAGATACACTAAGCAGATATTACCAGTTAAATATTACTATG
This sequence comes from Eulacestoma nigropectus, assembly GCA_013397775.1. Classification (NCBI taxonomy): domain Eukaryota; kingdom Metazoa; phylum Chordata; class Aves; order Passeriformes; genus Eulacestoma; species Eulacestoma nigropectus. The sequence goes on along the minus strand of VZTE01000952.1, from coordinate 442,227 downwards.
AAGGCTTTACAAATAAACTGCTTTGTCTGCTCAAATATTGACAGAACAATTCATGTTACAGGATCCTTTGTGTGTCAAAGTTGCACAGCCTGCAGAGATCATAAGTGTCAGTGCAGAACACAGCATTTCTGTCCTGGTCTCAAAGGCCTTTGTATGGTTAAGAAAGCAATACTACTCAGAAAATAGAAGGCGGGTTTTTATTAATGCTCCATTTGCTCATTTAGTTGTGAACTATTATCTGACAAGTACAGGTAGGAAATTTTAGAAGGCAAATTTTCTGATCTGATGCAGATTGGTAAAACTCCTCTTGGATTTATTCTTATTTTTACTGGAGTTATTCCAATATTGCCAATGTAATCAGATATGCACCTCCTAATTACAGTCTCACGCACCCTCTGAAGAACTGTTAATGACATCCTTCCTTACATTTTTCCCAGCCTAGCAACAAAATTTCCATATAACCTTGACTGAACTTGACCAGTTTGTTCTTGCTTCTCTCCTAATCTCCCACCAGAAAGCAGAACTTCTCTAATTTCTGTGTACTACAGATAATGCTGTGGGTGGACACCAAACAGAAAGCACTGCCTGGCAAATCTAACTAGTGCTGAAAAACAGTCTTGTACACGCAGATCTAAACAAGAGGTGACATCAAAAGAATTACACGTGTAAGAGATACTTAGAACCAGAAAAAAATCAAAACATTTTCCCACACAACCTATGTGATTTTGCCTGGTTTTGTTTAAAACATTAACCCTAGACAAAGAAAATACTAAATTATCCCCAGAATCTAGCACAACTCAAGCCATCTGAAAAACCTTGTACAAAGACCATTGTAAAGTCTTGCACTTGGGAAAACAAAATCCAGGAGTGCAGCACAGGCTGGGATCTACTCCACTAGGGAGCAGCTCTGTGGAAAGGGATCTGGTGGTCCTGAAAAACAAGCAGCAGAATATGAGTGAACAGTGTGTTTCTTCAGCAAAGAAACCCAGCGGGATGTTGGGATGTATCAACAAGGGCATCAATAGGAGAGATAATGAAGCCATTATCCCACTCTATTCAGTGCTTGCCAGAGCAGTCCTGGAATAATGTGTTCAGTTTTGGTTCTCACCATACACAAAAGATGCGGACAGGCTGGAGAGGGTCCAGAGAATGGCCACAAAGACGAACGAAGGACTGGAAGCCTGTCATATGCAGGAAAGCTGGGTTTGTTCAGCCTTGAGGAGCAGGCTTAGGGGAAGCGTTATCACCATCCAGAGTGTAAAGGGTGGCTACAAAGAAGATGGAGACTCCCTTCTGACAGGGAGTCACATGGAAAAGACAAAGGGTGATACGTAAAAGTTACTACTGGGCACTTTCCAATTCGGCACAAGATGAAAATTTTTCAAAATCTGAAGAATCAGCCCTTGGAGTCATCTCCCAGGAAAGCAGTGGATTGCTGATATTGGATGCATATAAAGTACAGCTGGACAGGGTGCTGGGCCATCCCATCTAGACTGTGCTTTTGCAAAGAAAAGTTTGTAGCAGATGATCCTTGAGGTACCCTCCAACCCGGTATTCCATTCCACGATTCTATGAATAGTGACCACAGTCTTATCAACAAGAAATAAACGACACACACAAGGTCTGTACTACAAATGTATTTGAAAACATGTTTCAAAATAGCTGAGTCAGTCTGAAACTAAAAGTATTTTGACAATATTCCCCGAAACAAAAAAGAAAGACGGACACCAGTAGCTAACAAGAAGGATTGCTATATCAAGGGTTTCCAGCAGAGACTAACTAAATGTTAACATAAGACAGGCTAACAAAAAACCAAACAAACCAACCATCTAAGGAACAGGATACTTCTGCACTACATAATTAATCAGCTGGGGATGGAACCTTATATAATAATGAACATTAATTTCTGTAATGTTCTCGATACGAACAATAGGGAAAACAACACTGGACAAACTCATAAGAAGATGATACCAAAAATAACACACAGATTTCATCAGTAAAACTAATTTGTACAAACCTAGTTGGCTGTAGCCTATATGCAATTGAAAAGTTTCTTTAAAACTGAATGATTCAAAATAAACTACACAAAAAAATATAGCCCAGCTCCATTAAACTATCTAGTTTAAATTTAGGCCAGCTAAGTGAGTATTTGCAAATGCTATGCAATATGTAGAACATATATTTTTACCTCCTACTCTGGCACAGGAATTCAAATTTTAGCATAGGATGTGAAAGTATTCGATGCAAACCAAAAAGCAAAATCTCACCCACTCAAAGAAGGGCAAACACAGGGGGCAACTCTAGGCAGCCTAACACATCTAAATTAATACCTTCATTCACACCTGAGAATTTAAATTTTACTCCTGCTATTTATGTGAAAGTAATCATCTCACTCTGACTTTCATACTCAAAATTACCCAGGAAATTACTTCTATACAGTGTACACCTAACTTCGGAACTAGAGCAGTGGCTGAACACAGATACATTTGGTGGAGTGAAAAAAACCGTTTCTTTCTCACTTAACAACCTCCTCAGGAGAAACAAAGATAAAAAAAGACTTTACAAAAAGTCAAGAATTATACCAATTCAAGGAGAAGAACACCAACTAGAATGCATATTATGACATTCAGTCCTTTCTCTTAAACCTTCCCTGAACATATTACTGACTAATCTTGAGTTTTTGCTCTCGTCAAATCCAGAATATCACAAACAAAATCACAAACAAAATTGTCTTAATTCTTCCTCCTTAAGTAAAAAACTTTTTATGACAAGGGTGGTGAGACATTGGACCAGGTTGCCCAGGGAAGTAAATGCCCCTTTGTTGGAAGTGTCCAAGGTCAGTCTGAGAAACATGATCTAGTGAAAGATATCTCTGCCCACAGCAGGGGCTAGGACTAGATGGTCTTTAGAAGGTCTCTCCAACTCAAACCACTGTTATTCTATGATTCTATGAATACAGATTCAGAAACCTCTAGGAATGCATCAGAAGAGAAAGATTCTTCTCTCAACCCAACCCAAGCTCAAGTCAAGTGCATTTTCCGCAGTCTTAGGATGGACTTCCTGTCCTTATTCCCTACAGTGGTTTGTGTTGGTTTGTTTTAAAGAGTACTAACTGGAAATGGATTCCCACTTCAGGCATTCCTGTTTCACACAAATGATGCCTTTACAAAGAAGCTTAGTTTTTACTAAACTCTGGTAACCATTTAAGACCTTGACACTGAAACCAGGTCTTCATGACAGCACTCACCTGCAGTCAGGTGGGATCAGCAGTGGTGTGAGAGACCAACTTAAATATTCACATGCTCTCTACCAAAGCTTTCATATACAAACATCAGATTTTCCCATATAACAGTGGGTGGTAGTGTACTTTCACTAGAATGTGATTTCACCATGAATTTGCAAGTTATAATTACCAACTTTCCGCAGCTCAAAAGAAGCATCAAAGCAATGTCCAGCTGCCAGGAGGAGTACTGCATAATTAATTCCTGCTGGTAACGTTGGCTCTGACTCAAATGCCTTCTTGAACCTAGAAAAACAAACATTCAAATTTACTTTCTAAATAATGCAATCTAGTTGGGGCATCATTACAGTTTTAGGTACTTTAGGAGCTTATCTTCTGTTTACACAGCAAGAATCCATGGAAGCAAAAATATTTTACTGTTTTCCACACATCCTTTGTGGTTATTTTTAGGAGTCTGTTATTTATACATCCTCCTCCCATTTCCTCCCCCCCCCCCCCCCCAC